>CM043865.1:38742526-39342526 GCA_023846275.1 Vanilla planifolia
AATGAATAAAGAAAGAGAAGAATAGAGGAAAGAAGAGATGAAGGGAGAAAGAAAGGAGGGAGGTAAGGAGAAAGAAAGAAAAATAAAGAAAAAGGAAAGAAGACAAAAGAAAAAAGAAAGGAATGAAGAAAAGGAGGGTGAGAAAGAGGAGAAAAAAGAAGGATTGAAGGAAAGAAGGAAGAATAAAAGGAATAAAAGAAGAGAGCGAGAAAGGAAGGAATCAAGGGATGACGAAAGGAAGGGAAGGAGAATAAAAAGGAGAAAGGGAGGAAAGAAGACAAGAGACAGGGAGGGATGCAAAGTATCATGTTGTTTCAATGAAAAGAAGCAAAGGAAAGAAACAAGGGAGGTAAGAAAGTAAGAAGGCAAGCGAGAAGAAAGAAAAGAAAGAAATAAGACAAGAATGAATGAAAGAAGGATTGAAGAAAGGAATGAAGAAGAGATGAAGGGAGGAAGCAAGAAAGAATGAGTGAGAAAGGGAAGGAGGAAGGTAAAAATGAGAGGAAGAAAAGAAGGGAAGAAAGAAGGAAGGCAAGAATGAAATAAGAGAGAAAGAAATGAAGAAAGAAAAGGAAGGGAGGGAGGAAAGAAGGGAGAAAAGGAAAGAAAAAAGGAGGTAGGAAGAAATGAAGCAAAGAAGGGACAAAAGAAGAGATGTAAGAAGGGACATAAGAAGAGATGCCAGGAGGGAGATAGAAAAGAAGGGAGAAATGAAAGAAGGGAGGAAGAGAAGGAGGAAGGAAGGGAGGAATGAAAAGAGAAAGGAAGAGAAGATGGGAGGAAGATAAAGGATAAGTAAGAAAAGAGGATGTGATGAAGGGAGGAAGGAAAAAAATAAAGGAAGAAAAGAAGAAAGGTAGCAAAGAATGAAGGGAAGAAGGGAGAAAGGCAAGAAGGAAGGAAAGAAAGGAGAGGAGAAACAAAGACAGAGAGAGAAGAAAGGAAAGAAGAGAATTAGGAAAGTAAAAAAAATGGAGGGAGAGAGGGTAAGGGAGGAAGGAAGAAAGGAAGAGAGGGAGAAAGGAAAGGGAAGGAAGGAAAAGAGAAAGAGAGGGAGAATGGTAGTGAGAAAAGAGAAATGGTGGAATGAAGATAGAGATGGAGGAAGGGGAAATAGAGTAGGAATTGGAGGAATTAGAGGAGGAATTGAAGAAAAAGAAATTGGATGAAGAGGAATAGTAGGAGGAATTGGAGGTGAAATTGGAGGAATTGAATAAGGAATTGGAGAAGGATGAGGAATTGGAGGATTTGGAGAAGAAATTGGAGGAAGAATTGGAAGAATTAGAGGAGAAATTGGAGTAAGAATAGGAGGATGAATTAGAGAAAGAATTGGAGGAAGAGTAATTGGAGAGAGAGGAATTGTTGGAGGAATTGGAGTAATTTGAGGAATTGGATGAATCGAAGGAATTAGATGAATTGGAGGAGTTATTAGAGGATTTTGAGAAGAAATTGGAGGAAGAATTAGAGGAATTGGAGGAGTAATTGAAGGAAGAATTGGAGAAGAAATTAAAGGATTTGGAGGAAGAATTAGAGGAAGAATTAGAGAAATTGGAGGAATTAGAGGTGAAATTAGAACAGGGAGGAAGACGAGAAATTAGAGGAGAAGAAATTAAAGGAGGAATTGGAGGAGGAATTAGAAGAGAAATTGGAGAAATTCGAGGAATTGAAGGAGGAGGAATTGGAGAAATTAAAGAAGGAGGAATTGAAGGAGTTGGATGAGGAATTGGAGGAGAAATTGGAAGGGGAATTAGAGGAGGAATTGGAGGAGAAATTGGAGGAAGAGTTGGAGGAGAAATTGGAGGAGGAGGAATTTGAGGAATTAGAGGAATTGGAGGAATTAAAGGAGGAGAAATTAGAGGAGGAGGAAGAGGAAGAGGAATTTGGAGGATGAAGGAGGTGGAAGAGGGAGGTGAAGGGAGGAAGAGGAATTAGAGGAGGAGAAGGAGGAATTGGAGAAGGAATTGAAGGAGGAATTCAAGGAGAAATTGTAAAAATTGGAGGATAAGGAATTGGAGGAATTAAAACAAGAATTGGAGGAGGAATTGGAAGACATGGAGGAGAAATTAAAGGAAAAATTGAAGGAGGAATTAGAGAAGGAATTGGAAGAGAAGGAGGAATTGGAGAAGGAATTGAATGAGGAATTACAGGAGAAATTATAAAAATTGGAGGATGAGGAACTGGAGGAATTAAAACAAGAATTGGAGTAGGAATTGGAAGACATGGAGGAGAAATTAAAGGAAAAATTGGAGGAGGAATTAGAGGAGGAATTGGAGGAGGATAAATTAAAGGGAGAAGGATTGGAGGAGGAATTGGAGGAGGAATTAGAGGAATTAGAGGAGGAATTAGAGAAAAAGGAATTTGATGGAGAGGAGTTGGAGGAATTGGAGGAGGAATTGGAGGTGAAATTGGAGGAGGAATTAGAGGAGGACGAGGAATTGGAGGAGGAATTAAAGAAGGAATTGGAGGAGGAATTAAAGAAGGAATTGGAGGAGGAATTGAATGAGGAATTGGAGGAGGAATTAGTAGAAGAATAAGAGAGGAAATTAGAGGAGAAATTGGAGTAATTGAAGGAGGAATTGGAGTAATTAAAGAAGGACGAGGAATTGGAGGAGGAATTGGAAGAGGAATTGGAGGAAGAATAGGAGGAGGAATTGGAGGAAGAATTGGAGGAGGAATTGGAGGAAGAATGGGAGGGGAATTGGAGGAATTGGAGGAGGAATTAGGAGGAATGTAGATAACGATTTAAGGAGGATTATTTAGACAAATAAATGAGTATGGCAAATAAGGAGAATGGAGAAGCAACTATTGAGAGGAAAAATTGGAGGAGGAATTAAAAGAATGAGAAGAGGAATCAGAGGAGGAATTGAAAAAGGAATGGGAGGAGGAATTGGAGGAGAAGGAGGAGGAATTAGAGGAGAAAGAGAAGGAATTCAAATAATTGGAGGAGTTATTGGAGTAGAAGTTGGAGGAGGAATTGAACAAGGAATTGCAGTAAGAATTTAAGGAATTGGAGAAAGAATTTGAGGAATTGAAAGAAGAGAAATTAGAGGGAGAAGAATTGGAGGAATTGAAGAAGGAATATGAGGAGAAATTGGGGGAGTAATTAGAGGAATTGGAGGAGGAATTAGAGGATTTGGAGGAGAAATTGAAGAAAGAATTGAAGGAATTGAAGGAGGAATTGGAGGTGAAATTGGAGGAGGAATTGAATGAAGAATTAAAGGAGGAAGAGGAATTGGAGAAGGAATTAGAGAAATTGAAGGAGGAGGAATTGGAGGAATTAAAGAAGGATAAGGAATTGGAGTTGGAGGAAGAATTGGAGAAGTTGGAGGGGAAATTGGAGGAGGAATTGGTAAGAATGAGGATAACAATTTAAAGAAGATTATGTAGACAAATAAATGAGATGAACAAATGAGGAAAATGAAGAAGCAACTAGTGGGAGAAGAAATGTGAGAAATTAGAGGAAAAATCAGAGAAATGGGAAGAGGAATTGGAGGAGGAATTGAAAAAGGAATGGAAGGAGGAATTAGTGAAGGAGGAGGAATTATATAGAAATAGGAGGAATTAGAAGAGAAATTGAAGTAGGAATAAGAGGAGGAATTGGAGGAGGAGGAATTGGAGGGAGAGGAATTGAAGGAGGAATTAGAGGAGGAATTGGAGTAGAAATTAGAGGAATTAGAGGAGGAATTGGAGGAATTGAAGGAATTGGATGAATTGAAGGAATTATAGGATTTAGAGAAGAAATTGGTGGAAGAATTAGAGAAATTGGAGGAGGACTTAGAGGAATTGAAGGAAGAATTCGAGGAGGAATTAGAGGATTTGGAGGATAAATTTGAGGAAAAATTGGAGGAGGAATTAGAGATGATATTAGAAGAGAAATTGGAGGAACTGAAGAAGGAATTGGAGGATGATGAAGAATATGAGGAGAATTAATTGAAGGAGGAATTGGAGATGGAATTGGAAGAGGAATTGGAGGAGAAATTGGAGGAGGAATTCGAGGAATTGAAGGAGGAATTGGAGGAATTAAAGAAGGACGAGAAATTGGAGGAGTTGGAGGAGGAATTGGAGGAGGAATTGGAAGGGGAATTGGAGGAGGAATTGGAGGGGGAGGAGAAGAAATTGGAGGAGTAGTTGAAGGAGAAATTGAAGGTGGAGGAGGAATTTGAGGAATTAGAGAAATTGGAGGAAGTGAAGGAGGAGGAGAAATTGGAGGATGAGGAAGAGGAGGAATTGGAGTACGGAGAAGGAGGAGGGAGGAGGGAGGAGGAATTAGAGGAACAGAAGGAGGAATTAGAGGAGAAATTGAAGGAGGAATTTAATGAGAAGTTGGAAGAATTAGAAGAGGAATTGGAGGAATTGAAATAGGAATTGGAAGAGGAGGATGAGGAGTTGGAGGAGAAATTGGAAGAATTGGAAGAGAAATTGGAAAAATTAGAGAATGAGGAGGAATTATAGGAGAAAGAGGAAAAATTAGAGGAGAAATTGGAGTAGGAATAGGAGGAGGAATAGGAGGAGGAAGAATTAGAGAGAGAGAGATTGGAGGAGAAATTGGAGGAATTAGAGGAGGAATTGAAGAGGAATTGGATGGAGAGGAATTGGAGGAATTGGAGGAATTGGAGGAATTGGAGGGAGAGAAATTGGAGGATAAATTGGAGGAGTAATTGGAGGAATTGAAGGAATTTGATGAATTTGAGGAATTATAAGATTTAGAGAAGAAATTGGTGGAAGAATTAGAGAAATTGAAGGAGGAATTGGAGGAGGAATTAGAGGAATTGAAGGAAGAATTCAAGGAGGAATTAGAGGATTTGGAGGATAAATTGGAGGAAAAATTGGAGGAATTGGAGATGATATTAGAAGAGGAATTGGAGGAACTGAAGAAGGAATTGGAGGATGATGAAGAATTGGAGGAGAATGAATTGAATGAGGAATTGGAGATGGAATTGGAAGAGGAATTGGAGGAGAAATTGGAGGAGGAATTCGAGGAATTGGAGGAATTAAAGAAAGACGAGGAATTGGAGGAGTTGGAGGAATTGGAGGAGGAATTGGAAGGGGAATTGGATGAGGAATTGGAGGGGGAGGAGAAGGAATTGGAGGAGTAGTTGGAGGAGAAATTGGAGGTGGAGAAGGAATTTGAGGAATTAGAGAAATTGGAGGAATTAAAGGAGGAGAAATTGGAGGATGAGGAAGAGGAGGAATTGGAGGACGGAGAAGGAGGAGGGAGGAGGGAGGAGGGAGGAGGAGGAATTGGAGAAAGAGAAGGAGGAATTGAAGGAGAAATTGAAGGAGGAATTCAATGAGAAATTGGAAGAATTAGAAGAGGAATTGGAGGAATTGAAATAGGAATTGGAAGAGGAGGATGAGGAGTTGGAGAAGGAATTGGAAGAGTTGGAAGAGAAATTGGAAAAATTGGAGAATGGGGAGGAATTATAGGAGAAAGAGAAGGAATTGGAGGAGAAATTGGAGTAGGAACAGGAGGAGGAATTGGAGAAGGACGAATTAGATGGAGAGGGATTGGAGGAGAAATTGGAGAAATTAGAAAAGGAATTGAAGGAAGAGGAATTAGATGGAGAAGAATTGGAGGAATTAGAGGAATTAGAGGTGAAATTGGAGGAGAATTTGAATGAGGAATTAGAGGAGGACGAGGAATTGGAGGAGAAATTAATGGAGGAATTGGAGGAAGACGAGGAATCAGAGAAGGAGAAATTAAAGGAGGAATTGGAGGAGGAATTAGAAGAGGAATTGGAGGGGAAATTAGAGGAGGAATTAAAGTAATTAAAGGTGGAATTGTAAAAATTAAAGAAGGACGAGGAATTAAAGGAGGAATTGGAGTAGGAATTGGAAGAGCAATTAGGGAAGAATTGGAGGAGGAATTGAAGGAGGAATTGGAGGAGGAATTAGGAGAAATGTGGATAACGATTTAAGGAGGATTATTTAGACAAATAAATGAGTATGGCAAATGTGGAGAATGGAGAAGCAATTATTGGGAAGAGAAATTGGAGGAGGAATTAAAGGAATGAGAAAAGGAATAAGAGGAGGAATTGAAAAAGGAAAGGAAGGAGGAATTGGAGGAGGAGGAGGAATTAGAGGAGAAAGAGAAGGAATTAGAAGAATTAGAGGAGGAATTGGAGTAGGAATTGGAGGAGGAATTGTAGTAAGAATTGGAGGAATTGGAGAAAGAATTGGAGGAATTGAAGGAAGAGAAATTAGAGGGAGAGGAAATGGAAGAATTGAAGTAGGAATATTAGGAGGAATTGTGGGAATAATTGAAGGAATTTGAGGAAGAATTGGAGAAGGAATTAGAGGATTTGGAGGAGGAATTAGAGGATATTGAGGAGGAATTGAAGGAAGAATTGAAGGAATTGAAGGAGGAATTGGAGGTGAAATTAGAGGATGAATTGAATGAAGAATTGAAGGAGGAATTGGAGGAATTGAAGGAGGAGGAATTGGAAGAATTAAAGAAGGACGAGAAATTGGAGGAACTAGAAGAGTTGGAGGAGGAATTGGAGAAGGAATTGGAGGGAAAATTGGAAGAATTGGAGGAAGAATTGGGAGGAATGAGGATAAGAATTTAAGGAAGATTATGTAGAAAAATAAATGAGGAGGAAAAATGAGGAGAATGAAGAAGCAACTAGTGGGAGAAGAAATGTGAGCAATTAGAGGAGAAATTAGAGAAATAGGAAGAGGAATTGGAGGAGGAATTGAAAAAGGAATGGGAGAAGGAATTGGAGGAAGAGGAATTAGATAGAAAGAAGAGGAATTGGAGGAGAAATTAGAGTATTGGAGGAGGAGGAATTGGAGGGAGAGGAATTGGACGAGAAACTGGAGGAGGAATTAGAGTAGGAATTGGAGGAATTAGAGGAGGAATTGGAGGAAGAGGAATTGGAAGGAGATGAGTCGGAGGAATTGGAGTAATTGTAGGAATTGAAGGAATTGAAAGAATTGGATGAGGAATTAGAGGATTTGGAGAAGAAATTGGTGGAAGAATTAGAGGAAATAGAGGAGGAATTGGAGAAAGAATTGGAGGAGGAATTAGAGGATTTGGAGGAGGAATTGAAAGAAGAATTGGAGGAGGAATTGGAGATGATATTAGAAGACGAATTGGAGGAACTGAAGGAGGAATTGGAGGATGACGAGAAATTGGAGGAGAATGAATTGAAAGAGGAATTGGAAAAGGAATTGGAAGAGAAATTGGAGGAGAAATTGAAAGAGGAATTTGAAGAATTGAAGGAGGAGAATTGGAGGAATTAAAGAAGGATGAGGAATTGGAGGGGTTGGAGGAGGAATTGGAGGAGGAATTGAAAGGAAAATTGATGGAATTGGAGGAGGAATTGGAGAAGAAGACGGAATTGGAGGTGGAGTTGGAGGAGAAATTAGAGGAGGAATTTGCATAATTAAAAGAATTAAAAGAATTGAAGGAGGAGGTGAAATTGGAGGATGAGGGAAAGGAGGAGGAATTAGAAGATGGAGGAGGTGGATGAGGGAGGAGGAGGGAGGAGGAGGAGGAGGAATTAGAGGAGGAGGAATTGGAGGAAGAATTGAAGGAGGAATACAAGGAGAAATCGGAAGAATTAGAGGAGGAAGAGGAATTGGAGGAATTGAAATAGGAATTGGAGGGGGAATTAGAGGAGGATGAGGAGTTGGAGGAGGAATTGGAAGAGTTGGGGGAGAAATTAGAGGAGGAAGAATTAAAGGAGAAAGAGGAGGTATTGGAGGAGGACTTGGAGGAGGAATTGGAGTAGAAATAGGAAGAGGAATTGGAGGAGGAATTAGAGAATGACGAATTTGAGGGAGAGGGATTATAAGAGAAATTGGAGGAGGAATTGGAGTAGGAATTGGAGGAATTAGAGGAGGAATTGGAGGAAGAGGAATTGGATGAGGAATTAGAGGTGAAATTGGAGTAGGAATTGGAGGAGGACGAGGAATTGGAGGAGGAGGAATTGAAGGAGGAATTAGAGGAGGACGAGGAATTGGAGGAGGAATTGAAGGAGGAATTGGAGGAGTTAGAAGATGAATTGGAGGGAAAATTCGAGGAGGAATTAAAGTCATTGAAGAAGGAATTGTAGGAATTAAAGAAGGACGAGGAATTGGAAGAAGAATTGGAGGAGAATTGAAGGAGGAATTGGAAGAGGAATTAAAAGAATTGGAGGAATTAAGAGAAATGAGGATAACAATTTAAGGAGGAATATGTAGACAAATAAATGAGTAGCAAATGAGGAGAATGAAGAAGCAACTAGTGGGAGAAGAAATGTGAGGAAAGAGAACTTGTCGTAGCGGACAAATAGTTGTGATACGGGTTCCCCACCATCAAACTGGCGGATCTAGAACTATTTGTCAACATCAACAGGCTCTTGATTTGATGAAGAAATTGTTGAAATTCGTCAGAGAGAAGAGAATAATGTGGTCAGGAACAGTAGCTTTCTCTCCCATTTCTTATGGTCTTTCCCCTGCCCCCGGGGAAACGGAAAGCGTAGATCAAAGGCCGTCCCGACCGACTTCACGAGCTCAAATCAATCGCTACTTGCTAGAATGAGGTTCTGGTAGCTGCCTAATAAGCATAAGCAACAGACGTGGTCAGTCGAGTCTTCGACCGGGTACTCGGCCAGTAGATCCGCTATAGCTTACCTTTTTTCGATAAGTGCACGTAATGTCGAACTCGTCCAGCCTTCACAAAGGACCGGTTGCTTCAACAAATGCCTGATCGGATCTGACCTCGTGATCAGCGCTTAGCAAAGCAACACCAACACACCATTTGGTAGGGCTAATCGCCACACCTAAGCCTACCAAGGCAACCTTCAGCTATCACAACGTCGTCCCCAAGGACGGCGTCATAGGGGTAGACTCGTTCTGCCGCATGCCACACATAATGTGATGAGACAGCGCAAATCAGGGCCGCGCTGGGAGAGCGCTAGAGCCTGCAAATGACCCCGCAAACTCCATCAAATAGCTAGGGCATTCTACAAAGCAGTTGAGCTAAGCCCCCTTTCCTTTATAGACTTTCCTTTATAGAGCAAGCTGATGACGTCAAGCTCCATGTGGCTGACAGCTGGCAGGTTTTGATAACCGTTTGAGTGGTGGAAGCTCTCTTGTTGAGCTGGCGAAGACGGTGATAACCTTTGATCAATAGAAGGAGGAATTGGAGGAGGATGGAGAAGGTGGAGGAGAAGGGAAGGGGAGGGAGGAGGAGGAGGAGTTGGAAGAGAAAGGAGGAGGAATTGAAGGAGAAATTGAAAGAGAAATTGAAAGAATTGGAGAAGGAGGAGCAATTAGAGGAGGAATTGAAACAGGAATTGGAGTTGGAGAAGGAATTGGAGGAGTTGAACGACGAGGAATTGGAGGAGAAATTAGAGGAGGATTTGGAGGAGGAATTAGAGGAGGAGCAAAATATTTATTACAAAAATAATATAATAAAGAATGAATACTACATCTTAAATCTTTAATAAACTTTTAATGGTGAAAAAAAAATAATTACATGATAATCAAACAAAAATATGAAACAGATCTTTTAAATTGATTAATTAAATTACCTATTATTGTTCTATAAGATGCCTATACAAGCACAAGTTTTATTTCTTTGGATCGAGAATAATGATTAAATTCATATAAAAAAACTGCATTAATATAACCAATGAATGTTCTAAGCTTGAAAATAAGTATAAAACATTTAAAAACATACATAACATAACTTCTATCAATTTCTACATACTTTCAACAAAAAAAACTATATCAAAATAAACAAATATTAAATACCAGATAAAAACGAATATCAAAATTTGACTAACCTGCAAATATTCCAATTTAAACAAAAGCTCAAATGAGCTTAGGAAAAAGAAGTCTTCGATAGGGCTGCACTGCTTAAAGACTGACAATCTTCTTTATTTTATTAAGCATTAGATATAATATTTACAATCTATAAGACATCAACAAAATCAATAAAAAAAATTTAAAGAGCAACAAAATATAATATGATTCCATTAAGAAGCTTAACAAATCTAGATGAATCAAGGATATTTTTTATAATATTCAAATTATGAATCAAAGCAAAGACACGAGTGATCAATTCCCTAAACTAGGCAATACTTTGTAAAGGTAATAGAGTAAGATATTACATTGTTTCAAAACGCTAAGTCATATTGAGATTATTGGCTACTAGAGAAACTTTTGACACGCCAACATCATGCAACACACCTTATACTTTTGTTTACTAACTTAAAGATAATTTATTATAATTATAAGCTATTAAAAATTAATTAACCTAAGTTTTTCTTTTAGATTTTTAATTATCTAATTTATATCTTATATTAAAGATTTAAGTATAAGAAGTAAAGTATTAAAATCTTATAGTTAAACAATTTTAATTTTCTTATTTAAAAAGTTAATTTAATATTAAATGTTGACTCCTGTCCCGCATCTTCTCTATCATGTCTTGTTTGCACCAAAAGTTTATTAAGTCATGTTTCATACTAATAAATTTACATAATATTTTTAATTAATAATTTGTAAAAATAATTTTAGAAATTATATCAAACAAAATTACCACAAATTTATAAATGATTTGCTTTTATAAATTATAAGAATGACCATTTCAAATACTCTAACAACAAACATCAAGATCAAGTACAAGTAAGAGTTTTACAAATCCTAAGAATATATAACAATGTTTTTGATAAGTTAACATAGAAACATTATTATTAATATATATATATTAAAAATTAAATGTATAATTAAAATGATTTAAAATTTAAAATTATATTTTTTAAAAAAAATTATAATTTTAATTTGATTCGATATGCCAAAAATGCTTCAAATTTTTTATTCAATTTATAGTACTTAAAAAAATTTAAAATGTTTTATATTGTTAAAGATTATTTTTAAGAAAACCATATATCAAATATTACTATAAAACAATTCAACAATGTGATCAAATATTGAATAATCTATTATAATAATTTGAATTACCTTTTAGCTTATGAATATTTTATATAACTAAACAGTTTGATAAAACATGATCGTGACATCTATAATAATATATATCAAAAGAAAAATAAAAGATTTAAAATTAAATGTACATTTATATATTTATAAATATTATTATAAAAAATAAATATTTATTTATGTATATATATATATATTAAAAAATAACTATTTATATATATAATATAATCAAATTAAAATTTTATAGACTAGTACATACATAAATATATGTGTATACAAGAGTGTATTTATATATATATATTTATAAGCTTGTATATATATATATATATGTATATATATGTGTGTAAGTGTATCAATATATATATATAAATAATTATATATATACATATATATGTATTTATATATATGTTTATATTAAGATATTTTTTTATTCAGATATGTATATATATAAGTATATATAGATATATTATAACTATATGTGCATATATACATATATATATATGCATGTATATATAAATATATATGTAAATGAATAAAATATATATATATAAATATACATAAGTACATAAATGTCTAAATATGTGTATATATATATATATGGATGTATATATATAAAAAACTTTATATGCGTATATATGTATATATAAGTATATGCGTATATATGTATATATAAGTATATATATATATAGATATATAAATAATTTATTTGGATATATATATATATATATATATAAGTATATATAACTATATATATGACTATATATGTGTATAGATATATATTTAAATATATATGTATTATATATATATATATATAAGTATATACATAAATAAATATATATATATATATGTACATATGTAAGTATAAATATATAGATGTGTATGTATATGTATCTATATATATATATACATAAATAACTATTTATATGCGTATATATGTATATATAAGTATATGCATATATATGTATATATAAGTATATATATATATATATAGATATATAAATAATTTATTTGGATATATATATATATATATGTGTATAGATATATATTTAAATATATATGTATTATATATATATATATATATATATATAAGTATATATATAAATAAATATATATATTTATATATGTACATATGTAAGTATAAATATATAGATGTGTATGTGTATGTATCTATATATATATATACATAAATAACTATTTATATGTGTATGTATGTATATATAAATATATATATATTAATATATATATATATATTTAGATATGTATATATATAAGTATATATAGGTATATTATAATGATATGTGTAACTATATATATATATATAAATATATATACAAATATATATGTAAATAAATAATATATATATATATATAAATATACATAAATACATATATGTCTAAATATGTGTATATATATATATAGATGTATAAATATATGCAAACATATATAGATATATGCATATAAATGTAAAGATACATATATAAATATGTATATAATTATTTATATATTTATGTATATATGTATATATTTATATTTATATATATCTATGCATATATTCACCTATATATATTTAAGTGTGCTTGTGTGTATATGCATTTAAATATAAACATATATATATATATACATATAATATTACAAATTTAAATTTTGTAATAAGATTTTCATCAATAGATTATACTATTTAATTTTTAATTTTTAATTTTTAATTTTTAATTTTCTTTCAATACATGTTTATAATTGTCACGATCTCTTTTTTTATCAAACTATTTGATTATAAAAAAATATGCATAAATTGATGGTTTCAAATTATAAATACTTAATACAATCATCTGATTGTTTCATCGAAATGTTTGACATATAAATCAAGTTTGAATATAAACTTTAAATTTATAAAATATATTTAATAAATTTATAAAATAAGAACTTATATTAAAAAATTTATATATTTTTTATATATGTAATAGAATTCAAATACAAATTTTTTTATATAATTTCAAATTTTAAATAATTTTAGTTGTTTTTTTTAAATTTAAACATCATTATAATATTTATTAAATTATTTTATCTTATCAAATAATCTTTACAATATATTTCTAAGGAGAAAAACTCTTTTTGTTTAAACTTGCCTTTAATATTTGTCTATAGAATACTCTAATTGGTCATCCTTATTCGTACGTATGATAGTCTTTTTTCACATTATTTTTTTAAATTATTTACATAAGTTATTTATAAAAATATCATGTTTCTTATAATCAAATAAAACTTATCAATCTTATTGGTTTAAAAATTACAAGACTTAACAAAAGAGATTATGCGGGTAAACATTAAAATTAAATGTTGAACTAATATTTAAAATTAAAAAAAATAAAAATCCAATTAATGACAACCTATTGAGTAATTAAATATAAAATATAATTATTTAATTATATTAATTTCTTTATTTATAAAATATTATAATATTAATAAAAAACTTTCAAAATTAGGACATTAAAATAAAAAATAATAAGTAAAATTTTATTATTAAAATTATAGGTTTAAAATTATTATGATTCTTTTGTAATAAGATTTTAATTGCTAACCTAAACCATTCCAAGCTTTATTTAATTTCAAATACAATACGTCAATATTTAACTATTTTGACATATTTTTTGTGAAATAAAAATATTACTTTATTGTCCATTATTAACCATTTTATTATCACTGCCTTTTTTCTTATTATCAGCATAACTAATTTTATTGTTTACTTAATATTAACTAACACATACATGTTGTAAAAACAATTCTGAATCAATAAAAGTTAAAAAGAAAATTGTGCTGATTAGATTAGTTAAAAAATAAAAGATCTAATTCATTTATTTTCTAAATTTATATTTTATTAAACTTACAACAAATGACCATAATAAAAGAAAATGACATCTACTAATATATTCTTAATTATAGTAAAAAAATTAATTCTTTTGATAGAAGCACTTACACATATATAAAACTTAACTTCATGCATTTTCTATAAAATAAAAAAAAGTAAAATTACCTGGCTCACATACTCGTAAAAGATGGATAATCGATAATATCATTGGCCTTGGAAACAAATAGATCCGAAGCAGCACAAAGCACAATCGTAGTATAGACGTTCGATGATTGGCATCTAAAGAATCAATAACCATGTCAATAAAGAATATTAATCATTCATCATAAAGAAAAACTATCATATTTTGAGTTGTTTATCACAATGAGTGCAAATGATGAGATCAAACAAAATAATAAAATAGTAAAGAATAAGTTTTATCATCAATCTACAAGAATATCTATGATTACACTTATGCACCATTAATCTAATATCCTCATAAAAAATTACATATATTTAAGAAGTAGATATTCTTTAATGCTTTCATAAAAATAGCCTACATTAAACAAGAAATACTTGATTTACATCTTCATATTAAGAAGGTTATCCCGTTCAATAAACTTAAACAATACAGTTATATATCTTTAAACTTACTAACCAATTTCAAAAAGAAAATTATCCCTATAATTATCCAACCTAAGCTATCATTCAATATGCAATTACAAAAAGATAAAATTTCACCATAATATTAAATAATATTAAAAAAACATTCAATTAAATAATATATATATATATATATATCATTGGATAACAAAGATATCAAGAATTTATATAAAACTATCAAAGTGATCAATCAAACTAAAGTATTTTAATCATAAATTAAAATTAAAGAAATTTTTTTTCTGTTTGTAACATTGGATGGCAGTTGATTCCATAGATTAATGTTATTTGGTTTAATATATGAATTCTAGAATTGAACAAATTATATACTTTTTAAATACAAAAGACATTTTTTGCTACAAAGAAAACAGAGTTTCGCGGACTTAGACCTAAATTGGAGAATTTGATCAAATAATTCATTAAGTAGTCCACTTCAAAAGGCATGTCAACTAGTATTATAAATTTATTTAAGTTTGGCTCAACTTTTAGAGTCTAGAGCCAGTTATGTTTCTCTTTGTGGGGTAGCTAAATAACTTGGAGATCTTCATCTAGATATTGCTTATAGATAGGATCCTAATTTTAAATAGATATTTAACCTTTGTTCTAAACACTAAACTACAACTAATAATAATAAGGAAAGGAAAATGGTGAAATAAAGGAAACTGTTGAACAATGGTTCAATAATCATGTCAAATAAGAGTTTAAAAGAGTGGTTAAATAATTGTAAAATAAATTTAAAAGATTTTAATCTAAATAGCTTGCATTAGCATATTAGTCTTATTTTGGATAACATTTCTTTACAACTAATATTTTATATTGTTTTAATTGAATCTTACATATGACATAACTTATTCTTATACTGTTTTGTTTTTTTGTTATATAATTTTTGCCATTTAAACTTTTGACAGTTAATTTAGCCTATCTAGCTTAACAAATTTAGGAAACAAAGTTCCACATCACAGGAATATAGGAGAATAATGAGAAAGAGATGCGAGCTCTATAAATTTTTACTTTAGCTTAATGGTTGTATTAGGATTTGGATAATACATGATGTATGAGATATTATTGTGATAATTATATACATTAGTTTGATATTTAACAAAATTGTTACTTTGATTTTTTTTGTGAGAACTATTTCATATATGGTTATTTTTATTTACAAAAGAGAGATTTATATATATTGTTGAACAATTATCTGATTTTCAAAGAGAAATTTTATAAAAGGTTTTCAAATTAAACATGTTTATAAATTAAAATTTTCAAAAATTCTTAAAGTCAAAAGAAAATAAAAATGGAAAATAAGGGAAATAAAAATGAAAAATTTTCTAATAATCATTTCTTTTTGGGCACATCCATCACATCTATCTCACTTCGATACTTGTTGACATAGAATGAACCTCGTTATCATGGATCAAACTTAAATGCAATGTAACACTCAAATGAGTTTGAAGTGAACCAGATTGCATAGTTGAAAATAGCAAGTTTAGATATTTATTAACATTAAAACAACTAACTTTTAATGTTCAAGAAATAAATTTAATGTGCAGTTAAATTGAAAAGACAAATAGTACTAAAAACTTAATGCAAAGGTACGCTTAAGATGATGCTTAAGTTTGCCATAGCAAGATTGTCAATTAAACAGTGACGCAAGGAGAAATAAAGTACCTCTAAATGCTCCATAGCATGCAAATAAGTATACACAGAAATCTTCATTGTAGAGAAACATGCAAAAGCTTTCCAGTAACCAATATTCAAACACAAATCCAACTTTTCAAAAAGAAAACCCTTTTCTTTAGATACTGTTGTAAGATAATTTAATAGAGCAGCAAACTGAAGAAAACCACTAATTACCAGCTCAATAAGCACATGCTTTTGGTCCATTGAAAAGATTCGGCATTGAAAGAAGAGGCAAGGCTAGCCAAGAAAGATATGGAAAAACTAGCTCTATAACAATTACTTGGACATCAATTCTATATAACAAAGCTCTTCTTGAAGGGATGAAAATGATGCAAAACAAGAAGCAAACGCATATCAGCCCATGCTCCACAGAAATCAAGTCAATCATAGATCATGAACAAGATCATAAAAAGAGATGAAGAACAAGTTTAAAATTCCCTTATTGGGTTAATGGACATGGGTTTCTTATTAGGTTATTTGTGAGAGTTGTTATAACCATTACAAACCATCCATACGAGGTGATAGAGGCACTGCTATTCCTGGAAAGATGAGGGAGAAGTCACATTTAGGAGGATGCACAACTTGCTGTGCTTTCATTTGAATAGTCTGAATTCAAGTTATCTAGATTTGAATTGCTGATGGTTTCTTTCCTAGTTTGTAGAAGTTGGCAGACATTTTTACTTTTCATTTAATCCTTTTAGAATGAAAGTGATTGAGGTTTTTTTGGATGAATGAAACTTAAAATGCTGAAATGAGCCTAGAAACGTAGATCCTTACCAGAGTCGCACTGCTGGAAGAACTCGTCCACATCTAGATTGGGCAAAAGGGCCTCGGTCAGCCCACTTTTTTATAATGGAAACAACCGAAGAGAAGGCGCTCCTAAAATACGAGAAGCCCTACGAAGAGAAGAAGAGCGGAAGAGGTTAGTGAGGGCATTGATAAGCGTGGCCCGCCGGGGCTTGAAGTCACAGAAGACCTACCTTTTCCTCCACTTCCGGCGAGGCAACGGTGGAGTTAGGGTTCAAATCTTCTCCTCCTATGGCGAACCCCGACGGCTGAACTTAGGATTTGGCGGAACAAAGCGACGGTCGCGAGTGTTTAATCCCAGACTTTGGAAATTCTTGCAACGGTTACTTCTAATTTTAATTATTTAATATAATAAAAAAAATTATTATTATTTTATTTTATTTAAATTGGATCTTAATACGTGTGTTAACAAAAATAAAAAGAAATCGTTTAAAGTAATATCAAAAAACCTATTTATCAATTATAAATATAATTATTTTGGTGGTAAATTAATTAAATAAATAATAAAATTCAATATTTTAATAATAATAATAATTCTAAATTGATTTTAATCTAGATCTAATAAATTTTATTAGAACCTTCCCGACAATATCAATTTAATATATTTTATATTTTAAAATATATTATGCTATAATTAAATTTAATATGTTTACTAAATATTAAAAAATATGTTAAATTATTTTTTTTTTACATTAAATATGATGAAAAAAAATTATATATTAATTAAATATTAATTTATTTATTTTCTCAAATTTATTACGTCATGTTAAATCAAAATAAGTTTTAATTGAAACAAAATAGTATAGAAATTTTAAAATTACTTTACAATTGAAACAAAATAATTTTTTAACAATATTCCAAAAAAAAAACCTCATGCATGAACTTGTTTTTTTTTCAATTAAGTTTATAATTTAAAAAATTCTTTTTTTAATATTAATTTTCTTTTATTTAAATTTAATATTAGATAAAATCTTCTTCGAATTCCAAATGTCACTTATCTTTCTATTATTGAGCTTTAATATATTTTGTTTAAAAAAATCAAGAAAAAATATTAAGCAAATCAAATTTATGACATTTATTCCATAATATTTTAATAATCTCCTCCATTTCAACAACTAAATGTTGATAAATCTTACCATGAGATTAGATTAACAAATTAACATATCAATCAATAAGCTTATACATCTTCTCGTTATATATTTATTATTATATCTACAAATTAATCACACACAATTGAAAAAATATAATTATATTTTAGAAAAATATAATTTATATAATTCATTTGTATTCCTTAAGCAACAACTTATGTTTTGAAGCACACATAGTTGTGAATCAGATAAATAGAACATCATATGTTCTCATCATACTGATGCAAGATATGTATTTGGCTTTTGATTTGTTTTACAAGAACATAAATATACTAATCAGCCATTTGTTTTGCTACAAAATTGCAAGTTTACAGGCCTCATCATGATACATGTATGACTTTTCACTACGAAGGAATCCAACAAAACTACATCAGGCGAAGAAGGAGAGCTCCAAACGCCATGAAACGAAATGGAAGTCCTCAGCACTTGAGCCTTTGATCTCTTCTACCTCTCCTGACCTCATTCAAAATGCTCTCTGCAAACAAGTCCTTATCATCTTCATCATGTGAAACAAAACAATGGCGTTTCGAACAAGGCCTCGGCTTTACATTCTGCAAGCTCCCAACAGCAAAATCCGAAGAACTCCGGGGAGCATCTCTCGAGCAGTCGATCAGGCCATCAGCATCTTTATGCTGTTTCTTTTGACCATCCCATGAATCAAGAATTCTTAGCAGCAGAGAACCATCTTCTGCACCTTCTTTGCTGTTCCCCAACCTTTCAGGTAAGGGATGGGCATCTTCCTCTGAGTCTGTATATTCATCTTCTGAAAGAGAAACTGGGCTAAAGGTCACCTCTTTATCCATTTGAGATAAAGGTCCAAGCTCCTCCCATAAAGAATCGTCAGTCTTTACCTTCTCCAGTAGAACATTTTTACTTTTATCTTCCTCAAGATTAAGACACATAGAAGGAAGATTTTCCCCTAGAGGCCTAATGAAGGAGGAATCAACCCTTATGCCAGGTATAATCTGCAGCAAACTCATGAGCCTTGGGTACCCAAGAGCCTGGTAATCCAAAACATAACCATATTTTTTAACAAATTCATCTCGGAAGATGCTCACGTTAAAACCAGTTGGGTTTTTCTCCATAAGCTCCTTCACCAATTTCTGGAAATCTGTTAGTATACTTTCTCTACAAGAAGGTCCATTCCCTCTTCCCACGGCATTAGCAACACCGGTCGAGCAAGCTGCAAGCAAGCTGCCGACGCTGTGATATCCATACGAAGAGCTGCAAAGCTTTATGTTAAACTTGTCTTCATAAAGCTTTTGAAACTCGTCGGGTTCGACATCTCCCCTGCCAACAAAATTGCTCTTGAACCACAACCTCAGTTCTCCAAGATTGGTTGGAGGTGTAGTTCCAGTCTCGGGTAATCCTACAGCAATTGGATTCTGTTGTGTCTTTTGTTGTTCTGATGTTTTCTGTGAGTTGGATGGAGGAAATCTGTATGAGAAAAGTGAACTTAATCCATTGAAATGGGAAGATGGTTGGGAAGGACATGAATTTTTCTTTGAAGGCATTGTGAGTTTGAAGGGAAACATTTGAGAAGCACATTCTTCCAACCATTTCTTCTCCGATACCAAAATATCAACTAAGTTTAAAAGATGTTTTCTGTCAAGTTCTTTAAGGGATTCGGGGCCTTCAACCTGTAACCTTTTCACTAATTGCACCCTAATAGAGGACCAAAAAAATGGAAAAAAAGTTAGATTTTTAGTGTCTCGGATCAACCATCATCGATTAAGATTTACCAAAAAAAGTGAAAAAAGGCACTAAAACCTACATCACTATATAAAAAACACCATGGATAGCTACATTATTTTTTTGAATCAAGAGAAAATTAAAACCAACCACCAGTGATAGCCATGAACCAATCATATATGAACAATTGATGGCCCATGGCCAATAGGATATCAGAAATGAAAGATTTTGTTCAGCATGCTGATAAATTTTTGGTTTTCTAGTATTTAATGCAAGAGTTAATTCAAGAAACTTGATTAAATGATAGAAAATGCAAGTTGAATGAAACTTCATGGATATCTAACCTGGATATATAGTCTAGAATTTTAGCTTCATAAACTAAAAATAAGGATACCTATTTGGAGATTCAACATAACTAAATTCCATGGATAAATATAAAGGATATAATAACAACAAATCTTATATCGTTTTTGATAATTTCTTGTCATGTCATTTTTTATCTAACCCTTTCTATGTTCATAGAAAAAACTTTGATAACTCAAATCTTCAAAAAGGATCACTTAGTGGAGCACATTTAAGATCTCCAAACAAATGAAGCCAATTATGTCTACATTCATTGTCAATTGATGCTTTTCAAACATTCTCCTTAATGCACTAATAATCATATCTTTTTGGGCACATCCACACATCTATCTCACTTCGATACTTGTTGACATAGAATGAACCTCGTTATCATGGATCAAACTTAAATGCAATGCAACACTCAAATGAGTTTGAAGTGAACCAGATTGCATAGTTGAAAATAGCAAGTTTAGATATTTATTAACATTAAAACAACTAACTTTTAATGTTCAAGGAATAAATTTAATGTGCGGTTAAATTGAAAAGACAAATAGTACTAAAAACTTAATGCAAAGGTACGCTTAAGATGATGCTTAAGTTTGCCATAGCAAGATTGTCAATTAAACAGTGACACAAGGAGAAATAAAATACCTCTAAATGCTCCATAACATGCAAATAAGTATACACAGAAATCTTCATTGTAGAGAAACATGCAAAAGCTTTCCAGTAACAATATTCAAACACAAATCCAACTTTTCAAAAAGAAAACCCTTTTCTTTAGATACTGCTGTAAGATAATTTAATAGAGCAGCAAACTGAAGAAAACCACTAATTACCAGCTCAATAAGCACATGCTTTTGGTCCATTGAAAAGATTCGGCATTGAAAGAAGAGGCAAGGCTAGCCAAGAAAGATATGGAAAAACTAGCTCTATAACAATTACTTGGACTTCAATTCTATATAACAAAGCTCTTCTTGAAGGGAGGAAAATGATGCAAAACAAGAAGCAAACGCATATCAGCCCATGCTCCACAGAAATCAAGTCAATCATAGATCATGAACAAGATCATAAAAAGAGATGAAGAACAAGTTTAAAATTCCCTTATTGGGTTAATGAACATGGGTTTCTTATTAGGTTATTTGTGAGAGTTGTTATAACCATTACAAACCATCCATACGAGGTGATAGAGGCACTGCTATTCCTGGAAAGATGAGGGAGAAGTCACATTTAGGAGGATGCACAACTTGCTTTGCTTTCATTTGAATAGTCTGAATTCAAGTTATCTAGATTTGAATTGCTGATGGTTTCTTTCCTAGTTTGTAGAAGTTGGTAGACATTTTTACTTTTCATTTAATCCTTTTAGAATGAAAGTGATTGAGGTTTTTTTGGATGAATGAAACTTAGTTTGTGTATACATGTGAAGTGTTTTAGGTAAGGCATAAGCGGACGGCTCATTTTCCCTTCTTCTTTTCTCAGTTCACTCTCTAATAGAGTTCCTCTCTCAAATTCCTCTCTCTAGTTTCACCTTCACCAAACCATCTCCTAGCCTACCTAATTCAAATATAGACTGGGTTAACACAACCTTAACCTGTCAACCCTAACCTCACTTCTACGTGCTACCTTCTCCTTCCATTTCTCTCCAAAATCCTAGTTAGCCCTAGCCTAACTCTTATACTCTACCTCCTCCTTTCATTGGTCTTTAAAATCCTATTAAAGCCCAACCCACCAATCTCCTCTTCTCTCACTTATAATCTTCTAACTGTCACTCCAATCATTCCAAGTGCACCCTCACATCACCCTCCATCCTCAAAAACCACCTTGCTCAGCTCTCTTCACAAACACGTGTCACATCTAGGTCAGCCACAATCATCAAGTAGCGAAATCTAAGCCAAAATGACAAATTTAAAGATCAATACACCCATGTTGATCTATCAAGGAGATATCTTGTTCCACAACAACAATCTTACATCAGAGTTACAATAGTAGAATCAAGCAAAAATGACAAAATTAAAAGAGTGAAAGAGAAAGAGAGTCGTTAAGAGCTCGAACTTAAGAAAAATGCTCTTTTCATAAAATGTTCAATTACATATTTATGATAGTACAACAAAACTATTTTAATCAATATACATGTATTTATTTAATTCTCATGTTTTGTTCAAGTAATATAAAAAATAGTAAATTCTCGACTTATTCTGTTCATGTGCAAAAATTATACACATGGGGTGCTACTACCATACCTATAGTGCACTTGAATCACATGTTAGCAACACAAATGGTTGTCTACATGCTCGCATAGGTTTGTTGCCCACTGGTTTACTGCAAATTGCCTACAATTTGTTCATCTGCCACGCCTGTTTGCCATGCAAGGCAATCAGCTTCATGCACCAATCTTCCATGTACACAGTCTGCTGTGTGCATTCAGTCTGCCATGCTCACATGATTTTTTGCACATGCCATGGGTGTCCCACCTAATTATATCATCACTTAAAAGAAGATTATCTAGGGGTAGTTGTTTATGATGAACAAAAAATGAGCCAAGATGAGTCCATAGTGGTGTAAAACAATAAAAGATGTCTTGGAAGAGAAGGAAGAATCCCAAGAGGAGAAACTCGAGGAAGACCACAACTACTCGCTTATTAATGTTATTGAACCAATCATCTCGACATGATAACAGCACCTCAATTTCTCGCTAAGGAATAACAGCCTAGTCTCTTGGTGAATATATGAGCTCAAGAACATTGGAGCTAAAGCTTGAAATTGGGAGTTGTGTTAAAAATTTTCTTTTAAACCAATGGCAATAGAAAAAAGGATAATAAAAGAGTACAGAGAAGAGAGAGCAAGGTGTCGAAAAAAGGTGAGACGTTTGAAGCTCCCCATTGGTACAAGCAACAGGCAAAATAGAAGAGTTGTGGGAGGTCAAACAACCACCTTATCATATAAGCCAACTTAGGGATGTTGGAGAAGGAGAGGCAAAACCCATCGTGCAATTCATTCAAGAAAGTGATCAACGATCAAGATTAGCCAATCCAAAATCATTCTAGCCTACAACAATCTTGAGGCACTACAAATATTATTTTGGCATCACATCCTTGTCATATGGACCTTAACTCACCTATGATGTGATTGTTTCTTAGTAAGTTACTACCAGCCTTCTTATTATCTTGTATAGTTTCATGAAAAAACATTTCATCAAGTTTTACTCATAAATACCTAAAAAGTCTTGAGGAGTTATTAATCCATTTTGTTTATAAAAAACTATCCATTTAGCCCTATCAACAAATGCTTACCTATCATTATAAATTTCAAGATAGAATTGTTTGATCGAATTTGAATCACAAAAAAGAGAAATACAACATTAAAAGAAGAATTTTTTCTATTCACTAAAATTTGATTATTTCAAAAAGCCAGTAAAAAGGATACAAGTACTTGCCCTCATAACTGCATCATTGTGCCTGAATCAAAGGGACACATCAGTTTTGTCTCTGAATGACAAGTTTTCTTACAAGACTTTGCTTTATCTATAGCATCTTTGGCTAGGAACTCTTCAAGCTGATGTTTGAAGGGCTAATCTTGGAAATCTTGTAGCACATTGTGCAAGGGTTTCATTCTAAATAGGTAGCTATTGGTTCTTCTCCCATAAGGCATTGTGCTTGCTCAGTTTCTCTCCCTAATTAACTAGATTTTCCACCTAGTCAACCTACTTCTTTAAGATATCAAATTAGCTAGCAAACATACACCAACTCACTGGTGAAACATTGTTTAACTTCCTCCAACTCCCACTTTAAATGCAACTTCACCTGGAGGTAAACACCATATTTCATAAAACCAATAAAGAGGCTATTAACCTTATTTGTCAAATATCATAAGTCCGCTCAAGAATCTTTCATAATTTGGTAGAACACTTAGAACTGTCTATCACTCAAGTCTTCTAAAGTGCACATGTTCTAAAGTGCACAGATCATAATGTCTATTCATAGGATGAGGATTCCTTAGCTATGAAAATCATCATGAAGTCAAACTCAAATGATTTGGACAAGTTAATGACACCTTTATCCAAGCCAAATTTCATAGACACATCCATACCTTCCTTCAAGCCACCCCCTCAACCAACATCTATGATTCAACCATGGAGGCAAAAGAGATAGTATTAGTGGCAATTGCAATAAAAGGTGGACCAATAATCACAAATGTCAATGAGACAACTATCTTGGCCTATGCCTTTCCCACTAGGTGAATCATTCAAAAGCCTCCTTCATATGTTAATGTTTGTTCATCAATAGCCTTCAGAAGCCAAAGAAGAGCATAGAAATGGCCAAAAGAGATTACAAGAACTTAAAGATAATGAAATCATATGGTACCACTTGAAAAAGAAGGGTGTCACCTTTTAAAGCCAATATATAAGTCAATCAATCCCCTCATTAATCTTTGTTTCAACAAGTCTCAAAAGAAGCTCAAAATCCAAACTCAACAATTAAGATAAATAGTTTTGTATAAGTATATTTTTCAAGTTTCTTTTCTCAACACCCCATGCACTCTTTATAAATAATAAGAATCAAACAATCAAAGTAAGAATAAAGGTGCAAATTAATATACCATTTCTTATCATGTATTCTTTATTTCCCTTAGGCAAAAACATACATTTAAAGTTTCTTTTCTCAATTCCCCTTGCCCTCTTCATAAACCAAACTATCAAGGGAAGAATAAAAGTGCAAATTTTTGTACCATCTCCTATTGCATATTCTCTAGCCCCCTTTAGTCAGCACAGCATAGCAACATCATAAGCTAACTTGATGATACATATCAACAGTGAGTCCATGACAATAAGTAAAGGGTAGATGACCATGAGAGAATAAAAAAAAAATGATTGACATCGTGCCCAAACTCTATCCATCAATACCTCATTTGTCAATATCAACAACATGCAAAACAAAAGCTTGTTGACTATCAAAAGTGTCTAGGATTTAGTAGTGTCTATTGACTTAATGCCTAAAAATTGAGACCCTTGAAAGCACTATTGAAACTTTACCGTTGTAATTAAACTAACGCATAACCTAACCGCTTCAACTACCTCCCCATTCCCAAGCTCAGGAACACACCATATCAATTGACGATGCATGCCCTTAGCTGGCGGACTGCAACTACTTGTGTGAAGCATAGCAACTCATAATGATGTCCTCTATACCATAACAATAGCAACCATACCTCATTCCACAAAGAATTGTACCAAAAAGCCCGATCTAGATCATCATGCTCACATTGCACACTTAAGGAAGGATCCAGTTAGTACCAAAAACTCTGCATCTCTGATATCTATTGCAAACTAGGATAATGACAAACGTGTTCCATGTCTTTGACCACATCCTACAATTATTTCTAAGGCAAATGCTCTCAACAACAAATTATTCATTTCAAAAAGCCATATTAAGGCTTCAATCACAGCAAAATGGCATATGCAACTAAGAGCATTCAAGTCTAGTGTTAACACTGACCACTTATTAACAAAGAATAATTTGCGTTTTACCTGAAGGGTCTCTCAAGAACTATAAGGGAAGCATCCCTTGCTCTTAATCTTAAAACCTAAATCTTAACTTCTATATTCTATCCAAAGTCCAACCTATCTTATAAAGGCCCAAACACCCTCATGCATGCTCTAGAGTATAGTAGAGTTCTAGGTCTCTTAGTTTTCGGTTTTTTCTTATTTAGAAAGTGGTTTTGATGTAAAAATTGTTTCCTCTTTTCTATTTTAAATGTACTAGTATCATTGCCTTTATCTCCCCTGGGGAGTGAAAATCTCTACTAAACTCTTAAAGCACAAATACTATTTTAAAAGATTGCATCTATAACTTTGATACTTTATTCTCCATAGAGCCCAAAAAGCCACCAAGTACATACAACATTCAAGCACCACATATTTAAAATTATAGCTTGGTAAATAATTGTTATTCCTCCAAGCCATTTCATGAGTGCAACTTGCATTTAACCTTTTAGTTCTTATTCCTCTAATTTCAAACTCAATGAGAAAAGAAGTTGGTCATGTATTAGTAAAACAAAAGGATGCCACCCTTCAATTAAGTGATTTTGGCATGACAAGTTTGCAAACAAAAATCAAACATTTATTACATTAAAATATACCAAGATTGAATTGGATGGCAAATCAATCCAACCATAAATGGTTAGCTCTAAGTTCATAACAATGATGATACTAGAACATGGTAAAGATATTAATTCTTAAAATAAAAATCTATAGTTTTCTTTTAAGGATGGAATTTAGTTAAGCAGGAGTATTTTTTTCCATTTAGTTTAACAATCAATAATTATAATATCATAAGCCTGTGATAATTTTAAAATGGGCAATCATAAACTTTTACATATATTTATCCTCTAATAGAATCTAAAGACAAAAATAATCACTTCAAGTAATTGGAAATAATTGTTTTGAATTTCATCGTTCTTTAAGAAAAATTTCAATTTGCCAAAGTTTTTTTTGTTTTATCAGAAAATTAAAATTAATTTACATATTATGTAATCATGCCACTCTGATAGTTAAACTAGTTGAACAATAAATCAGCCAACAAAATAATTCAACATTAATTTAAAACTAAAGACCATGGTTTCCCATGTTCAAGAATTAGAATCAATATATAATTATAACAAATAATGACAAAATTTGCTAAGCTATGCAACCAAAAATATTATACACATGCACATATACACAAATCCCAAATCAAACAACTTTAAAATTTGACCAAATGCAATTCAAGGAACATTGCGAATTATTCACACATAAGTATGCATCTAGTTCAATTCAGCTACATGCTTTCTTTGCTTAATATACGAAAGTATCAAAAGAAACAAAATGATCATAACCAAGACTACAATCTCACAATTGGAGGGCCACCTTAGCCTTGCGTTGAAGAATTCATAGATATGCATCATTATCTAAAACGATCAAATGACTTGTTTGAATGTTTTCCTAGGCCAAGCATTACCAGAGAAGAGACATGTACATACAAAAGTAAAGAATTTTCATATTAGGAAATAATGATTCAATGCAAAAAAAGCAGGTCAACTTTACACGATAAATCACAAAGAAAGAAATAAACTTGTTCTAAACGAGTATGATGCTAAAATAAATAGCAGAAGCACTTCAAAAGCACTTTTGTCTTTGGTATGAAGGACTACACTTACTAATCAATTGTTTTGGCATATTGTCTATATGAATAATACAAACAATATAAAATAAGAGTTTGAGTATGAGAAAAGAACGAAAAAAAAAAACTAAAAGCACATTAAAAAATTACCGGGTTTGAGAATTCAAAATAAGTTTAGAACCATGGGAAGTCAACAAAAATGACTCTAATTCATCCCAAAAGTCTGTTTTAGAAAAAAACTCATGAGCAGAAGAATGAGTATTTGAAAAAGGCATAGTGATATCCGCCTTGCTAGCTGTTTCATTTTCACTCTCAATGGGTACATGACATTTATCTTGGTCAATGCCATATATCATTGATTTACACCATTTAACCATCCTCTCTATCAAACCAACATTCTGCTCATGCTCGAAATTGTACATGTTAGATGAACCAATGGCATTATCCTTTGTAATTGATTTATCAGAATGCAATATACTGGTATCGGTCTTTTGATTGTCAGGAAAATGTACTTTCCTATTCTCTGCATCATCTTTTTTTAATTGTGTAATTGTAAAAGATTTACCGGTAGCTTCATTTTTAAAAGAATTTACTTCCAAAGAATTATCAACTTTGCTGAGAGAAAAACCAACTTTACTACCAGTCAAAGCCTTCCATATCTTCTTAATGAAGCTATCTTCAACAACCATGCCGTCACTTTTCTGGGAAACATTAGAATGATCTGATGTAGTATTTTGCAAGCCTGAGACACCTTTATTAACTTCTAAATTAACAACAGTATGACCTTCCTTGAACAAAGCACCAGTTCCATTAGCATCTAAATCATTA
The DNA here is from genome assembly GCA_023846275.1 of Vanilla planifolia. Lineage (NCBI taxonomy): Eukaryota > Viridiplantae > Streptophyta > Magnoliopsida > Asparagales > Orchidaceae > Vanilla > Vanilla planifolia. The sequence goes on from CM043865.1 coordinate 38,770,603, forward strand.
CATGAATGATCACTAGTCAAATCTACTTTTGCATGTTCATTTTGATTAGAACCTTTCTCCACACACAAACCATTATTATCAATCCCTTTACCAGACCTTGGAATGACTTCAGGTTGTTCTACTACTTTCTTGTTAGCGATTACAACCAAAGGCTGTCGATCATCAGTTGGAGGTGGTATGAACTTCGAAATGCTCAATGCTGCAATAAATTTAGAAAACTTCTTATGACCAAAAAAGTCCTTATCTAAACCAATGTTGTTTCTTTTGAGCTCAAGACGAAGCTCTGAAAGACTAATACCTTCAGGATGTAAACTCAATACTTGACGAATACCATTTTTCACCACCTTCGGAACTGGACGAGGCTTGCATTCAGAGATTGGTTCCATGGATTCCTCAGGTTGTGTAGTAGTCAGCATATCAGAATCTGCAAAAGGATCATCTAGTGCCCCTCTATGATAAACATACCAGGATCCATATAATCCATCAGGTGGGTAATTAAAATGCCTCACATTGATATTTTCCCCTTTAACCAATCCATTCCACGGCCACATCAGAGTCGCAGCACTACAGAGGACCCCAGACGCAGTATCTGTGCAAGCAAGGAGTATGTTATAGTTGCTCATCCTTAGTCTGTGGAGTATATTTGCAAAGTCCTTATCCCCAGATATCAAGAAGAAATGCACAGGTGGAGGATTCTGAGAAACCCAGTAGACAATGTCAGCCATAAGAGATCGGTCAGAACTGTTCTTCCCACCTATATACATAATCTTATAAGAAGCTTAAAATGAGGAAATGGAACATATGACATATCCAAATAACTCTTTAAAAGCATTTCCGATGAACATATCAAAATTTAAAACCAAGGACACATCAGTAAACAATCCTGTTTCCATTGATGACTATAAAACTTGCCAACTTATATCTCTCCGAGGGACCTCCTTCAAACTTTTCTCTAAACTACTTTAAACGAAAAATATACAAAACTCTGGGCATAAATCTACAAAGCGCATGATTCTCTAATTCACTTGAAAAGGCACAATATCAAGGGAAAAGAAGGCTCTTGTAACGAACGACAGGTTGGGATTTTGCACCAGAAAAGTTACCTGGTTTTCAATTTATCACAAAGACGAAACTAGCTCTTTTACAAATACAAATTAGAAAAAACAGAGGTGATAGGTACATACAGTGGGGAACATGGGTGAGGCAAATGCCAGTAGAGGTAAGTGCTTCCTGAGCGGCACGCGAGAGCTGGGCCACGTCCCCGAAGGCTGTGATGGTAACTGGGCCCTTGATTCCGCATGATCGAACAGCCCAAGTGATCCGATTAGCCACGCGGTGAACGTTAACTCCTCCTGGAATGCCGCAGTTCTCGAAGTCCCACCATACCGTGACCTTCACATTCCTATTTTCCTCGTCGTAGTTCCGCCTAGACGAAGACGAGGAATTGGAGAACTGAGAAGGAGACGACGGGGAAGAAGCGGGATTTCCCTCACTCCGGCGCCGGTGAGTCTCTTCGCCGGAGGCAGAGTGGAGGAGGAGAACATATGAGCGGCTAACTTTTTGGCGGGGGAATGAGATTGGAGAGGAAGAGAGGCAAATGGTAAGGCTTCGACAAAGTAGGCTGTTCATGTGTCTTCGGAGCTAGCAGACGAGCACCGCCGGCGTGAGAGAGCTTTAAACCCTTGCACACCAAACAAGACGGCCTAAAACCCTGTCGACCGAAGCGGTGGGTTTGGCTTAAATTCATGGAAAGCCCATACAATGTTGCTTTATACATCTCCGAACTCTTTTAAGAAGCCACGCACACAAACAAATTACAAATTGCTATCAAATTCATGTTTAGATTTTGGTAACAAAGAGAGTTTGGTACTCAAGGTTATTGATTATAAATTTTTTAGATATAATAAAATCTATTTGTTTTATATGAAGTGGATACTTTTTGTTTTTTTTAATGTAATTACTATTCATTAGAAAAGAGAGTATCTTTTACTTCTACATGTTTAAAAATGGAACTAGTAATTATCATTATAGTATTGGTCTTAAAACATATTTAAGAGAAGGCGAATGAATTAAATGTCTTAATTAAAACTTTGAAAGAACTCTTTTAGCTTTGAAAATAAAGAAAGTTGAATTCTTCTTTTCTTATGATTTTAAGCTTTTAAAAATACACAAAAAATATCATATATTATATTTAACCCTAATGGTGATATTGGGTCAACTAATCATCCCTTATGCATCAAGCTTACTTTAAAAACTCGACAACCTTCAAATATAGGAGACTTAACCCATCTCATACCAACTGATACTTAAGATTCTTCACTTACGATTTACCTTATACGCACGATAAAATCCTTTTCTATGTGCATGAAAAATTATCTAAGGTGTGGTGTACTCACCTCAACAAAGCTTTCTCTATCCCTTTCCCTTTTCTTCTGCTATCTAAGTTTGCTCATAAAGCCAACTCTCTGATTCTTGTGTGTTGCTTGACTGCAAACAAATAAACGACTTAACTTTCACAATGCAAATATCGAATCAATGTGATGATAGGTAGTTTACATCAAAGAATAGGTGAATATTTTTTTTATCGAAGTTGAAAGTTATTAAACCAACAATCCTTTACTCAAATCTACACAAGGTTTTATACAAATGCACCAGACTGCCTTTGAATTAAACTTGCATACAAACCATTCTTTTGCATGAGCTCATTATGGTTTCCCACCTGCATCAAAAGAACAAAACAAGTGTTCCAAGTAACTTAAAACATTTCTTCTGCCAAGAGCCATTAGAATATAGGAACATTCAGTAATTTATGTTATCAAAGGGCAAAAGAATACCTCAACAACTCTCCCTTTATCCATGACAGCTATTTGATCTGCAGCCTGTATTGTTGACAACCTAGAAGAAATGAACTCATCAATGGATTTAACAGAGTAACATCAATGGCGAAACAGTAAGTACAATACCTGTGAGCAATGACAATGACAGTTTTCTTCTCCATGGAGGCATTTCCAGCTGAAAGGAGTAACTCCTAGATGAAACAGAAAGCAAATGAATAAAAAAGAAAAGCAAGTACAGTATAAATCATGGTGAATCTTGCCAAGAAAGTACCTTAACATAATGCTCAGTTTCTGCATCTAAAGCACTAGTGGCTTCATCAAGAATCAAGATGGTTGGGTCCCTGAGAATAGCCCTTGCAATGGCGATCCGTTGCTTCTGTCCTCCACTGAGAAGAGCACTGTCGACGAGGGTAGAGTAACCGTTCGGAAGAGAGCGTATGAATTCGTGTGCTAATGCTTGTTCTGCAGCTTGTTCGACTTCTTCCTGGGTCGTTTCCTTGGTGCAGCCATACCTAATGTTTGAGGAAACATCCATTCGGAAAATGGGAGGTTCCTAGTGAATTAAAGAAGATGAATGTATACATGTTGAGAATGATTAAATGTCACTCTGGAACTTAAGGTTCTTACACACCTGTCCAACAAAGCCAATTCTCTCTCTAAACCATCTGATATCCAGATCTCCAAGAGGGATGCCATCGACTAATATCTGTTTATTACAAACACAAGTATCTCAAAAAATGACATCTTTGGGAAAATAAAACTAATTTGGAAGATGACATATCTTTAAGAGAAAAATTTCTTTTTTCCTCAAACTTAAAGGATCTTAGTAAGTTAATTTGACTACAGTAATAAGAAGTTGATGCAAAAGGATCGAGGTGGAACTTCAAAGGAAACAAGCAATGAATCATGGGTGAAGGTTTTGGAGAAGCAAAAGATAAACAAAGTCAATATTGCTTGGGTTAGCATAAAGAAGGTATAAAGGCTCTTGGCTAAGGCTCCAAAAATGAAAGACAATCATTATTGTGATCATAACAAAATGATCAAATTATTAGAACATTGGCAAATATATTGTACAATTTATCAAAGCATCACTACCATAAAAAGTCTAAAAGATATTAGATTATCTTCAGAAATACAATGCTACAAGAAAAACTTACTTCACCATTTGATGGTTCATAGAGGCCAAGAAGAAGGTTGGTTATCGTGCTTTTCCCACTTCCACTACGGCCAACCTACCGAACAACAAAGGGTCAATAGTGACAAAAGACAAGCAAGAATCAGTTTCTTGGTAAAAAAGAAGTAATAAAGCTTAAACAACAGGTTTATGTCCAAAAGACTACTGTTCAACTTACAATTGCAAGAATTTTATTGGGCTGTATAGACAAATTTACATGCTCCACAGCTGGGACCTGTTTTAAAATCAATAAAATACAATATCATCCCTAAACGTTATACAACTAAATATTAGAATCATCACTATACGTGGAAGGCAATCTACTTGTGCAGAATAGAAATAATTCAGAAAAAGTCATGCTGCCAACACCCAAGAAGATGGCAACAACCAACTATTTAAATTGTTTCAATCCAAGGGATCAAACAACAAGGTCAAATTCCAATAAAATATGAAATTTAAACAATTCAATTCTCAAAAAGTAGATTCCTTTAACTTATTTTGAGATATTTAATTATTTGTGCAATGAAATAGAAATCACATTCACATTTACTGATTGAGAACAATATATGGGTCCACTAGGGGTTACCCTCTTCTTTCCCCTATCACGAGTGTTCTACACATATTGCATGCCCATTTCTCTCTTAAAGAGTTCTTCCTATTCCCTCTCTTAGTGTTAAGCAGCTCCAAGTATCCTACTCATGTGGTAAGTCCATTTCTCCCTTAAAAAGCTTTGTTCACTTGTTCACTCTCTTAGTGCTAAGTGTAATACCTCCCCCTAGATGCCCCCTCCCCTACCCTTCCCCTAGAGGGCAGATGTAGACAGCTCTCTTTTCCTTTTCTTTGGGATAGCACAAAATCAGCCATCTCACCCTCTTCTCACTTGTTAGTACTTGTATCATGTGCAATCTGGGCACTCCTGCTAATATTAGACATAATACAATTGCTTCTAACCATAATAATTCTGATTTCATAGATATCACTTGTAATAAAAAATGACACAAATCAAGTTGTTTGTACACTATCTCTTAAGGCTTCTGACTTTTATAGAATGTTAGTTATACTAATTTTCCATATGAGCATTCTGACTCCGTCACACCCTACTACCATGCATTTTAGTTGCCTTTCATAACGAGCAAAGCAGATTAGAACCATCCATTAAAATTGATTTGATTATGTGTTTAGTGATTTGAAAGTTTAATGAGATCAAACTAAAGATTCATTGACATGAACGTGGAGGCTGGATTAGCCATTGTGCTAGGGGAGGACGATGAGGTTTTATAAAGATTGGCTACTACTAAGGAAAATTAGACAACTATCGATAATGGATCAAGGAAATAGAAAGCTTGAAAAGAAAGAGGACAACTACAAGAAATATAGAGTTAACAGTAATGAAGGAGGAAGCTTTCAAGGAGAACACAAAATGGGAGGGCAATTACAAGCTTTGTGACCTGTCATGCAAGGAAAAGATGTTAACAAAATCTAGTCACTGAAAGCCAAGCATAGAAGAGAAGATCTTGGCTTTAATATTATGAACAAGAGTAATTATAGAATTTAACTTCTACGTTTATTCATAGCACGTGCCTTATATACATATAAACAAAAGAGGTCTTACTACTTATAACACAAAGTATAGAGAATATTCTATATTATGAATGAAAAAAAATACAAACAATATTCTATCTTAACAAAACAAAATAAGGTAAAGAATAAAATCTTAAATATTATTCCCTGATTTTAAATATATGCATTAAATAACATAATATATCTCAAAATCAATGGTATTCTTTTTGACATGATGGTTGACAATTGAAACTACATACTTGCTAAGTACTTATATGATAAATTTTAAGAATAGTTGATAACGGATTTTATCAAAACTTCAATTTTAAGTCGGTATATTTTATGGTAGATATGAACAATCTTACTAGTCAATTTTAAAAGAAAATATCATTATTCTTTTCACATGTCGATGATATTGTACTTTTTGACAAAATTATGAACAAAACTTCAAAGTCAAATTTAACTTATAAAGAACAACTTTGGAACGTTAAATATGTGGAATACAATTTTAATCTACATAATAGAAAATGACAAATTATTTTTTTTTATGAAATATTAAAAATGAGATATTTTATTATCTTGATTATATATACTAAAATGAAGATAAAATTCATGAAAATGTTGACTATAAGATTTGTTGGAGAAAATAATTCATTCATAAAAGAAACAGAATATATTATAACAAGATAGTAAATTTTTGAAACTATGGTCCAAAGTTTTATTATGAAGTTTAGTGCGAAGGACTTCATCAAGGCTTTATTTTTAAGTTTTTCTTTTTTTTGTACTAGTTATGAACAAATTTACTAATAAAATTTAAAATGATATCATTGTCCATGTTTTAGGCACATGATATAGTATTCTTTTTATAATATTAACAGAAGTTTTAAAGCTAAACTTGATTTATGAAAATGACTTACATTAAATCACAAAAGAATTTCACCTTATTACATCTAAAATTAAATACTTGAAATGCAATTTTAATCCAAGCAAGAGCAAAAGTGACCTATAAAAACCTGTTAGTCATAAAATTTTTAAAAATAAGAAAAAAATTATTATCTCAATCCTATACCATAAAATGAGAGAAATTTTATAAAAGACGTCACTTATAGCATATTTCAATGCAAAAAACAAATTGAAGGAATAGACAAACATGAGCTTTAACAAGAACATATGAACTATAGAAGCTTTGGTCACAACAAAAAAAATCTTGATCAAAGTCCACAAATTACTTAACCAAGAAAGATTAAGAGGAAGAAAGTAACTCAAAAAAAGCTAAGACTTAAGAACTCTCTTAGGATCAACTGAACCAAAGTAATACCTCTTGAACCATAACCAAGAGGTAGTAATTATAACTGATTGAACTCACATGAACAAAAACAATACTTCAAATGGACGTGGCATAATTGGTTATAATCGTTTGTGAGATGAAGATGCTTGATGTCTTATACAATCTCCAAAATAGGTTCAATAAACAACACTATGAATGCTCTTTGAGTCTAAAAAAAAAGATTTGAAGTCTCAAGTAATCCGTTCAACCACCACATGCCAGTTGCATAGCCTTCACAAATAATTAGTTAAACCCCTACTCTTAGAAGACTTGTGAGCACCCTTCAAGCACCACGTGGAGGCTAAGGAAATGTAAGAAAGCTTTCCCAAACGATAAGCTGAAGTGACAACCCAAAATCCATTGGAAACCATATGATCTTCAATAAAGCAAGTAGCATTTACACTTATTTTAGTAATGAGATAGGCCTCAAGCACCAACTGGCACTCAAAGAACCATCAGACCAGTGCCAAAAGAGAACAATTTCATGAAAGGCTGCCAATGCCAAACGTCCTGGCTCTTTGAGTCACAATCAACTGTTAAGCTTAAAAGTAAACGTTTTGCAACTTTATGATCCAAATAGATTGGACAAAATGAATGATTGCTTCTCATGTAATTGTGATTGAAGTATATTATTTAAAATTAAAACTAAGTTCTATAAGCTTGCAATAAGATCAACAATGTTATAAGATACAAAAATATTAGCTTGAGATGCCAAACATACAACTAAAATGAATGATCCAAAAAGAATAATATTGAGATGATAAAATGGTTGTTTCAAGTGAATAGTTTTGTAGAATCAATTGAAGATAACATAATATGAATCATCATACATGGTTTGAACATTTTAAATAAAAGCTACTTAATACCCCTTTTAAAAGATGTAAATTTTTAAAATTTTTCATTATTCATTATGAATAGAAAAACCAAAAAGACAGGGCAAGATTATTATAAAAGACTTAGTCTGCTTGAATGCAAATAGTGTTGTTAATCAATAAAACATGATGACATGCGAAGACTAATGTTGCAAATCCATCTCATAAGAATAAAGCTTGTGGTTATCTATGGATTTCTTATCATTGTGCTTGTAGCAACATCATTCGCCAAATTTCAAATGTTTTGCTCAACACTCAAATCATTCAACCAATGGATACAATGTCAACATACTTCCAATAAAATGCTAATTAGAAAATTCAATCATAAAGCACATGGAACACCCTCTCTCCTCCACACACCCCAATCATTGAAGACAACTAGTTAGAGACATCCCCCTTAATGAACTTATCCAACAATCTCATAACAAGTGGCTTGCTAACTATCACATTAGTTTCTTAAACATCCATTGGTATAAATCAAAACAACTTTCGGACGGTCCATCATGAAATTATTCAATAATCTCATAACAAGTGCTACCTATATGATTAGTATCTTAAACACTCACTGGTACAAATTAAAACAAGCTTCAGATCAAGACTCCCAAAGAGAACTGATTCATAGAATATGCAAAAAGATAAGATTATGGCCAGACTAGTGTCACAAAAAATATGAAGCAACACATGGTTACATATATATGATCAGAACATTGATAGAAATACAATGAATAAAAAATAACATTAATTAGAGGTAAACACACACCATCAACCTTGAGGGATAACAAAATGATACGTCAACAAATTCAATATGCCCAACTAGCTCTTGCATTTGTATTCCTGGTCAACAATAGAATGAAAATTCATAAATATTAAGTAAACAAAGTGCCCAAAAAAATTGCAATAAAATCTGTATAGCATAATAAACGATTATCCTATGTTACAACTTTCAAAACACAAAAAATAGAAAAATTGAACATTTCTGGCTCATGTAAAAGTATGTTGGTATTATTAATCACTTCTACAAAAAGAAAAGACCATCCTCACCGCTTGCCCTACACTGAGAAGTAGATGATGCAGTAAAGCATTAAGTACTGCTGAATTGGCAATCAAGCATACAAAATAAGATTGCAAACAAAACATAAGCCTTTAGAAGAACAAGAAGATGAAGTCTTTCTATAGCTTCCATATGCTCTTTAATCTTTTTTAATCCCTGACTAACATTAATAAGTTCTACTGAAAATCACCAAATCATCATCATTTGGAAAGGTTTACAAGCTAAATCCATCAATACACCATCCAGCAATTATCGTACTTGTCCTGACAGTTAGAACTGAACCAAGATTATATGATCATTTTACTTGATATTTTAAATGACCACATTTTAATATCTACACTAGCACTTTTTCTCGTTCATATTACGATCATGCCGTTGATGAAGATTTTTCATTCTAAACATTTCAAGGTAACTACTCAGATTAATGCTTAACCCACCTAGTATAGCGTATCTTCATAATTTTTATAATTCTCTATTGACACTTTGACTCATTCATCCATCCAAAGCACCACCTCAGATTAATGCTTAACCCACCTGTTATAGCATATCTGAATTTGTATAATCTATGTTGAGGCTTTCACTCGTCCATCCATCGAAAGCACCTTCTACGCCTTTATGTTTATAATTTAGTCAATTTTGCAAGTGATGCAACATGCAAATTACCACTCTATACCTGATTTATAAAGGCAATGAATACATGACATAAACATCCATCAACCTACCGCACCTTCTATGCCTTTATGCCTGTAATTCAGCCAATTTTTGAAGTGATGCAACATACAAATTACCATCTCTATATCTGATTCTATAAAGACAAGAAATACATTATGTATAATCACATTTATTTTCATCTAACTGATCACACATTTTTATAACCAAGTACACAAACATCCTGATTACAAATTTGCCATTATTGGCATATTCTTTTCTTTTGTCGGTGTTAGCCTAGTCCCAAGACTCGATCACATATCCATCTAAAAGTTACTCATTCGAAGTTGTCTTACACAGAAATCATCGGGTCAGTTATTACATGAATTATAGCATATTAAAATTAGAAGATTCAAGCAAACAGTCACTTGTTCACAACCATCCTTCCCCACTAACTTAGACATAGCCACGGGAATATGAATCACTTAACACCACATTATGCTTTGTGGAGCTTATCTATTGAGAATTTTGTTCTATGTAAATGCTAGGCCAAATTCTTAGTTAGATTCCTCTAACTTTGAAAATTGAAAATTATTACTTACTTTTCGAGCATTTCATCCTGCATCACCTTTCATAAAAGTTGCAAGTAGTTCCATGCATTAAAATACCATCAAGATACAAGCTAAGCATAATTCTCTTTCATAACTAACTTTCCTATCCAAAACTGCCCTTCCCTAACCAACAAGGGTAGTTCCTTGCATTAAAACACCATCAAGATATAAGCTAAGCATGATCCTATTTAATAACTAACTTTCCTATCCAAAACTGCCCTTAACCAACAGGGGAGTATATAAGTACATTTGGCAATGGAACGGGGTGGTAGCATAAAATGAAAGTGGGCGTGGAGAAGAGTGGTGGCTGATGATTATTGGGACTGACAAGATGATGGAGGTGGAGGCAAACAGTAACCACAATGGAAATTAAATAGTTCAAGGAGCTAGCAAAGGAGCTCTAGTGGTGGTGATGAAGAGTGACAACTGCTGTGAATGGTGATCACAGTGAAAAATGATGATGACAATGGCAAATGATGACGATGCAAGCATAGGAAGTAAAGTAGTGTATACCAAATCTCCATAAACCTAGGCTCTGTACAGCCGCAAGTTCTCAGTCAGCCATAGGTGGCTAAGCTGGTAACTACTTTGAAGAGTATCAGATGCTCCTTAATGAAAAGACCCCAATCCTCTGCCTCCTTGCTCTAGTGCTATAAAATAGCCTCCTCAGGTAAAAGGAATAAGCCAAATAAGCTCTCTGCTTCCCTCCTAAACTAATAAATGCTCCAAGAGAAGGCACACTTGCTGTTTAAGCTACAAGCCAAAAAACCCTTGGCCTGGTTGCTTCAAATGTAACTAACACAATCGTAGGCATCCTCAAAGGACCAAACTAAATCCACAAATTTCAAGCATCCATCTAAAGGCTTGAACACAAGCTCATCAAAAAGCAGTAATTGATAGTTATCAAAGAGGACCCAAGCCAAGTGTAGAGAAAACCAATACGGTCAGCAAGATTGTTGATATCACAAGATCCAATCAGGCAACTCCCCAACCAATGAGAATAAGACTAGTCATTATATCAAGACCCACTGAATCCAATGCACTGCTCCTCCAATGTCCACGTGTAGTGAAGCCCCATGAAACAATTGTCATGTAGATTAGCTTAAAGAATGCTATCCTAGAATTCCTACTTGTCTGAACCCATGACGCAGGGCTTGTTACTCTTCTTTGCTTGACTGAGTGTGCAGTTGTAATCAACCTCAAAACACAAAAAGAGAATAAAAAATAATAAAACTAGAAATTATCTCCTAGATTGTGTTCCTGCAATGGTAATCAACCATCCCATTAACTCCACACAGTCTAGATTTGCATCCCGAAAACAGTCTCAAAGGAGACGTGCTACCTGTGCATGAAGTGATGGATAGTGAAATCAAATGCTATTCACTGGAGAAGATAATACCTCCAGATCTACACATGGAAGCTCCAATTTTGTCCCTAAAAGCTTATTTAAATTCCATCAAGAGAAAGAGGCAATTCTAGTCACTAGAAGGAAAATAACCACCAAATGGGGATATCTAATAATGCTCTGTAAGAAATTTGCTTGCACTCATTTTATTGTTTATATGGCTCCAGAAGAAGGATTTGATCATGAGGAGAATGGAGGCTATCCATTATTCAATGGATGACTATTGCAGGAGGAGAGTACTATTAAAGGAAATTACATGAATGAATAGAAACTTAGATCATGCAAAGTTCATCAAGGGAAGTTCATAAGCTCTAAGAGAACACAGAAAATCAGAAGCTTAACTTTGAAAATGTGGAAGGCCAGAAAGCCTTCCAACCCAAGAGGCCACAAAGGAAGTTAAAGAAAAAGATCTAAACGAAGACAAAATATCATTTCAAGTCAGAATGGGACAAAAGTTTCACTCTTGGAGCCCATGCGGCACTATTTATAAATGAGTAAGTTGGTTATCTTTGATCTGACATGGAACAACAATCGACAGAGTTGGTTATAATTGCTTCATCATGAACTACTTCCTCTGCTCCAATAGAAGGAATGACTGAGATGAAATCTTCGTTTCAGCTTTAATCAAACCTCTAGGTGGACAATATTCCCCCCATTGCCTCTTTCTCCATGAGCCCATCAAGACACCAGCTCCATGAGGCAATAACTGCTCAAGAGAAGGCTTTCCGTGAAGATTTGCACCTTGAGACAGCATTACACGAGGCTATGCTCCAAAAGGCATGAATCGCATAAGAACTCGATATTGTGGCTCAAGCTCCTAGGGTCAAAGAAATTTGTCAATGTTGTCTAATTTATCCAAAATAATGAACCGTCAAGATTTAAGGCATGAAAAAGTACATCTTCATTATATCATCAAACTGTGTCTATTAATTTATGGTGTGCATGAAAAATGGATCAGCCTCACACATCTTAAATGAAAGCATGTGGTACAATAAAAACTCAAAAAGAAGAATAATTAGAGCAACGTATATGATAAGAGAACTAAGTCATAAAGGTGGATACCATCTTTGTCTTACAAGAGCCAAGAAACATATCACCATAGAAAACACAACTTCAGATGAAGATTGCATATGGAAGAGATGATCAGCATAAAACCCTCCTTTTCTCAACAAAAGAAAGATGAATCAGATTGCTCAAATTCCAAAATCTTTTTAGACATTGAAGATAAGGAATCAAGTGTTGTTGGCATGGAGAATTCTGTTTACAAATCAGTGCTTCAAGGAAGATCAATTTGGTCCTAAGAGATGTTACCGGGATGTGGATATGGATATGAACCTAAAAGAATTGCAACCCAAAGAATCAAAACCTCAAAAGGCTTTCTCTTTCGAAAATCCAATTAATATGTTGGCTATTCCTGCAGCAAAGCAAGTTGAGAAATCAAAAAAAGCTATTACTCTTAATCTTGGCTTGAAGAGGTTGAGAGGGTAGCTGCTATGACTGAGATGGAGGTGGTTTTGATCAAAATCAAGGAAAGGAGTGGCCCTCAAGAACAAAGCTTCAATATACTTGGCCAACTATCAAGCACAACAAACAAGGATAAGAGGACACTTGACTCAAAAAATATATCTTTAATTGATATTTCTAACTTGAACTAGGGTCACTTGTATGCTTGCATTTGAAATACTCAGGAGACCAACTCTTGCACATTCTTCTTGTTTGGTATTATAAATTTGCAATTTTTAAAAACCATTAGATACTTGCCAATCTGATAAATTGTAGTGATGATATCAAGGATTTTGCTTTAATCTAAAAAATATGATTTTAATGATTCAAATTTTGAAGTGATTGAAGAAGCGATAAATGACATGTTTGAGATAGTGCCATAGCAGAACAATCGTGACAAGCAAAGCAAAAACTTCACTGAAAATTTGATGATTATCTTTAAAATCAATAAGAAAAAGAAAAGTTGGAAATCATTAGTCTATAACGAAGAAATTTTAAATAAAAGGTCCATTGTATACTTATTGCACAAATCTCAAAATGTTTGCTATCTACCAGAAATGATTAATTCACTTCTTCCTTTAACAGTTTCATACAATTTTTTGATCAATAGTCATGGTCTAAACGAAAATAAAAGAATGAAGCCTCAAAGAAGCACAAGAATGGATTGACAACAAAGAAACAAAGTCCTAATTCCATGGCCTTTGACTCCAAGAAGTTCACTCTATTTCATGCTAAAAGAAGAAAATGTTTTTGAACTAGAGAATTGAAAGCTTTGGTTAATTAATAGAATCACTTTGATCAAACCTACAAAAGATGATGGACCATTACTTACAAAGAACCAAAAGATGATAGATTCCTTTTTCCATCTCATGAATTCTTTACACAAGTGTTCAATCACTTCAATATCATACCTATTTAGCATAGATCAAAAGAAATTACAAAGATCCATAGTTTTGATTAATTGCATGTTTCACACAAGCTTCACTGATTTCTTGATAGTTAAGTATGTTTGATGTTGCAGAGAACAATGCCTACAAGTGATTCGCATAATGTAAGTCATCAAACAACAAAAAAGTTCTTAAGTTTGCCACTTTTTTGTTGATTGGAGAAACAACTACGACTTCATGTTGACCATGAACCTTCTTTGATAGAGGAAAACCATTGGAGGATAGATTGTATTGACTTCCACTTGGAAGTACATCTGACAAGACAAACTCTCAAGGCTATCAAATGCATAAAACCCATGTGGCAGCATCTTGAGGACTTGATCGAATTCATTTGATCAACAATCAAGATTGCCCTATGAGCTTTTGCATCTTCATACATAAAATGGAAATTGTTGTACATTAATCACAAGCTAACGGTCAAACCAGAGGGGTAAATCAAAGCGTATGAAATTGCTTGATTAACCCACTTGTAAGTGAAAATAATAGAAACAGATCTTTTGCTGTCTGGAGCAAAATTTGCATATAACAGCTTTGTAAATGCTCAATAGATCTATAAAGGTGAGTACAATTAAGTTATCACAAGGTTTCCAAGCTAAGAAGGATGATGATTTGATTTCTTTGCATATTCATGCTGAAGTTTCATAGTATGCACAATCTTTTGCTTAGCATGTAAATGGTCTGCATTTTAAGATAAGAAATAATATCACTAAATTAATAACATGTTTAAAACATTAGATAATGCTAAATAAATTTTCAACAGTTCTCTGTATGAGATTAATTAAAAGTTAAATGAGGCCTCAACGCTTTCCACCAAGAACTGCAAAGAACAAGCAAAAAGAGCAGGTTCATTTACAATTTGGACAAGTTAACACAGAACACATGTGCCAAAACAATAAAAGAATTCATTTTTAAATTTCAAATCCTCTTTGTGGTGAGGACATGTGACTCTTGAAGAAGAGATGCAAAGTGCAATGGATGAATTAATACTCCAATGAGCAAAATGCATCTAGTGTTGGACCCAGGAAGACTTGTTGGATATCAGATTTGAATGAAATCTCCCTGCAATTGTTTTTGCAACTTTGGCATTGACTATCTGAGCATCTTGCACCATACAGCCCAACCAAAAGCCTATGGTCTTCGGACCCTTAACATGCTGAGCTGCAGTGTTTTTAATTTTGAACAAAATGTATCATACAGTTCACTATGGAGTTTAATTTTGAATTCAACATTTCTGTGCGTTATGGATCCCTAATCTTAATCATAAATTACCTCTAAAGTCCAATACAATTCTGAATTTTTGCAACTTGATCTTAAACCAAACTTTGTCCATTATAACCGTGCAACTAGTGGAACAATGAAGACAACTCCTTATGATGTTAGCATTAGATAAACTCGCATCCACCCTTCATTGAGCTAATCATTATTGGGCAAACTAATCCTAATAACTATGAATCTAACTGGTTTCATATCCATGCAAAAACCTAAATTTTAAGTCACTTTTACCACACATGTTTAGGCTGCATTTCAGAACCCTTTTATTAATATTGCTGGGCAACATGAGCATGTGCCTTTAGATATGAGCTGGTAACCATTAACTACACGGTACACATTGTGACTATTAACGATGTGCTGCATCACATCATCCTAGTTAATAGTCTCCAGATATGTAATTCTGAACCAACAAAAGCATGAGAGATTATTAGTCGTCATAGCAAAAATCATTAATGATAACATAAAGAGAAAACACCAAGCACATGCCTCCAGATACAAGCTGCTTTCTAGGAAAGTTATCCATCATTTGAAACACCTTTTCACTTGCTCCCATGGATTGCATTAGAGAAGACCAGTTGTCTCCAACCCACCATGCGGAATAAATTAGCCATTCAGCATACAGTACAAACTTTGTCAGTTGCTCTGGCGTCATATGACCGCAAATGATAGAAATTCCCCCTACCAAGACGGCAACTATCTACAGTAAATTTGACAATAAAAAACAAAGAAATAACAAAAGTCAATGGATTAAACAACATCTTCACTTTATGAACAAGATGCATTGTTTGTTTGCAAAAGAAATCAAAATCTACAACACATGCAACTATTAAACAATACAACCCATAAACAATATAAATTTAAATTGATCAAGGTACTCAACCCAATTATTTCATTATAGAAAGCCCTGCTGACATTACCTTAAGCTTTTTAGCTGTCATTATTTTTTGACATTAACGTCAGTCAACCACAAAATACCAAGTAGCTTGTCCATAAGAGATGTTGTATCCATACTTTAACTAATGGTATCAGTATCAGTTGAATATGCAATGCATTACAAATATTAATTATCATTTTCACAAAAAAAAATAGAGGAACCAATTATAAGATTCTATCCAATCAGTAGCAAGTCTAACTGAACAGAGAGATGAGCTACTAGGGTATATTTATTCAATGAAGAAAACATTAAGTACGCAAGTACTTGGAGTAAATTACAAAAAAAGTTTTACATCATTCATTTGCACAAAAAAAGGATGGCAATAACAGCAAATAGTTGAACACTTATGGTTCCATATCATATAATTTATGAACAAATGAACACATAAGCTGTTTAATATTAACACAAACACGTAAGATTATCCAAAAATAGAAAAAGAACCTAATGAAACTGCCCTACCATCCCACTACTAACATCTTAATAAACACACAACCACACAAACCTGCAAATCTTGTAACAAACCTGCAAATCTTGTATAAAAGCATGGTTCTAAACATCCTCAAGCACATACTGCTTGGCTTTCATAGAAAATGCAAGTAAACAACAATAGGGATTAAGCTTCGTTCTAGTTTAAGGAACCAAAATGATGCATCACAACAGTTCACCTGCATCTATAAATTTGTTATCAGACTTGTTTATTCAAATTTTCAAATTATGATGTTATGAGTTATGTATACAGATACTTTTGTTGACTTTGTGTTTTAGGATCCTAGTTCACATTTGTTAGTTGAGCACCTTCAGTATCGTCTACGTTATGTAAGAACATTTACAGGAAAATTGGGCAATTTCAAAATCAATTGAAATTTCTGAAACCGTACCATATGCTTTACATATATTGCAACATGATATAATATACATTACACTGTTCATCATCTGTATCATAAATATTTAATATGTACATATAATGCAACAACATTCAACTTATTTGACTTTGAATCAAGTATCAAGGTTGAAAAGTACCACATGATTTGCCTTAAAGATTGATTTCACTACAATTTTAGTATCATTTCATCTGAAATGTCAACCATATAATATAGTTTACGTCAGTTCTATCTACCAAATTTGAAGGTACTTGTAGCTTAAGTTTATGAATTCCATATTACCAATTTAAAGGCATGAGCAGATTGTTTTTATTATGTATTAATTTTTTTATTATACAATTAAGTTTTCATTGGTCACTTCAGCAAGAAAAGTTTGTATGCATTATCTACGTAAAACCAACTCCTTCCAC
Source organism: Vanilla planifolia (assembly GCA_023846275.1). Classification (NCBI taxonomy): domain Eukaryota; kingdom Viridiplantae; phylum Streptophyta; class Magnoliopsida; order Asparagales; family Orchidaceae; genus Vanilla; species Vanilla planifolia. Next base: position 38,788,035 of record CM043865.1, read on the forward strand.
TCACTTGAGAGATAGTGAAAGCGCATAGAGTTCAATGTTTGCTGTTCTATGAAGGCATACATCTGGAAGTATATTTTGTGTAAAGCAAGCATGAAGTTATCTTTGGTGGCTTATCCCCTACTTTATCTTAACATTTTTTCCATTATTTACATATTTCTTGAATTACCAGTGGTTTGGGTGAAATGTTTTATCCTACTTTGTGCTTAGTTGCTGAAGATTTCTAGGGGGCCACAAAGAATAGAGCTAGGAGCAGTCCACCTAGCCTTTCATCTGTCAATACGGAATCTAAGTATGTGGAGGAGGCTGTGACATGGAAATACAAAGAGGTCACTTTAAAGACCTTTGGTGAGTCCCACGAGGATTCAAATGTGCAGGAAAAGAAGGTCAAGAGCAATAACCATGGAAAAGAATGTCAAGAAAACCGTTAATAAGCCATTGCCGGCTCTGCCATCCTCATTTGATGGTCACTTTGGTAATGCTCTTGCTCAAAAGTTGTTCAATTATGACAATGAACTTGGACATGGCTCAAGGAAAAATCAAGTAGAGAAGATGATCCCCTTCCCAACCCTCTATGATCAATGAAATGGCTTGGATCAGTTCTCACAAGATTCTCATGACAGATCAAGTGAATCACTAATTGCTCATGGATCCACATTTCCACCATGGTTCCACGTTTTGATCAAAATTGACACTGAAACTATATTTTGGACGGTTTCAAACATGTTTGAATTAAGAGAGTTAATTAAGCGATTCTACGATTTCTATTTTTGTAAATGAACCTAAAATATTCTATCAAATTTAATATTAGAAGAAAGTAAATAACTCCGCCATCATATATAATACTAGACAAAAATAAAAAAAATGTCATATTTTATTGGATTTAATAATAAAGAAAATTACTATGTTATTAATTTTATAAACATTCATCAACTATTTATTTCTATAATCAATTCTTTGTAATTGAATGAAAATTTATTATTTTCTCTCTTTCAAAACCTTCATAGCATCAAAGTCAGATTATCTCCTTCACGATGTCCTAAAGATGGCAATGATAGGTGACTTCCACAATCAGTCACACTAACCTTACAAATTTCTCCATCTCTATTCTATAGAATTTTATTCACAAAATTCTTCCTTAAAACTCATGATTACAAAATTTAATTGCATAATTACCTTAGGTAAGCTCAATTTGTGATGTTGGACATCTATGATAGGGCATAAATTAGACATTTGACTGGTTACAAGACTGATCTAGTAGCAAGATATCTCAAGTTGAAATAATGACAATTTAAGAACTCCCTTATTATTGTTTGGTTCATCAATTCAATAGAGCCCCCGTTGGAAAGCCACATCCTTTTCTTCCTATTGCTCAAGATGAGCAGAACACATTTTATAATTCTCCATTCAAACCTTAAAAATCCTTCTCTAATATTCAAGTTAAAAACTTGAATTTGGCAACCCAAGCAAAGTAATCATGATGTTACCACCTATTACAATAAATTTGTGATATTATGGCATAAGCATGATCAGTTCTATAACGTTGTTTAGGAAAATTCAAATGACTATGCTTGCTATAAGAAGAGAAAGAAAACTAAAATGGTCCATGTGTTTTTAGTTGGCCTTAATAAAAGTTTGGATGAAGTTTGATGCCGTCTTCTTGGCAGGAAAATTTTCACATTCATCTGAGACGTGTTTACTGAAATGAGACATGAAGAAATAAAGAAGAAAACAATGATGCACAACAATGAAACTACCCCCAACTTGGAAACCAAAAGCGTAGCTCTTGTGTCAAAAAGTATTAACTCCAAAAACAATGGACATAAGAAGTGTTGTGAGTATAGCAAAATACCATAGCATACGAAAAAGGCCTATTGCAAATTGCATTGGTAAGCCAACAAATTGAAAGCTAAAATCCAAACATGCTTATCAAACCTATGAAGCCATTATTAAAAATTTTTAAGAGTTTTTAATCAACTCAAGGGTAGTGTCTTTAATTGAAGAACAATTAAAGCATTTGTACATATTATTTTACAAAATATTTCAATCTCTATTAATTTTTAGAGAACATGATCTATTTCCCTCATACATAGTTGCAGATGATGCATTTGTTATAAGTTTGGTAACCTAATTTAGGCATTTGCTATATGAGAAACATCTTGAAATAGTTTATAGAATTCTTTGATATTTGAAAGCATCCCAAGCAAAGGTCTACTTTTTCAGAAGAACCAACAACAAAGAATTGAGGCATATACTGATGCAAAATTGACTTGGTTAGATTATTGATAAGAGATACACGTCAAAATACTATTTTTATGTTTGGGGAAACCTGATCAAATGGAGAAGAAAAAAAAACAAAAAGTAGTTGAGCGAAACAATGCTGAAGTGAAATATCGAGCGATGGCTAACCAAATTTCTATGATGATATGAGCGAAAAGGATCATCAAAAAGCTAAAGTTATTAGTAAACATGCAAATGAAATTATATTGTGACATAAAGGCTGCCATCAATATTGCACATTATACAATTCCATGACTGCACAAAGCATTTGCGATTAATAGATGTTTCATAAAAAAGAAGATTGATTGTAGAGCTATTTGTATGTTTTTTGGCACTGCTATGCAACAAATGGCAGATATACTAACCAAAGGTCCACTTAATCATAATTTTGACATTGTTGCGAGCAAGTTGAGCATGATTGATATCTATGCATCAAACTAAAAGGGGGTGTTAGATTGGTAAAAGTTAATTTGGTTATTCTAAAAGCTTTTTATTTTTGTAAATAAATTTGAAGTACTTTACCAAAATTAGTAAAAGAAGAAAGTAAACAAATCTGAAATATTTTATCAAATTTAATAATAAAGTAAATAAATTTATAATATTCTAACATATTTAATAGTAAAAGAAATTATTAAGTTACTAATTTAAGGGACATTCATTAAGTATTCATCCTCATATTTAATCCTTTATAATTGACGGATAAATTATTATTTTTTCTCTTTTCTCAAAAGCTTCAGGATGGTTTTGGCTGAAAATAATCAAAGCAAGATAAGATCATACAGTTTAAGCCAAAACTGCAACTTGTTCCATCATTTTTGTCAATTACTAAAGTTATTTCTATGTTTACAAATTATCAATATAATACATATCAATGGTGATTACAACACAATGGCAAACAATATCCTTCTTGGAATGATGTTAACAGGAATTGAATCCCATCTGTCACAAAATTATTGATTATTTTAAATAAATTCTTATTAATCTTAAATTACTTATAATCTCATTAATGAAAATATTAAATAATGACAAATATTTAAATTTTAAACATAATTTTAGAATAGTAAATAAAATTATATTTATATTTTAAATATATAGATATTTTTAAAAAAGTTATTTAAATTAATAGTTAAAGACTAGAAGTCTTTGCCACAATGAGTTAACTTCCCTTCAAATCAAATTTGAGTTAGTGCTTGCAATCTTTGCCTTTGAATTTCATAGTAATTGTCTTGCTACAAGTTAGATGGAAAAGCTTGGTTCAAAAATGACTTTACATCCTTATCCATAAATACTAAGAAGGATTCATAACCAAGTTAAGTCAAGTAGATCGAAAGGTTCATCAACAAGATGTTATGTAACATCGTGCTCCTTGATGCATATTAAGTGATCTTTGATATTGGTATTTTTGAGACTAGGATGTATTCTTCTTCTAGAGATAAAAAGGATGAATATTTGCAATAAAGGAGAGGAGATAGATATCTTCTAGACAGAGATCAACAAACACAACTTACCAGCGTGGGTAAAGGTACACTAGTTTATTTTACAAAGTGAAGAAATGGATCGTCCATTACCAAGGGAACGGGTGAAGCAAGACAACCAGAAAAAATAAGTGTAGTACTAGTTCATCATCCCACCTTCAAATTAATTAACTAATAATTTTTTCTCTTAGGATCACATGTAACACAAAAAAAGAAAATAGATTCCAAAGAAAGCTATCTATGGACACTTCTAGTTTCTTATTTGTAAGCATGAAGACACACAATTCCATTGTTGAGGGGGGCCACAATCAAGGATAAAATCATGGTTGCAGGAAGCTGATCCTAAAGTTTTGGTCTAATGTTCATGGTAGAGGTCAAGGCATAATAAAGAGGGGTAACACATATAATTGCAATTATACTAGCATAAAGTTCAGTATAAACAGAGTTTTAAATGGATACAACAGGGCTTATCTGTATAAAGTTTTGGTCTAATGTTCATGGTAGAGGTCAAGGCATAATAAAGAGGGGTAAAACATATAATTGTAATTATACTAGCATAAAGTTCAGTATAAACAGAGTTTTAAATGGATACAACAGGGCTTATCTGTATAAAGTGCCTGCATAGACTTAAAATTACATCCATATAACTTTTGGCAATGGCCAATTTATTCTGACAATTGCAACAGGCTGATTGGACCATTAGATTTTTTTTAATAAAAGCATCCACTTCTGCAAAAATGGTGTCAAACAAAGGTGATGCAAGTAGATTTGAGGAATTGGTTTTGAAGCAATTGACTTGGGATTACTTGGAGGTTCAAATCAAAGATCCAAAAAGCCATTTAGAAGATATATAGAATCCAATCCTCTAAGATTACATAGGATTCAAGGAATTTCAACAATCTTGAGATTTTTTTGTACTATTCAACTTTATAGAAGGTCCTTGCAAATTTTGATAATGCAATTTGAATCATTAGATCCCCTGATCAAACTGTCTTATCCAGCCATACCTTGTCCCATCAATGAGGTTGAACGATCCTAACATAAGCATGCTATTTCTAGGACCAAATTGGAATAAGTTAGCAAACCATCCTATGACATCAACGAACTGACCATTCAATTAGTGCAAGAACAAAAGGACGTTCATATGGATGCAATCATTGATTCTTGAACTAACCAAATGATAACATCAATCTAATTGAACCATCCAATCTATTCACCACCATTACTGATTCAAATCTTAAGAATTTGGGAGCTTTGCAATGAATTTCAATGCAGCATTGGACTTTGTTCAAATTTTGAATCATGACTTATTCTTAAGCTTACATTTATCCTATTATAGATTTGATAACTGATGTAAAACTTTTGTAACCCTCAAGCTATACAGAAGGGGTCCCCAGGAGTTACAGAAGCATCTATAGTTTAGCCATGTTACTTATTTGAGTAGTTTAATCAATAGAAGTTCAATTCTTCTACATCTTTTCTCTTATCCACATAAGCTCTCTAAAATTGCCATGTTTTCTTCAAGTTAGGAGTGTATAGGCTGCCTCAACAATCTTATTAAATTGAGAGATTAAAACAACAAAAAAAGATTTTGCATTGATATTTCAGTTGTCGAAGAGTTGTAGATCTTCTTTACCTTAATGTGTAAAATTCTTTTATTTAATAGAAGTTCGCATTTTAAACCTATTTTCCTTTTAATCTTTTGAGACGGTTCAAGGCAAAAAAGGCAAATCAATAATGTTTATGTCTAAGCCTGAATATCCTATCACTACCCAAGAACAAATCATTAAGCTTCATAATGCTGCAAAAAATAAACAAAGAGCCTAGCAAAGGAGATGGTATTTGGGCCATCATTGTAAGAGAGGTTAATACATGAGAGAAGGATGAAGCCATCTCAACTCAGGTTAAACAACTAATATCTAATCTTTGCAATGAATTCCAAGAAGACTTAACTGATAACTCAAAACCCCACAAAGGTTATGCAATGTCTAGTAGATTTGATCTTATGATGCCCAGCCTCACTTGTCCTTTTGTAGCATAATATATTAGATAGATTATACAAAGCTAATAAGGCAAATTATGAAATCATACAAAGAGTTATTACAAGAAAGTCTAAACCACTACGCTACCTACCATAATGGTCCTGATTGGGCTAGCCCTTAGCTCATAATGGGGAGTGATTTTACAAATTATCACTAAAAGATGTTATAACACCTTTTAGATACTCTAAACTTAAATTCTCTACTAATTACCACTCTCAGACTGATAAAAAAACTGACATGTAAATAAAATTCTAAGAAAATCATTAATATATCTTGTGAAACAAAAGAGAACAAATTGAGATTTTTTTATAATCATGTGTAGAATTTTCTTATAATAACATGGTCAATAAAGTCATTAAAAAAAGAGCTCATTTGGGATTATAAATAGGTAAAAGCACATAAACCCCACTTAAACACATAGAAATTCCAACACAATCAAATCTCTAACACAATACACAGACACAAATTGTTCAAAGGGTGCATGAACAAATGTTTAAATAAATCGATATAGTTATTTACTAAATAATCCTTTTGAGCCATTACCACTTGAGAGCGACTTTGCCTTTGAGTATCTCCTGGAAATAAAAGAGAGAAGATTAACCAAACACTACATTTATTAGTGAAATCCAATGTGCTAAAGAGATTAACTACCATCAAATAATACTTGGACCACAAGGAAGAAGCTTCAAAAAAATGACCATGACTTAGGGTAAGCTTGAGCCCTTATAAAATGTTTTAGTTCTCCCAAAGGGAGTGTAGGATAATAAGATAATAGGTAGAGGAGAGACCATGCATGATAGTGCACTAAACTCAACCTACTATGCAAGGATTTGAGCCCAAGTAATCATTGAGTTTCCCTAAATATTAAAATAAACTTGTCACCATTGTTACCTTCATACTACCCAAGCAATGCACAACAAGATTCTAAATGATGATAGATAGAGATTCATGCATGTATTGTTTTCGCCCCTCATTACCCTTTATTCTCAATATATAAGATTTTTTTATCACAAGGGCTGGTTTTCCATGATGATTATCTTAAAAAGCTGACAATCTTGGTGTTTGTTAGATTTTCAATCAATTTGCATTAATTGGGGGCACTATTTCATTGAATAATTGATTCTTGAAAAATAATTGTTTGTAGGTTCCTTGTGCATTGCAAATCTAAATCAAAACTAATACAAATCACACACCATTGCATTCTTGCCCTAAATCAATCTATCAAGAATAGAGCATTGTTAAATAAAGGAACCTAAGCAATAACAATTTGCATGGTTCATATATACTCTACATTCATTCTAGAATTGCCTAACAGACCTTCACTTATCATAACTTAAGGTGGAAAAGATGGTAACTAGATAAAGTTCAAGTTTGTCAAAATCGGCCTCAAAGTATTAAAAAACACCCAATTGCGACTATGGCTTGCCTTCCCAAGGTGTTCTCTGAATTGCCCATCATGCTTATAGTTAGACCCAAAAATCATGATTGAGATTTTCAAAGGCTAAAATTTACAAGAACATATCCTACAAGAATAAGAGTACTCGAAAAGGATGTTCTAGGGAAGGCTGGGCATTACTAAAGAATATGACTAATGGAACCATAATCAAGCGATTATACATGGAAAAAAATACCTTAAATGAGTAAAAGTAATGATGCTAAGTATCAGAAGATACACAATGTAGAGGGAATATAACGATGACTCTATGTCAACGGAAGCTCAAGTCCTTTACATGGGAGTAGTACATTGAACACTTAAAAATAGCATCAAGAAGAGATTTAAAGGCCCTCTATGCTCTAAAATTATGTCACTTTATTGATAATCAAATCTCTAGTGTCAAATATACAATGTTCAATTCTCAAACACCAATTATCAATAATTCCCTTTCCAATTTTCAAAAATCTCCTTTTTGACAACCCCAAAAGCATCTTTGACAAGATTCAAATGCTTGCATTGCAGGTGTGGAATGAAAGTCATACACATGAAAACCAAAGCATTTTCAAAGCATTGGTATTGACATCATCAATTTTTTGACATTTTTAATTATTTTGGCAATGTTTGGTTAGTTTGGATTGATCATGTGGTTTTTCAAGTGCATTTGATAGCTCTTCCATGGCATTACTCTTAGATGGATAGAAGAGGCATCATAATAAGAATCCCAACCCTTGTAGGCTAAAGCCATTAATGCCCCTTGAGAACAAATTCCCAAATGATTAAACTATAAACTGGCTTCATTTTCCCAGATTTAAACAACAAGTCTTGCCATGTATGTGTGGACCCATTAAAGTCAAGGAAACTTCCAAATCTTTAGCAAGTTTTAATTCTGAATGTTGATGAGAACTTAAAAGTGGCTCAACCAAGTTGCGCATGAAAGTTCTAAGCACAATTTGAAGTTGATCCTCCGTCATCAGGGTAAATAAAAAAAATGGTAACTTATTTCTGAATTTCAACCATAACCTGAATTTCAATAGCATTTGTTAATTCAAATGTTATTAAACTTTTAAACCAGCATCCTAATTATTATTGAAGTGATGCAAAATAGAATGCACAAGCATCTTCTAAAACCAATAATAATTATCAACATTTAACTTTCCATATATGATAAAATAGGTTAAAGTTTACAACTGTCATAAAAAAGGGCAAATTAAAGAAAAACAAAGAATAAATTTCACAAAACAAACCTTATGTATTCATCAAGCCAAGCATTCCTTATATTATTAGACAAAATGACCCACAAGATAAGGTGAAGGTCAAAGACTACCAAGTTTGACCAAATTGTGTAACATTTGTCTCATAGTATTGTTATTCGGTATAGATTTAGAATTTTGACTATCCATTTGTACAATTAATCTACAAATATTGTTCACATACAAGAAATATTGATTCTTAACATAAAACTAAACTTAGACTAAATCAAATAACATGAAACAAGGCCAAAGCTATAGTAGGGCTAATGTACTTGAAGCTCTACATCAAAAACCTATGATCTCGAAATCAGAGTAGAAAGAAAGATAAGTGATTTCTAAACAAAGTCTATCTTTTTCCATCTTTCTCTAATGTAATGGGAACCATTGCAACCATTGAAAAACAACGCTAGAAGCTCACATTGAAACAATGTTTTTCTACAAGTGCTATCAAAAAGTTCGTTTTGAAGAAAAGAAACAAAAAAAAAAAAAGATCTTTTTGAAATGGTATCTTTTTGGGAGTAGATATGAAAAAATGATAAGAATTGTTTGTCAGTTTGATGCAGTTTAAAAAAGAAACTTTTGAAACAAACAGAGCCTAACACATCTCCTGGCACCCAAATAATTCGATAAGTGCAGTGCATATATCATATAAGAAAAGCCTAGCTCTTAACCAACTATCAAGATGAGACTCTTGTTCCAATAAATAAGGCTTGCATCTCCTGTTGTAGAACCCAAAAGCAAGCCTATCAAAATATTTATGATCTTCTGTTGTCCTAAGTCAAACATTGGAAGACAGAAACTACCAATTTCTTGCATTTATTTTCAGTATTTACAGCAATCCAATTTTCACAAAATAGCTTTAAATTCCAGCATACCTAACATTCCACTTTTATGACAATAACTAGAATATAAGCAGTACAAGAATGAAAATTGTAAAACTCTCAAAGACGTGTTCATATAAATGTAGGGCATTAACCTGAGTGATGTGGTAAAAGAAGTTGTAGGATAAACTCCAGAACCCATATCCCACACTTTGTCGCAAGCTTAGATCCCACAATCTCTCAAGCCAAATCATGTATCTGCTGGAATATTCCATGAAGTATCAGAAACCCAATCGGAAGTGTACAGGTAATGGAACAATACAAACTTTGCTACATAAATATGGGATTGCACATATTACCTTTCAATTTCTTTTCCCTCTGTCCCATAGATTCTGACAGTCCTGATTAGAGATAGGGTTTCTTGGGAGACCTAACAAAATTAAACAGATAATGGTATAGCAATTCTGCTAGTCCCAGCTTTTACTAAAAATTATCTACAAAAAATCTTACTTCATTAGCACCAGCAGTGAAGTCTTGCATTAATTTTGCTAACATTTTCTGGAATCTATGTATCAAAGAGAAATACAAATAAGCAATTTTATGTAATAATAACAAACCAATATTGTGATCCAGTGATAGTCAAAATTGAAACTAAAATCTAGAAAGAAATAAGCAGGGTATATTGTTTGCACAGGAATACATATAAGCAATGTAACATACAACTATCCAGCAGAGTAATCTTGCAAAAATGAAAACATAAAATAGTAAAAATGAAGTTGGGTTAGAATTTTTTTAAGATGGCTTCATTAAAATAATTAGTATATATCTTCAAAATCTTTTTATGAATTTATGTTATCATGCAATAGTTCTATTTAACTGTTAACTAGGAACCAATGCTATGAGGCTACACCCGTTTAAATATATTATTGTCACATAATAAACCCAATAATTGACACAATTAAATATCTCACACATATTTCATTTAGTTCAATCAAGAATACCTCCAAAGAGAGCACCATAATCTCAATGGCTTAATTAACACAATATCTACAGATAACTAATTCAATTCAAAAGACAAATTTTGTGGTAGCTCTAAACAAAGGACAATACGCAATGTAACAAATGTCATGCTCCAATTATGTTTACAACATCAGCCATAGTTTCAAATTCTAGAACATTTTTAATAAACAAATATTTAAAGAAATAAACAATTATTAGGATTTATAGTAAATATTGCAATATAAAAACTATGCAAAGGCATGCAATACAAAATAATTTTTAATTAAGGAATGTCAAATTCAATTTCACTATGTAAAGAAATTAAAAGCATTCAAAAGTTAGTACTTTTGACATGTGAGATTCAAAAGCTAATGCAGAAATTTCATAGAAGATAGCAATTAATGTACAGAAAATCACAACACAATTTTACTAAAAACCAGATAACCTACCCAATGAGCCACAAGAAGGGCCCTTTCCAAGAGTCGCAAACAGGAAGATTTTCAACGAAGTCTCATCACCATCAGAATTAGTCATGTACATGGAGTACCGAAGGTGCCAAAAAGTAAATGCATAAACCATCCAAGCAACGACACCTTAAAACTTATTCACGAAAAGCCACAACTCCAACACAAAGAAAGACCTTTTAAAAACTCAAATTATTGAGAAATGCACAATAAAAAACACATAATACATTATTGTACACATAAAACTCAAATGAAATGTTGCAACAAAACATATGCAAAGAGCTGCACATGTACCAATCCAACTAATTTGACAAATTCAATAAAGAAGGCCCTCAAATAAAAAATATAGCATGTTGAATACTCAATCAAGGTAAAGCAACAAGCAAATCATCATGATGTATATCCTTGTATTCCTTTAATAATGCCTTAAACACGTTGGGCAAAGGTCCCTCACTACCTACTACACTCAAAACCAAGACATAGGTAGCACTATTACTAAAACTCTCCTTGAATTCCTTCTTATCTAAAATAGTAAAGAGTTTTCTTTCCACTTGCAGGTAGGTTTCCTGGAGCACTATAGCTAGCCCTCGGTTCAATAGGGTGTGAAGTCAATCTCTTTCCATTAATCAAAAAGGAATAGGTATTGGCTTTTTTATTATGGGTAACATCTAGATTATACAATCAAGTTCTCCCTAGTGAGACATGAAACACATCCACAAGCAACACCTCACATCAAACTCTATTAGAATAAAAGCCTATCATAAAAGAAACTAAATGCCTCTTAGTCACTAGCATATTAATTTTATCCACCCATGCAAACCTATATGGCAAAAGATATGGCACAGCTTTTAAGTTAATCCTAGAAAATATAGCTTCTAAGACAACATACCTACAACTACCTCCATCAGTCCCCACCTTGCACGACTTCTTCTCACAGTTAAAGAAAATATAAAAAATATTAATCTTAGACTAATCTTCAACATGTTGAGGTGCATCCTTTTTAAATCCATGACCACCAAATGGAGGTCATTCTGTATTTCACTACGTTAATTCCCACCATCAAGAAAATAAGTACAATCATCTTCTTTTATCTTTCCTGCTAACTAACAAATAACCTCTCCAAAAGCTTCTTGCTTATATTCTCAGTAGCATGCTGCCAAGCACAATGTCCCATCTATCCACTTGTATAACATTTAATCTATCATACAAAACCTTTAGCAATAGGATTTCTAGCCATAGATTTTCCCATTTGTTCCTTCGAAACAATCACCATTGTCATCCCCATTTCCACCTCAAACTTTCTTGCCTCTTTACCATCCTCTTTTGGCACACTCACTTTGGGTGAAAGTCAATCTAAGATCAAGATACCCATGGTTATATAATGCCTGAATTTCTGACCTATAACCCTTTTTAAACCTGGACATTATGATATGCTCCCTGCAATCTCACTACACTAATAAGCATAGAGCCCATCCATATACCAACTCCCTTATCTTAACATTGTCAACTTGTTCAACATACGATCATTGTGGTATGTACCAATAAATTCATCTTTTAAAATGGTAATCATTTCATCCTAAGAGGTTATTGACTAAAGTCCTACTCTTTCCTTTCCATCAAACAATCCTAGTAATTTTGTTAACTTCATTTTAACCAACCTTACAATATGCCATTTGGACATTTGACTAAACAAAATAGATTTTCGTATAAATTGGTCATCAAAGATCCTCACATCTATAACTCCATTGCAGGAACAAGCTTCATTTTAGAATTTTTTTGATAATATATCCTCATGATGTCGGTAAACAGGGCAATCAGCATATACTCTAGTGCTATCAAACTACTCAACTCTAATGTGGCAAAGATGGGGAAAAAGATTACGTATGACGAGACTAAGTAAAATAGTGATTTTATTGAACTCAATCCAAATTGCTAACAGAGAACTAATGTCCCGCTTAAATTCTTCTAAATATTCAAAATCGTATAACCATTTGAATGAAATATATTCATAATATGCCATGTTTATGTTGTGATATTGTTCTTTGAACCTTTATATATGGACATAAATTGTACACTATGAATATAAGTCCTATATACTCAAATGAAATTTACTTTATACTTGCAAACTAAAACAAGAAGTTTTTCTTAAAATGTATGAAATATTTTTTAAAATTGCACGGATTTTGGAGTAAAATCATTCTCTAATACTAAAAATTCAGAGCAAGATAGTGCATAAAGTACATGCATCACTGATTATGCCTAGAATTGCTACTATAGCTTCAAAATTTTAGTGCAATTTCAATGAAAAACATTTAAAGAAATTCACTAGTATTAATATTTATGAAGAATTGTTCATAACTAAGCATATAGCAGATAGGTTCAATGGAGATTAACTCCTAATTGACAATCAAGTCTTCTCCCCAAAATAGTACTCCCCTTACTTCCTAACTGTTAGCACCCAATGAATTGTTTGATTTTTGTCAAGCGGTTGATCAAAGGGACTGATTAAGTTCTATGATTTAAAAGTATTTTTCTCTCAGAAACTTCAGAACATCAATGTTTAATCCCATAGAGCTTCATTCTCAGATTCTAAACCTTTAGAAAGAGAAAAAAAATCTATATAAAAGTTTGAAATAAGGCTTACCGTCCATAAAAGAGCATCACAACAGCCAATCCAGCACAGATCAGCAGCATAGACAACGCCAGAGGCCAGGATATCATGAAAAGAAATATTAATGTACCTGTCCCCTGTGCCATGTTTAGAATAGATTAAAAAGAATCTCTAAAGATACAAAATATTTCAAATATAGGACACATGCTACAGTATATGTTACCTGAAGCAAATTTCGAAATATTAAGTTAAAATCATTTCCAATGACACGTGAAACTTGTTGACAGTCTGAACCAAGCCTACTAGTTAAATCACCAATAGTTTCGGCATCAAAAAAAGCTATATCCTGGTTTGATGACAATCCAAAGAAAAATAATAATTAGAAAAAAAAAACAGCACTAATCATATAACTCTTAACACCACTAGGAACCTGGAAAATAAGGGTGGAGTATAATGTTTCTCTCATTCGTCTAACCTGAAGAAAATCAAGAATTAAAATTCATCTGCCTCATTGTTATATAGATATCTAAGCAAATTATACAAAGTAAATTGAAAGCAATCCATCAATAACTTACTAATATCATATTTGCAATGCCAAAGCAGCAGCTCCGCACACCACTGTTAATAAAAAAGCAATTCATGCAGTCAGAAATATTCTGAGCCGTTCTATTTCACATGAATTGATGTTAAATAGCAGCAGATGAATAAATGAAAAGGTGTGTTAAGGCAATGTCAGCCACAGACAAATATTCCTTTTAGAATGTGGTTTTACAATTAGGATCTATGCCCACTAACAAGTCTTATCGAGGCTTAACCCAATAAGATCAGACATCAACTCTGTTATAACATTATGCATTTCTAAAACCTAACCTTTGTAGACCGAAAAATTATCTTTACAAAACATTAATTTGCTAGGTAGATCAAAACTAGAAATTTTGCAACCTTGTATGTTTCTTCCTATTAGTGCCTTCTTAAGTATTTTCATGGACCATTGGATTTTCCACAAGGCCCTAACCCCTAAACAATATCTGATCCGATCATTGTTGGGTTCTTTCACCTTATACTATGAGAGCCCACCATGGGCAAAATGAGATTTCCCCAGCTTCCACCCCCATCATAATATCTGATATGCTCATTACAGAATTCCTTCACCTTACAATACTAGTGGCCACCATTAGCCAATTGTTGGTACTCCAGTGAGATTTCCCACACCCATCCCTCCCTCTTTGCTGGATTCCTTTGCTTCGAACCTAGAATGCCCAAAACCAGAAGTAAAATTTGCTTGTTCATCAGGATTCCTCTCTCTCCCAAGATTCATAGGTGAATTCCTCAATTATCCGCCACCAATAAAACACCCACCCCCCCCCCCCCCCATCCTACACCAATTCCTCTTTTTCTCTCTATCACAGCTACTAAGTCACTTTATTTCCACATTTATGTCAAAAATCTTCCAACAAATGAAATATTTACAAAGAAAACATTACTTGGCTCATAATTTTTTCCACCAAACAATTTGTCGATTGTTCAGTGAGATCTATATTTGCCCCTTCCCCTCTCTCTGTATCTCAAAATAAGTTCATCTTCCACCTCCACAAACTATTAACAAGCACTCAATTCATACCCTTTTCCTATCTCTCTCTTTCCATCATCCTCACTGTCTACAATAATAATAAGAGGGCATCTACTTAGATAACCTTTACGGGGTAAAAAAGAAAAAAAAAATACAATACCACTACTCTCTTTTTCCCTCTCTCTATATGTGTTTTTTATCTTCCCTTGCCAATTGAGTGGTCATTGATTCCTTCATTTTACATAATTCAGATAAAATTCACTCAAGCCCATTCTCTCTAGGCAAAGTCAATTTACAAAAATAACCCAAGTTTCCCTTGATGTTCAAAGTAGTGTATGTTGAAAATTTATGCAAGCATAGCAAAAGACTACGACATAGGAGGCAAAGAAAACATGCGATGAGATTACAGATCACAAAATAACATAAGCTAAGCACAAGGATGCTGATGGTGTTTAAAGGAGCCCCAAAATAAAGATGGCCTTTATATCTCAAAGCTTCATCACAACTAAAAGAAGTAGAACTCCACCAAGATAATCTCATCTACAATAGGAATTCCATATTTCTCAACTGTTTTAGGCTGATTAATGTTTCCTTTTTTTAAGAATGTTTGCACAGGTTTTTGAATGGCTTATGACCAACAATGAAATATTGAAATTTGACAACAACAAACCAATGAGATTGAGCTTAAACTAAAGAAAGCTAGCTACAATGACACTGGTGGATTTACATAAAGATGGCATATATATTGCAATGCCTTATCGTAGCTAAAAGATGATAAACCCTATTAGTTAAATCTATAGATAAATTCCACATAAAAATATACTCCAAGAAGCTGCAGCATCCCATCCAGCTATTAATTCAGTACAGATACAACTGTATGACCAACGCATGAATTTCTAGAAACATGATGAACACAACTAAGACTCAACTAAAAAAACAGCAACATTTAGCTCATCTTTGACACACTACTAACAAATTCACTTAAACTTGTCTATAGCCTCACTTATGCTTTCAGCATGCTGTTTCAGTTAAGGCCTGCATCAGTTACAAAAGAAAACAATGATGATGGTTCAACATTTAATGAGACCAAAACATTTTTTCTCTCCCCGAACATAAATATATGCATCTACATATAGCTATCTATCTATCTATTCATCTATCTATATATACGTTTGTGAGAAGAATGCATGTGTTGGCTAAATTTAAAGACAAAGAATGCTAGATAATCAACGAAAATGTGTTAGCTAAATTTAAAGACAAAGAATGCTAGATAATCAACGAAAAAATATGTCGATAACTAGTAATAAATACAAAATGGATATTCAAAATTGTGTTTAGTATAAGAGAATTAAGTATCATACTTTGAAGTTATGATAAAAAGAGTGATTGAAAGCAAATTATGACCAAACCAACATATCTAATAATAAATTTGCTTATATGCCATAAGGAACTACATTAGAGGCTATACAATTACAAAGAGATTTAATAGAAAAGTTTGGAACAAGAAAAGAAAATTTTTACTTAGCTGTTATAGATTTGAAAATCAAGCATATCATCAAGCCCAAGTACTTTTGAAGGTCTTAAAAAAGTTAGCATTGAATACATCTAAATTATCAATGGTATGTCTACTAAAACAATGACATGTCTAAACATGCAAGAAGGAATGACCAGATTTTTTTTTATTACAATTGATCATCATCAAGGCACCACTTTAAGATCATATCTTTTTGTATTGATTATGGAAATTTGTACTAGTCATAGTCAATATGACAAGCACTAAAGTACATTTCTTTGCTGATGATATAATAATAGTTGACAAAACTAAAGAATGGGACAAAACAAGGGTGGAGTATTAGAGATTACGCTTTGTCTATTGGGTTCTACCTTAGTCTGAAAATGATTACATAGAATGCATGTTAAATCAAAATAAAGGGAATTGAGATTAAAATTGAAATCATAAAATATTTAAAAATAAGATATTCATTATTTTGATTCCATACTCCGAAAAGATGGTGATTAATAAGAATGTTAAAATAGAATCAAGCCCATTAAATGAAATAGAGGATTTGAGGTTAATTCTATAAGACTATTGAGATAAATAATGTTATGAAATATTGAATGTAAGACTATGAAGTTCAAGCATATAAATACAATGAATGCTAAAAAGATAATGATAATAAGGTAGATACTTTTTGTTTGGAGACGTTCTAGAGAAATCTTGAGTTTTATTGATGGCTTGCATAGATATTATATGAAAGTGAAGACCAACACATAAAATTAAAAATAAATCAATCATAATGGATAAAATTCTTGGAAAAAAAAAAGAACAAAAGAGACCAAGGTCGTAAAGATCATGACCAAAATAAGACCAGCATATAACATTCCACAAGTGGGTTAGAATGGGAGTCTTACCCTTCCCAAGGAAGAAAGTCATCAAGGAAGAAAGTCGTGAATCTATTAGGTCAACATGATGGCTATCTCCTAACTTGTAGTTGATTTATGGTTATCGTATGATGCAATCATGGTCTTGGAGGATTTAATAAGGGTCAAGAACTAGAGTGCATTAGAAGCAGGCAATCACCCACACACACTTTGCCTACACATGCAGACAATGGCTAGAAAGCCATTAGTATTAATGGCCAAGATAGCCCAAGGAAATGAAGGTGGTTGATGGATTCTAAATGTGCAACAAACTTGATAGTGATGATGAATCCCTTTACTTGCAAGGAATTCATATTAGTTCAATCAGGTCCTAATTCTTGCCACAAGGACCCCCATTATATCGAATATTTGAGAACCCACTTTTCTTGATAAGGCTTCTACTTAGTAGGATGTCTTGTAACAAGATGGAGCATAGTCAATATACAATGCTCAACAACATCATGACACATTGAAAATTGTGTTTGGGATAAAGGGGATGAACATGGGTTTGAAGGCCCGTCCAACAGGATCATACCAAGTAGGATGTCAGAAGAGAATGAGAAGCATCTAGCAACCTCCATGAGCTATAACAAGTATTCATGATACTATCTCTCATTACTTTCTAAACTACTAAATTCGTATGTTACTGCTTCAACTCTTTTTTTATATTACATTAGTTGGACATGTATTAAAACTTTATCTATTGTATTGTATGAAACTTGGGTTTTGACATAGATGTGATAATTATGTGATTTCAAGTATTGTTTCAAATTAGTTTTCAATATTTAATAAATAATATCTATTTAATTATTAAATTTATTTTTTGTTAAAAGATTTTTCTCATATTTTTTTTTATCATAATGTCTCTCACATTCTCTCTTCCATCTCAGTCTTGTCATCACTTTTTTTTCTCTTCAATTACTATTTTCTTATATTTTTCTTGGAATCTCTCTCTCCTTTATCCTTCTATCCAATGATCAACCGACGACAACCACCCTACAGAGGGTAATAACCTTTAAGTTGAAAGGGACAATGGGGATCAACTTGAACAATAAGGGTTAATGATGTAAAATAAGAAAAGTACAAAACAAAACCCTAATAATGCTGACATCTTGCACCAACACTTCAAATTTTTGTTGGTTTTGAGATCTTTGTTCAAATAAATGAGTTATACACAAGAATATGAAAAAAGAACTAAAAGCATATAAGAAAAGGTTGGAATAATGTCGATTAATTACAAGCATAAAAAGAGTCAATTTAGGTGGCTTGAAAATATTAAACACTAATCACTTGCTGTAGCTATTAAAAGAGGGAGTACTGGAAATATATTCTTATGAATGGATGGAGAACTAAAAATATGTGATAACATACTATTAGAAAATACATCACATGAATCTTAAAAAAGAGTTTAACAAATAAAACACAATGATGGTAATACATTCATGTAGCTAACCTTACTTAGTAAGATTAAAGCATCTTTACTAAAAACTTTCATAGGTTGCCAAGGTAACTAAAATTATTATCAAGCTTACTAACTTTATTATCAAACCGTGTATACATTAATCAACTTGATAACATGAAGTGTTCTTTAGTAAAATAGTTGATGTGAGTTGTATGTATGTGTTAACGTGGTGTCTAAGGGAGAGAGGCATCATATGTGCATGATCATCATATTTTAGTAATATCTCACTGATCATAAGGATGAAAACATGCTAATGACAAAATTTGAATTCCAAATAAATTATTGTGAACAATAGCATTAGGAATTTATCTTTGTATGGGTACTAAACTAGTTGTACCTTTAGAAAACATATGCATTGATACATTAAACTAGCAGTACCTTTAGCAAAGATCTGCATTGGTACATTGAACTAGCTTTGTGTTTAAAAAATTATTCCTGCAGCCAGATAGTTCATCTGAACTTCAACATTATATTGAAGATCATTTGAAAGGTTAGGAAATATGCAATGATAATGAAGGAAACTAGAGTCAAATTCACATTTGCAGCACAGGCCAACAGCTAACTTAAATTCTTGAAACTCATATTTGCATGAAAAATTCAAACTACAAAATTGAACAAAAAAAGCAGTCCAATTAAGTTGAATCAGTGCCATGGCAAATGGTTTGAAACAAAGATTATGTTATCCAGGTAATGTTAACTATAAAGAATAAAATGAAGAACAATTACCTGAATATTCCAGATATCAAACATAGTGAAACAACAATCTTTATATTCTTAGAGAATATCGCGCTTTGGCCACTTTGAGCAGAAAAAATAGATGCTGTCAGGAAATGTGGTACTGCTACTTCTGCAAGCTGCAGTAGAAAGGAGAGAATCAGGAGAAAATATGATAAAAATGATGCAGATGAGCCAAAAACAAAAACATTGATCATATGCAAGCAAACTGCCTACTTCAAAGAACAAAATTTTGCATGCACCTTTATTCTACTTAAAAAGAAGATTTGCAAGCAAATTTACCAGAAAATAATAAACAAACAAAGCCACCCCAAAATATGCTAGTGTTTGTGCAACCTAGATATTCAAGGACCACTTTTCCAGGAAACCTGCACAAACCCAGTAACATGTAGCCGAAAATCCTTCATCTGAAGTAAAAAATCCAGTACAATACTGTGAACCATGCTTTTGAAAATCTGATATCTCAAATCATCAATATTTTTTTCTTTGTAGTTTAAACTAAAAGACATGCTGAACCACCTTTTTCTTGAAACAATACATTCTAAAAAATGCCTTGAAGGTATAAATGTGAAATAAGCCATCTTCTATACTTGAAGCAAAAGCTGATGACCAGTCTCAAAGGTTTGAACAAGCACAACATCACCCTAGTTATCTGTCGTTGTACTATTTACACTTCAAATTTCTGACATATCTAAAAGCACAGGTGACAATTTAGCTAGAAGTGTCGTATTACCTAAAGTTGTTTAAAAGAACAGCTGGCACCTTCCTATTTGGAAATACGACATACTTCACTTCAATTGTGCATTATACTTGTTCTCGTAATGACTATGCATATTGTGTTAAAACATGTTGCCCTTAATGTTATGGGAAGCCATACCTTACAACAAGGCATTATACCATACCATCACAAAAGTGATTAATCCCCAATTACTTTAGGGCTTCACATCATAAGGTATGAAGCCATCACCATAACTCAAGTTATGCACTACTTGTTGCATAAGGATCACCTACTTTGTAGGACTTTTGTTAACCTTCAATATTTTATCACAGGCTAACACCAGCTACATATTTAGCTAAACATTCATGATGATTTCAAGAGAATTAGCAATGAATAAAAGTTTTGCGATTACTGCTGCACTTGAGTTCTCTTGTTTTTTTAGTCACTTGTCTCCTTTTAATTGAGTAACTTCCACCTTCACTTGCTACTAATGAGCAGTCATGATATGCCTTCAGACCATTCTCTAACTGCTGTGTCCTTGGTGTCACATTCAATTCCAATCATCTAACTCCATCCCAAATAAAAGTGTTTGACTTTATCTAGCAAAAACACCTTGATTATGTGCCTTCAAATGACATCTAGAGTGAATAGCTCCCTCTATCATTCCCCTCTAGCTTGCGAACCACAACTACCATACCTTCACTAGTTGACTAAACTTTTGATTATCTTCAAGCACAATCCCCTATGATTTAGATGCATTGCAAAAAAGTGTCTTGATTACGACTATTGATTAATAAAACTAATTCTTAGTTCAAGTACAAAAGATGGACTTTATGGATGTGCTCTATTATGAGATATCGTAGCTACTTACTTGTACATTTAACATGTCATCTACAAATACATATGGAAGGTTTGTTACAAAAATATGATTGTTTCCTTCCTCGAGACTCACTGATAATGCAAAATCCCTTTTTCCTGTTGCTTGCAATGAATATCGGTTGGGCAGCCCAATCTAACTGGTATTAAAATCACCCATTACACCACCTCTCATCTGTCACTTGGTATAGCTAGGAATTTAAATACTATTCCCCATAGACAATTGTAATTTACAACTCAAACAAGTTTACCCATCAACCAAAAAACAATCTCAAAAAATAATTGATTAAATATTTATTATCAAAGCAGTCAAGCACCTCACAACAACTATAACACTACCCATATAACAATGGAATGGTTTCCATTTCTAATGAAGAAGTCAAGGTAAAATTCAAAATACTATATTAGTAGATGTCCACAATATGACTAGTTAATGAATGCCATTAAGTATGCATGGAAAATTACAGCAGGACTAGAAATATTTGCAGTACATAGATTCCTGTTTATGTTTACCTTTGAAGAGGACATGAACATTGTTTTGCAAGCTGGCATTCAATCAACTAGAGTTAAGAATTTTTATCCTATAAAATAGTCTCCTAACATGATCGTGGAGAAGAATAGCTTTGAGTTTATTCTTGTTTAGAACAAGTCTTGTTGCTTTTGGCTCCAACTCAAGATAGCTATGCGTCTATCCAAACTAGCTAATATTTTGGACAGTCCTATCATGATTGAGAAAATGACTACAACTATGTATGGCTTACTTTTGATAAGACTAGCAGTAGTCCATTCCTTTCACACTATGGTGCCAACTCAATTGGATAACACTAAATTTGAGGTGGAATTTGAACACAATTGAAAACCTAATCCTTGAAAGCCCCATGGCACATTGACCTAATAACTGACCATCTATGATAAATCCATTAATCAAAACAAGAAGGGACGGGGGAACACTAAAAACAAGGAGTGATGGGGGAACACTAAGAAGGTAGCAATGGAGGCCACTAAGAAAGTTACAGGTGTGGGTAGAAGCCAAGAACAAGGCAAGTGATGAGTGCTATTGATCGAAGCCAAATGCTCAAGACAATGCGGTCACTGACCCTAGCCTTTCTTTGATGGTAAAACCAACTAGAGAAAGCAAGACTTGAGAAGAAGAAAGGGCTCAACATGAGCTATTTTTCCACTGATTTCAGGTGGAGTTAGTAGGAGAAATCATTGACATGAGTAATCAAAAAAACCATATCTCAACTAGTCACATGCAGTGATTAAGGCTCACAGCCACTCACCCTCAGCCTTATTCGCTAGGATGTATCCAAATATATGATGAGACGAGAATAAAACAATAATGTCAAGTGAAATTCAACATTACTAAGGACTATATTAACAACATTATTCACAAGGTCATAGCTCTTAAATCATACTCAAAATACTTTATTTATGAACTAGATGTTTAATACCATTAAGCACAATAGTATTAGTTCACAAAGAATGAAGAGAAATACCTTATGTCTAAAGATTGAGGTTTCTAACCTATGCATTTTTATAGCCACCAAACAAGTGAAGAGGTTAGTCAATACCTACTAAGAATCTTTTATATTAGTAATTGAACTCAAAAAACCCAATTGTTGAGATGTTTAGACATCTAAAGAAGTAAGAGTCGAAATCTATAATCGAGAGGCATACCAACCTATCCAAAAAGCCTCAAGAATAACCTTCAAGAATGAACATTCAACACAAGAGAACTCTCATTTTAAGAATATCTCTATCAAATATTCGAATGTATCGGCATTCAAACATAAATACTAAAATCAACAAACAAAATGTGTCATACACACCTTTGTTCAACTCCATTCACAAACCCACAAATACATCATTTAGTTATACAAGTTTGGCCTGCTTTCTTCATTCTCATGCAATAGTACTGACCCCACTAACATCAAAGCTCAATTGTATCCTTCACTTTCTAATGTAACTATCAAACTAACTTCCTGTTGGAGTACAATCATGCAAGGGTTTAGTTGTTAAGACATACTCCTATATTCACCTCACCCCTCGGATCCTTTAATGTTGCTTAATACAATAGCCAATGTCGCATTTATGGCCTCTATTTGTATACCCACCTTTTTTTAATTTGAGATTACTAAACTATCTCTCCTATTATGACATCAAGTCACTACTTTGACACCATAACTGTGATAATAAACCCCGAGCCTAACCCACCAAACAGCAATGGATCTAAGATTGAGCCGAACCTAGGTGTCACAAAACTCAATAGCCATATTTACATCCATGTTTTTTTTCTCAATATTATAAAAGTTCAATAGTATAATCATAACTCAATTATAAATATACCAATCTGATCTAGTCAAAATGAAGATCATAATAAAGGAATATGCATTTTCAATGTCAAGCAATATATTACATTACATTTATGCAAAATAGAATTTATAATAATATAGTTGTTATATATTATACATTATTCTCACATTGTTTTGTGGTTGATCAAAATTATACATTATTCATGCCAAATATTATAAGATATTTCATTTACCATTTATACTAATAATTCCTCCTTGATTTTCGTGTTGTGTCTTTTTCACCTAAAATATTAGTGCTAACATAGGCTAAGCTACCATTAGGCTCAATAGATACAATCTCACACAATCATGGCCATACAAAGTAATGCATATTTAGGTCATGTTGCATAAAAGGATCTTTATCACATATAACATTCTCATCATGTTTCAATGTAACAAAACAATGATAAATTATAAATATCAAATGCAATGTAATGTTTTTTAAGGCACTTAGTTTAGTTGTATGCCCTTTTCTTATGATCATATTTTTGAACTTACCATTTATATATGGCAAATAATTATATTTTCCTCGTATTAACATATACCCTTATGGGTACAATATCCCATTTTAGCATATATCTTTATAGGGTGCAATTCAATCCAACCCTTTTGGTGTGTAATGATTCCATTTATGCCCATTATTAGTATTTTTTACCTTTAAGAGGGATCAATTATCAATCTCTCAAAAAAAATAACTTTATATAAAAAGGATAGCACAACAATAAGCATCATTACATCACATCAAATGCACAGTTAGAAAGTAACGTCTACTACCTAATAGTCAGTAGTTTACTTCTTTATCTTTTCCTCACATTATATCTCTTCCATGTGTCCAATACATGTCATGCTTTAGCATGCATTCTCTATATTTCCACATCTCTAGCGTTAATTACCAACTATTATTCCACCACTATAGCCATAATTGACTCATTGGACAATGTCTAATAACTCTTATCAAACCATTCTTCAACTAATCAAACCGTTTGACCTCCTTTATTGGATGGTCGAACGTGCATCTAATGATATCAAACTGTCTGGAGCATCCGTCAAAGTCTACCCCCATTTTAGATCCCAATTAAACCATCTAATATGCTTCAAACGAGCCTCAAATTGTCTATCAAATGTTCGATAGAAACTTAGAACCTTTTTCACAAAATTATCGAACCAATCAATGGCTCTATCAAACCATCTAATTGTCATCAAACAAATGTCAAATCACCCATCCAACAAAGACAACTCCAATTTCACAAAATTATAAGATTGTCAAATCTCTTCCTAGAGCCTATGCTTTTATATGAAGCATCCATAGCTTTAAAACTCACATCAAAGACAACAAAACTACATGCAATACTTTACACTATTTCAACTCAAATATTTACTAGATTTTCATAAAATATCATGATCATGATTCGGGAAGCTTACCTTATTATTTTTCAGAGAGATCTTTCTTGTAATCTCCATACTAAGGTAATCTTTCCACCTTCCCTTCCATCTCACTCTTTAGCCGATTGCCATCATTTGGATCTCAATCTTATCTCTCTCTCTCTCACTCTCTATCCCACTAAGCCAAACTTATATATATGCAAGCGAATTAAAATATTCCATTAATCAAAATGATGTAATGATGTGAGTTTCTCACATTTCCACATTGAAAATTTCAATACTCGATCAAACTATTTTTAGAATGAGCAACTCCCTAAACTTTTCATTTTGATACCAAGATTTTAATTTTCTATGCGTCACTTGGTGTTTTTAACTTTTCCCTTTCTACATCTTTATGCTCAAAATGTTTCGATTATTTGTTTTACAATTTAACCATTCCCTTTTCTTGAGAACTTTTCATGTACCTCAAGTACTATGAAATTTCCACTAAATTGTCCCTCTATGACAATTTCACGTTATCATTATAATGATATCACAAAATCTAACAAAATCAACTCAACCAAACTTAAAATGATTGTAAGTTTTTGGGATGTTACACCTGTATTCATTATGCTCGTCAAACATGCAAAATTACCCATTATTCACTTGCAAATATCACTACACAAGCTTTCTTTGGGCTTTTGGGATTTAAGTCTTTCTTTTTGGCACATTGTGCACCAATTTTGATGTATTGTCTCACCTTTTGACTTCTCAAGTAGAGTGTATTTTATTCCTTATGTCCTAGCTCTAATATAATGTCCTTTTGGAAAATTGAGACAAAGCCTTCAATATTCAAAAAAAGAGATACTAGGTAGCTAACCACAATGTTGACTCTGAACCTGAAAATAATGTTGTTGTTGATATGTGGTACACCCCAAGCACTTTTAGGAGACAAACCACGCTAATGAAGGACAACAATGGTAGGACTTTAGATATAGAAAGAGGTGAAACACAACGATCTTCCTAAGAGGATGCCTCAACCTTAATACACAAAATTCATTAAGCCTTCCTTGTTGCAACTACAAAAGGACTCAATTTATGTGAAGTGAAGAAAAAAACACAACAAAAGAAAAAAAATCATCTCTATTAGGCACACCACAAATAAATACAAAGAGCTGATACTCAATACCTCAACTTGTATGAAATTTCCTTCAACAACCCTTATGTGTACTCTGGATTACTTTAAGTCTAGATGAAATAACTCATACTTGATAAAGGTTATTTGACCCACCAAAGAAAGTGCTCTAAAGCTCCAAACAGTGTTATTACCTCTCACGATGTCAACTACGAATTAGAAGTTGGAGATGGGCGTAGAGCCAATGAAGGGAATTCCTAAGCACATATTAGTATTCTATCACTTATAATGAAGCTTATTAACTTATATTTTCCTCTAAGGCACCATTCATTTAGATAAATAGGTGGAACTTATTAACTTACTTTCTAAACATAATGCAACAAGTCTTTAAGATAAAGGTGAGCTTCCACACCGTGGAGCAAGAGGCCTACCCAAAATAGAATGTGTCATCTACAAATGGGAGATGGTTGAAAACAAGAGCAATTGGCACAATATAGATGCCCTTCAAAGCCCAAGCCACCATCTGATCATGAATAATCAAAGAAAGAAGCTTTGAGCTAAGGATAAAAAGATAAGATGATAAGAGACATCTTTGTCACAAAACTCTTAGCCCCAAAGATCCAATCAATGTAGGCTCCATTAACCCAACTAGAACAATAGGAATCACTGACACATTAGGCGACCCACTTGCACTAGATTTCGAGAAAGACAAAGTGAGAATGGAGAAAAGGACCAACAAACACTATCATAAGCCTAATCTAAATCTACATTAAGGGCTAAAGAGAAGGAACCCATTTTATGAAAAGCTCGTGGCCCAAGCCATGTGAGAATCTTACCCTCTAGGTTGATTACTTCCACACCATTTATGGCCAAAGAGAGGACTAGTTCCAAATTAGATGTGGCAACAATTGGGCCTAGCACTTGATACACTAAGGTGAGAGCACTTATACTAGAAACCCTTGAGATATTTGTAAACAAGACTATTCATTTTCAATGATTCTATTTTGATCCACTTCCAACCAAACTTGATCAACATAAGTACTAATTTGCTAGATTATATTGTCACACTCTTCAACGTCCTGGGTCGAAGGGACCATCTTTGTTTGGTCACTCATCTTGTGCTTTATTGGTTTGGAGACTAACGAAAACCTTGCATGCTCCCACACATCTTATATTCTGATCTTATTATTAACTCCCAAAGTTCTGAATCTTAATATTGCACAATTAATATCTAACCAATAGTTTACATTGTCCTATGAAATTTGCAATACAATTATGCCCATGGCTCTTTGCCTTGTTCATCATAAAATGTCATAAATCTCCTTCAATCCTTAGATGGATGAGTACTTAGAGCATGCCATGCGGGAATGTTACCAGGGCAATTATTGTCTTTTTCTACCTCTATTTTGTGCTATTTACTAGTAACATATCTTCGCTATCTCTTTTTTCCTAACCTGCTTACTGATCATTAGAGAAAATGAAGTTTGATCATAAGAACTACAACACTATCTTATACCATATTTGGATGAATAAAATCACTAACACCTACGATCAACTATATATCCAACCCATTATTGTTGCTCTCATCATATCGTTGTTCAGCCCTCAAAAATCTCTCCTAGTTCAGAGGTCTAGGATCCCCACCACAATTTTTTAAATTATTCTTTTCCCTTTTATTGACCCAATTGAATCCCCCTCATTGTTGGTTCAAAGGCTTGGTTCTTCAAGTCAATCATGAGTTGATGATTTTAGGCACCAAGTCTCAAATTTCCAACTATGTTGCCTTCTCGGCTATGGGAGGGAAGGTGTCCTCTTAAGAGTTTAGATTGCTTGGCCTTTCGCCTCCATTTTCAACAAGATTTGGATTGAGGCAACTCTACAACAGACCTTTCTGATGTTGCTCATGTGACCCTTAATGACCATCTCTATGCTAGTTTTTTGCATTTAGCTGCCCTTTTCATTCATTTGGTAGCTACAGATTGCCTCGTGTTCTTTGTGTCGTAAAAAGCACAGGAGATTTTTTGCACTAGCAAAGCTTTTTTTATTCTTTTAAGTGATATAAGAGCGTATCCCTTCCCTTAGCCTTTGCAACAAGCCTTGATAAGAAACATGAAATATGTACTTAACTTTTGATATATATGCATGTGCTATGACAAAACCTTTAGAAAACAATATAATCTTTAAAGATTCAAACATATCCCTAAACTCATGTCCAAAAAATAAAATAAAAACCTTAAATATGATTATTTAAGAAGGCCTTCATGTATCCCATGCAATCTTGCATTTCCTGCTAAGTCATGATAAAACAGAATCACACATCCTTAAAACAATCTTTATCATAAAAAATTCAAGATTTTCCAATAAATCCTCCAAAAAAAATTTAATCTCGCATGAACTACCTCAATTAAATAACATAAATACATTATCAACTGATCTACTCAAGCTAACTCCAAAACTCCTATAAAAGCATGCATTATCACCACCTTATGATTAATTGACGAGTGTGACCTAACCCAACAATCCAAAAGAAAATCAAATAACACGATCAATTTACTTAATGTTAGCCAACCCAACTCTTCATCATAGGACACTTTTGTCATGATGACTTGTTTTAGAGAAATGGATGACTTACATAACAACTTTATTGAGCAACCATAACAACAATATCCCCTCAAATTTGCCCATTATTAAGATTAATAAAAGTTCTGATATCAATCTCAATCAAGGATAAATCTTGAACACAACTTTCCAAAAGGTAGATCATATCAACAACATGAGCTCTATAAAGATGGTTATGCAAGGTAGTCTTTTTAATGCAATGATAGTTCCAAAATATAGCAATAGTCATGGAGCAAAAGTTGAGAGTTGGGATTTTCCCACTACTTTCTCTTCCTGTAAAGCATTTTAAGTGTGGAAAGTTCTTTATGAACTTCAAGCTTACCCTCCTAACAAATTTCTAGTGAGGTAAATAGTAGTGGAGGGGCTAGCATGTTGGGCTACAACAACAAAAGTGAATAGGTTTTCTATAATCACGAAGGATAACATGGGATACACTATTGCCACTACTATCACTTTGTCTCTAACAATTCATGACCCCCCTCTCTTTTTTTACACTTCTCTTCTTTTTAAAGATAAAGAAAGTTTAAAGGCTTACTCTTTCCTTTGTCAACATCTCATCAACTTGATCAACAACATGAGGGATGATTACAAACACATGGTAACAAAGCAAGCCTCTAGATGAAAGTAGCCTATGCATTGAATATTAGGAACAAGTGTGCTTGTTCGTCTAAAGTAAATTGGGTGATTTGGGAAAGAAATGCCCCCAACATACGTACCCATCTCGGCTAGCACGTCATGTTTTTTACTAGAGGCACTCTAAGAGAGCAAGCAAAAAAAGACATGTCCTGGAAAAGTGGCCAATACTCCCACATTGATAACATGCAATGATTTAACTTTCAAATTCAAAGTGTCGATAAAACCAATCATAGACACCATTCAAACACATCCATGATTGAAATTTCTTGTTGAGGCCGACTCGCACACATATACGAGCAAAGAAGTCCATTCAACCCTTGCCATCACAACTTGCATATAGGGAAGAACCACAGGTTGAGCCTTAAAATTATTTTTATTTATCTTGACTTATCTCCCGTTTGTGATAGCTCTATCTTGCTTTTTTTTAATGTGTATAGCTGTGTATCTAAACTGAACTAAATCTAAAGCAATGCATTCATAATTCTTGGTTTAGAAAATTTGATAGTGAACTAAAATAAAAATTAGTTTTGATGAATTAATTTCAGCTTTGTTGTGCACCAGCTACTGAATCCAGATATCAAACCTTAATCACTCGTCTGCATCAAGACTCTGGCATGCATTTCACAGATTAACATTACACTTAAGACAAATAAAAAGACAAGCCTGGTCTACTGAATAGACAAGACAAATCGAAGAAGCCTCGTACCGATGCAATGGATAGGGAAGCCAACGCTAGACAGATCACCCATCGATCGCGCGAAATTAGAAACCACATCCTCTTGAGGCCCTGTAAAAAGGTTACGCCCCCTCTCCAACGCCCCTCGACCTCCTCCCCTTCGTCCTCTCCTTTCAGCTGCCACCAGCTGCCGCCGGGCAATAAGTTCCCCCAAGAACGCAGCTTATCAAGAATCCGGCCGAAGGTGGAATCGGTGGCCTGTTTGAGAATCTGACAAGCGCAAAATCCGTGCGCGTGAGATGACGAGTGAGATGATACCGCCTTAGGATTACTTACGCTCCGACAGCGTCGCCTGTGGCGGTAGAGTAGTATAAGAGGGGGTGAGAGGCTGAAGGAATAAGTGTTGATTTGGAGTGCTATTAGGCTTCGCCTAGAGAAGTTAAGGTGATCACGCCGGCCGTTTGTACTGACGCTGGTGATCGCGGAGGGAATGACGACGGCAGGAAGAAGGAACGACCCCATCGATGAAAATGGGGAAAGCGACGACGGCAATGTAGCATACGGCTTTCGATGGCTCGCTCGCATTCAATCGATAAAAGTAGATATAGTGTTTTTTTTTTTTTAAAATAAGGACTTTTTTTAAATTAGTTCGGCTCAAAATATTAATTTGGTTTCTAGCTTAAGGCTTTTTTCCTCGCATAATAATAGAAATTTTAAAAAGAAGAAAAAAATCAGGACATTATGATAGAATAAAGACAAATGTTGGCTTTGTTGTTATTTTGTATTCGATGAAAGCAATACAAGATAAAAAAAATATGAGATATAATTATCAAAACAATGAGAAAAAAATAAAATAAACAAAAAAATTTTTACATGGAACATCATTAGATTTTATTTGTAGAATAAATTACCGATAGAAAATCAAACTTATTTAAATGTTTACGTGGATATCGTATGAAATCCACAAACGACTCTAGCCATGGAAGTTTTTCTATAGATACTGTATCATTTAATTATACAAGATAACGATATGTGTTACTTTATTGTTAATTGTGATAAGAGCTCAAATCTTGTGATTAGTGCAATATATTAAGTATTAAATATCTATTTAATACTTAAATATTGATATAGATTTGAGAGAAATAATAAAAATCATGAAAAAGGGTTTAATTTAAGAATAAGTTCACAACAGACTTACTAATTAGAAAATCGCATATAGACATTCATAAACTTCAATTGTATAGAATAAATTAGGTTGCCCAATAAAAACAAAAAAGACTCGAATAGTAGATCAATCAAGACATTTTAGTAAAAAAAAATACAAAAAATAATATAACAAAAATAGGTAGATACATTTAGGCAAATCTAAATGTGAGCTAGTTTATGTGTGGGTTGATAAAACTTGCTAGGTGTCATATTAATAATTGATAGAAAATGATGACCACATGTAACACATGATTGAAATCATCATAAAAATAAGTGGCTCAAGTACATGATTCTATTAAAATACAACTAACTTAATTTTGTCCTTTTGAAGGCTTAATACCAAAAGAAGAAATTTTCATTCATACTTTGAAAGCTTAAAAGATTATAAAATTTCCCACTTATAAAGATGAATCTCAATTTGATTAAAAAAAATTTATTTAGCAAGCCAATATAAAGGTACTTTATAAAAAAAAAGAACAATATTTTCTACTCTAACATCGATGGAGAAGATAAGACATAAAAAATGACAAATGAATTTATGTTAAATAAGCACCCTCCATTGTTAATAATGACCTCTAAAATTCTAATAAATACTCAAAGACCAAAAGAACTTATACTAACAAAGAAGTAAACAATAGCTCAATGATCAAGCATTAAGAGTATAGCATTTGCCTAATCTCTATCTTAAGTAAATGTGAGAAGGAGAAGAACGAGGAACAGCTTTCCACTTGCCGTTGAGTCTTAAGCAAGGGAAGGACTACCACTATTGAATTTGCCATTGAGGTACGTGATCGAGTAGACCATAAGCAGATTGGAATTAGTTTGCGTAATAAGTTTATAAGGTAAAAGATCATCTCTAATTAATAAAAAATTCTTACAACTTTATGTTACCAAAAAGATAAAGACAGAGGCTTGGACATAAAGATTCTTACCTGTGTATTATGAGGTAATAAATCTTTAATAATCCATCCTCAAAAGCAAAAGGAAAGCGATGTAAAATATATTATATGAGAAAAAAGATAACATACAATTTTTTCAGATTTATCTATGTGCAATTTGGAACTAAAGTAGAGTTAAATTCATAAAAAATATTTGTAAATAATATTTGAAATGACTTACAATTTTAATGTGTTATAATTAATCATTTATGTGAATCAAAATTAATTTTTATTTTATTTCTCCACACTTACCACTTTTATAATTTTTTATTAGTTTTTAGTGTAAAAGATATTTTACTCATTTTATTTTTTATTATGACTTTCTATATATATCATATTTAAATTATTATAACTTTTTATATATATTTTACTTAAATACTTATGATTTTGGTTTGTTAATATTATGAATTTAGAAGCTTTTGTGATGTATATATATACGTAAAAGATTATCTCTATAAAAATATAAGTCAAAAATTAATGCTTAGTTGTGATATGAATTTATATACATTATTCTCTCATTTTTTAACATAAGCCTATTCATTTATACCTTTGAACTAAGATTTTTGTGAGAGGCACTATTTGGTCTAGTGATTTCGTACTTAGATTTCACTAAACGATCAATTCATATATTTTTTAGTTTTTATTGTTATATCCATGCTAATTTCATTGTCCTTAAAAAGCACATTATAATATACGAGATATCATTAATATCATAATTGCATGATTAAGCACATTAAGATTATAATATATTAGTTATTATTAGTTGTCTTATACAAACCAAAATAATTTTATTTTCAAAAGATGTATTGATACATTAAAATAATAATCTCATATATAATAAATAATTATTCTTTTACTTTTTAATATTGAATATTTATTCATATATCTCTTCACATAAAAGTATATAAGTCGACACCTTTCATTTTATGATTTTATATTTACGATATCTCTCAATGATCATCTCCAACCTTTTCTTTCATTGGTTATTATAGTTTTTGAAAATCTAAAGAACTTATCTTACTTTAATGATGATAAAAAGAATTAAAAGAAAATAAATATTTTTTACAAAGAATTGTATAACACTTAGGATTGAAAACGACAAGAGTTAAATATTAGATAATATTTTAAAAGATGAATTACTAGATAAAAAAATATTTTTTATATTTATTTATTTAAAAGAATATTTTCTCTGTTTGTAACATTTTCATTAATCATAAGTTTTAATTTAATTATGAGATTAATTGTTATAATCAAATCTTTAAAAATCTCTAATGACATACTACTTTTTTTAAAATATTCTTATTATTTATAATTACAATATTTATTATTTAATTATTTTAAAAATTATCTTTATATATTTGTTTTATTTTTAATAATATATTATTATATTAATTTATCAAATATTATTTAAAAAATATATTTTAACCTAATAAATTTGTTATATTCAAACACATAGTTGAATCAAATGATTCTAGAAATCAATTTTTTTTGAAAGAAAAAAGAAAAAGTAAAAAGTAAGTCAAAAAATACAATAGCCAAGTCAAAACCTATCCTCATTGCTACATTGAATACTATCATGTGGCCTAAGGATAGTGATGACAATCTATTATTTACTAGCTTCCCACTCCTCACACCACCAAATCCATCACATAACACTTCGAAGGGTGATCGTGGAAACGAAGGATGACGGTTTATATATTTATGTATATATAAGTTGAAGTTGCTTTTGATGATCCAAAATGAGGAATTTTTTAACTGCCTCGACAGCTACCAGGGAACCCTTGCAATTCCATTTTAAAGTCTCGTGTTGCCCTCTTAAACCATTTGAAAACTCGAAGATTGAGACCTGATGGGGTGGTGGAAGTGAGCTAGTCCTCTTCCTCCGTTCTCGTCTCTTTTGCAGAGCCTGAAGAGAAGCAACAAATCGTCACCCATTTCTGTTCCTTCTCCAGATCAAAACAAAGTAACGGCCCAACATTTACTCCTTCTCAACTCCCCTTGTTTCCTTCGCCACCTTTCCCATCAGGTTCGTCTTTGCTTCCGTGTCTAGTGTCATTCCTGGGCCTGTTTCCTCTTCTTGCGTTGTGGGTTTCTTCTATTTCGACTGTTTCCTTCGTTTTCTCTGCCGGTTCTTATCATAGATCTATTCCGTGGCCCACCGATCCGTGGGTGCGTGAGTGAGCTCACCAGACGATCCGCTAAGAACTCGGAGGTTGTCCTTTGTATGTCTTCGGCTTTTAGGTTTGTACAGTAAAGTTGATTAGCTCAGCCGGTCTTGCTTGCTTTAGGTTTCTGATATCATAGACCTGTGTTCCCGCTTCTTATGATGCAAAAACAGCTGGAATGGTATTTTTGGGTTAAGGGATTTGGTGGCTTTTGGTGGTGGTTGTTGTTTCAGTGTGGGATATGCTCTCGGCTCATCTGCTTGATTTTTCCCGAGTGCAAAAGGATAGCTTCTCCATTATGCTATCCCTTGACAGAGTTGTTATAGGTTCTTGATTGCTGGGAGTTGATGGGGAACAACACTTCTCGGATTGGTGGTTGCTTTGCACCATTTAGCACTTGCGGGGACACCGTCAATTTGGAATTTTTAGAGCCCTTGGATGAAGGCTTAGGTCATTCATTCTGCTATGTTCGTCCAGTGATTGCTGATTCTCCAGCCATTACTCCATCCAACTCCGAGAGGTATACGGCATGTTCAAGCACTGTAGATTCTGAGACAAATAGTGGCTCTTTTAGGCAGGAAGTGGTTGTAGAAGACCTGTCTAACATCCACAGACACAACACTAGCTTACCTGAAACAACCTTTAAGACCATTTCTGGAGCTTCTGTTAGCGCCAATGCTTCTACTGCCAGAACTGGTGGCAACCTTGATTTGTTGCTATCTGGAGAAGTCCAGCAACCTGCAGCCTCTTTTGAGAGCACTGCTTCTTTTGCTGCTATTCCTTTGCAGCCAATGCCTCGAGGATTAGGACCCGTGGATGGCTTTATGTCTGGTCCGTTGGAGAGAGTTTTTGCTTCAGGTCCTTTGGAAAGAGGAGCAGGCTTCATGTCTGGCCCTCTTGATGGCATAGACAGAAGCAACTTCTCAGCTCCACTTGCTTATGGACAGGGAAACACAGGGATAAAAGTGCTTGTTAGTCGCATGAGTAGGCCTGTCAGAAATGCCTTCTCTTGGACCTTAACAAAGCGCTGGCATAGTTCAGGATGGATGAAAAAGCTTCTCCTACAACCGATGACTCAATTAGTTTGGCATCCGAAGGAGATGAAGTCTAGGCAGGATTCCTCAAAGAACTTTCCTGATGTTGGAACATCTGAAACTGAGTATAGCAATATGAAAAATTTGCAATGGGCTCATGGGAAAGCTGGAGAGGATAGGGTTCATGTAGTTCTGTCAGAAGAACAAGGGTGGCTGTTTGTTGGGATCTATGATGGTTTCAGTGGTCCTGATGCACCTGATTTTCTTATGAGCAACCTTTACAAGGCCATTGATAAAGAACTTGAAGGTTTGTTATGGGATTATGGAGATAATCCTCAAGAATGTCGGCCCTCAGATGCTCGACCTGATTGCAATTCTCATTTTTCTTGTTCAAATGTTGGAGGAGAAGAAAGCATGCTTCCCAAGGTGCACAGTGTTGTTAGTCAAGTTCAATTTTCAAATACTCAGTCCTGCAATGATTATTCTGAAAATAGATGCTCCAATGAATTTTCTCTTTCTTTAGATAAAAAAGTTGATGAATGTGTTATGAACCCTGAGCTCAGTAATGTGCTAGAAATTGGTGGTGATGTTGTAGAAGACAAAGATAGGTCCAAGCATGTAGACAATAAAGAAATATCATGTGAGATATATCGGGAACAGATTTTGAACGTGTTAGAGAAGAATACACACTCAGTTTGTGATGCTAACATTGTACAAGGAAAGGTTTCTACTTGTGCTCTAGTAGAAAATTCAGTAGGTCATTACAGGAGAAGCAAATGCCTTTATGAGCTGCTTCAAATGGAACTGGTGGAAGACTCCAAATCAAAGGACTTTGGGTTAGCATCTGATGTTAGATTTGGTAGTTCAGGGGATTCTTTCAAACAACTTGTTTCTTGTCCCACGGACATTAATGTTGGAAGTTCATGTTGTTTGGAAGAGGTTAGTGGCATACAGGAAACTGAGAGTGCTTCTGGGAAGAAATCCATAGATACAAGAGAGCAGCCCATGCCTTCTATTTCAGACTCGGGGCATAATAAAACAATGAAAAGAATGCTGGTTGGGTCCAAATTCAGAAAAATGTGCAAGAAGCATAAATCTTTGCGGAAAAAGCTGTTCCCGTGGAGTTTTGATTGGCACAGAGATCAGCACGAGTTGGATGATAGGACAATCAACCCTTCAGTTATTATTAGGAAATGCATGTCGGGGCCCATAGATCATGATGCGGTATTGAAAGCAATGGCAAGAGCGCTTGAGACAACTGAAGAAGCTTATGCAGTGATGGTGGAAAAAGCACTAGATAGAAATCCAGAGCTTGCACTTATGGGATCATGTGTTCTTGTAATGTTAATGAAGGATCAAGATGTTTATGTCATGAACCTTGGTGATAGCCGTGTTGTCCTGGCACAGGATAGAATGAATGATCGTCAATGTAGTGTTGTTCTTACAAAAGAAGATTCAAGGTGCCGAAACAGATCTAGGGAGTCACTTGTTCGTGTGGAGCTTGACAGAATATCTGAAGAATCTCCTATGCATAATCAGAATAGTCATGTCTGCAGTGTTAACAAAAACTGGGAAATCTCCCTTTGTAGGTTAAAGCTGAGGGCTGTTCAGCTATCCACAGACCATAGTACAGGCATTGAAGAGGTTAGTAAATCCAATAAAGTTGCATTTTGTTTTTTCTAGATTTTGGGTGAACCATCTTGCCATCCTTCTTTTAGTTGCAAGTTACAAGAGAAAGTCTACTTTGTTATGGAAAAAAGTGCATACATGATTTACTACAAGTTTTTTATCCATAAAAAAGTATCACCATGCCATGAATTTTGATTGAATATAATGTTTTGCTCAATAGTTTTATGCTATTTGTGATTTTAAAAGCCAATGTAACTGTAATAATATTTTGTTTGTCTTTTGCGAAGTTCATTGGTCATGATACGTGTTAGTTTGCAGAAATGTTTGATTTTAGAACTTTTATGAAGTTAATGCTTGACTATCTGTTCTTTCTAAAAAAACTAAACTATTTGTCGATAGCAATACCTAATACTAAGCATGTCCAGCTTCTAAAGTCTGTTATATGTTAGGTACTTGACCAGCATATTCTACCAAGCTTTTCATAGCTTTCATTTGCAAGTATCAGCTTATTTCTGTAGAGAGTTTTAAATTTTTAGGGAAGGAAAGATTTGTTTGTGCTACAATCTATACCAAACTTTGCTTTTAATTGCAAAGAAGAAAAATAATGAATGATGGATAAAAGATCTTCTTGGCATTAACATCTCTGAGTTTAATATGTTAATTAAGAATATTTTAGCAGCTGAGAGTTGACTATTAATAGGAAAGTTAGTTATTATGTAACAGAAATATTTGGCTTGTTAGTGCCATAGGATTAGGTTGTTTTTCAAATCATTAAGTGGAGAACATTCTGCTTTCACCAATGAGTTCTTGTTGCCAAATATGCTTAATCTGTTAGTATCAGGATTAGGCTATTGAAAGGATAGGTACAAAAAATTCTGTGTCAACCATAAAACAGTCTGCTTGCTTAATATTTTTGTGGTTGTGATGTGGTTTTTTGGTGGGAAGGTTGGTTGTTCATACTTATAAATTAAAAAATTTAGCATGTCAACACCTTGGATTTGGTTGTTTTAGAAGGTTTTGGTAGAGAAAAATTTTTGTTGAAGAAGGAGATCTTATGACCTTATATGCTTGATAAACTTATTATAGCCTTAAGCATATGAATGGTTGATACTTCATTGGTAGAGTTTGTTCAAAGATGTTGTATGTTCATTCCATGCCATGTTTTCTATTGATCTAT
The DNA here is from genome assembly GCA_023846275.1 of Vanilla planifolia. NCBI lineage: Eukaryota > Viridiplantae > Streptophyta > Magnoliopsida > Asparagales > Orchidaceae > Vanilla > Vanilla planifolia. Next base: position 38,826,122 of record CM043865.1, read on the forward strand.
TATCTTATTATTTTTGTAATGTAAAGATAAATGTTCTTTATGCATGAATAGGAGTGCTAGTTGGTGAATGAGCTAGATTGTCTATGATACTATTTACTTTCACTAGGAATACAAAATTGTAGATGCATCCTTTGATATTTGGAGTTGAGTAGAGTAGGGATATATTCACATCCTAGGGAGAATGGTAACAAACTAGGTTGGGTTAAGGTCATTGGAAATGATGCGTAGTGAAAATAAAGGCAATATATAAACTCTTTTATGTAGAAATTCCCAAAAAAGAGGAATAACACCACAACATCTATTGGAATTGATCTAAATATTTGGAGTGATTATAGAGTTGATGCTTATAGGGTGAAGTGTGAGCCTTTTGTAGAGACATTTGTTTTCTAACATATAAAAAAAAATGAGGGAAATAGGTTCAAGCTATAATTTAGAATAGGGTTAGTTCCTTCTTATAGCTTGTAAGCTATTCCACTATTGGTTTTGAATTTTTGAACTTCCTTTCCTTTTTTATAAGAATGTCTTTTTGCATTATGGATTTTATTGTAAGCTCTCATTAGGTCTAATGGCATGTTGGAAGCTCAACACAATGGGTGTAGTGCATGAGATATCACCATTAGGGGCCATCATGGTGTGAACGCATTTAAATTCAAGAGATAAATTATGCAAATACTTCTAGAGTATTTCCTGAGACTCTAATAGATGAAGGATTGATATGTTACTTTCTTGTAGGTGATTGGTTGGATTTAGTTGATGTGGAACTCAATCATTATCATAAGTTATCGTTGTGGAGTAGTTGAGCACTAGGCCTCTTTAGGGCTTGCAAGAGTTGTTACTGATGGGTTTGATTTGCCTTTCGTTGACTTATCAGGTATTAAGTGATTTGGCATATTACAAGTTAAACTTGGAAGTTATTAGATCTTGTAGTATCACAAGTGATGGCTTGGTTGAAAATTGCATCTTCATTTCTCTTATGGTGAAGATGCAAACTCTAGCATAACACCTCTTGGATCTTGATGTGTGTTATTGGGTCAATGTGATACTTGATAACTCGCCACTATTGTTTATCTCATTTTTAAGCGTTCAAACTGTCTTTAATGTTATCTCTTATGATAAAATACTTCAATAATTAGGTGTGGATCTCCATCACTAGTGTTGTAATTGGATCATCTCAGGGGTATTCCATGATAGATATGAGCAGACTAATAGATCCCCCTACAATGCTCTAATAGAATGCTTTAATATTCAAGTGTGAATCTTCATCGTTAGGGTTGTAATTGGATTAACTTGGGATTTTCAGCCAGGCTTGGGCAGTCGCATAAAAACAAGCCCATGTTGACTTTACAACTGGGTTTGTCAAACTGCCTTTGATGGTCTGATTGACCAACTCTAGTTGGGGTGTTTTGTTTTTAATTAAACTTACAAGCCATTGAGATCTATATGTATTATTTATGGTTGATGTGTAAGAAGTTTAACAATGAACATTGATTGAAATGCTAATTTTTGGAGTGATCCCCCTTAAGATGCTTATCTATTAGAGTTTATTTGATCCAAAGGTGTCACTAGAGTGTTGTTGGACATATTTTCTTAGTTATCTCATAGCTTTTCTTCTCGATCACTTCCATTTTATTCTCATCTTTAAGTTTTCTTATCGAATGCAAATTTATTCACTTCACCTGATTGATCACTTTCTTAAAAATTCAATGTAAAACCACTAAATTTCTATCTTTGATGTTGTCCATCTCCATCTTGTATAAAATTCGAATCCTTCCGCTTGGCTAATTTATCAAAAATCTTTTCTATATGAAAGCCTTAAGCCTAACTATCCAAAAAATAAGGGCTTTTGTGCACTTGCTTACTTTTTGGTGGTTTCTTGATAAAACTTTATCATAATGCTTTGAAACTACAAGTTTTAGATTACTTGCGAATCTTCCACTTTGAGAATCTTAAATTGACTCTTTTTTTGTCTTCTCCCATTTGTTTATGTGCATTATTTTCCAATTTTCTTTTACTTGTTATTTGCAGTGGCTTGAAAATGGGAGATGCCATGTCAGATTTGGTATCAATACATGTTGCATTGTAGCTTCTAAATTTCATTTGTTGGAAGTTCTTGCAAATGAGCTTGAATTTTGATATAAAATGATGACGAGCAAATGTAACAAAGGAGAAGTTTTGATGCTAAATTAACGTTGCGAGTGTATGGAACTAAGGACAAGAGCTTGTTGAGAAAGAAAAGGAAAGGGAGAGAGCAAGGCCAACCTCCTTGTTAGAGACATGTGTGTCTGTATGCATGCAATTCAGTTTTTCATTAAAGAAGCCTAATTTTATTCATACAAAATGCCTGTACATATGCATGATAATAATGACAATTTTCTGATTTAAAAATTAACAATTTTATCCTAATTTTAATAAATTAACCTTGATTAAAATAATCTTAAAATATAACCAAATAAATCTAATCAAATATGATAATTTTAAAATTTAATTTAAAAAATTTAAATAAAATAAAGATGAAAAATTATTCAAATGAATTTAAATTTAATTAATAAATTTAAGTTTTAAAAATTATCAATTTTGTTTCTTAAAAATAAGGTATATTAAATATTGATATTTGTGTTATTCATTAAACTCTCCATATTTGAAACTCTTCGTTGAGTTTTCTTACAAAAGAAGAGAAATCTGTACTCTATGTCAACGTGATTTTTTGATTTTTTTCGTCACTATTTTTCTTTTCTAACATATCTCAAAATATTTTGAACTCTCTTTTCCAAATTATCACCATTCATTGTAGACTTCAGTGGCAAGTTGGATTATTTGATGGGTCTAGCGTCTTAGTTGACTTGCCAAGTAGAGTTGAATAGTGGTGGAGTCTTTTGACACACTTTGACGAGGAAAGAGACAGGTTTTACCTACCAGTGCACTAATATTAATAGATGCAGCAGCAACACATTACTAAAAGTAAGGTGACAATGGTTCTTGATGTTACAGTGTCCAAAAAGTGTTGAGGTGAGCGGTCTTCTTGAGTTTGAGGTGAATGGAGGCTACGAAACGCACGAGCAAAGCATATTGATTTAATGAAATTAGTGTCAAAGCTCCTCAAAGAACCAACAAACTACAATCCTCGTCAATGACAGCACGCAACAGTAGTGAGAGTAGTGTAAGCAACATTATTAGTAGTCGATAATGGGAGCAACAACGATTAGGTGATTGAAAGTGCAAGCATTAGAAGCTTGTATGCACAATAGGATGAAGACAAAAATGTGGTGCAAAATTATTATCGTAGACAAAAAAAATGATGATGACTGCTTTGATACCACTAAAGACAAGTGAATGCAACAAAGGAGAGGTTTTGTTATCAAACTAATGTCACATTTGTTTGATGTGGAGAAGGCTTACAAAGAGGGGAAGGGGAAGGGAAATGGAAAGGAGTGTAGGGACAAAGAATATTTCCTCCTTGTGAGAGAGGAGAGGTTGTCTGCTTGCAATTCAAATTGGTATCTTAAAAGCATAATTTTATTCATACCAAGTGCTATCTTTGGGCGATTGCTTGTGGTGGTATTGAGAGAGACTTTGTAATAGATCTACCTGGTCTCTTGGGTTTTCCCTTTGCGCTTATTAAATGCATGAAGTTTGTCGATCTTTAAGAGCTTCTCAATCTATGTTTTTAATGCCTAGTGTTATTGTGTATGAAGTCTATTGGCTTGGTATTACATGCAATAATGGTTTCAAAAGTGGTTCTCTTATTTGTTCAGTGATTGAAGGGTCCAATAGTTCTTGTATTTTTGATAAAAACTAAGATCTCTTCTTGTAGTTATAACCCTTAGGGAGAACCTCATTGGCTAGCCATCATTTTGTTTGGATTCTTTTCAATGGTATTGAAGGTGAGTTCTATGATTGATGCATTGTTCTGTCTCCTCAGGGCGATGAATTTTCTTATTCTCAAACATTGCCTAATTGTGATCCTTTTCAAAAGCCATGTATTTGGTTGAAAAATTCTTATTGGTTGGAAGGTACAAAGAAAACACTTCATATGGTCCTCTTCCCAAAATTCAATTGCTATGCCTTTTTGATGACCTTTATTACTTTTTACTCCATTCTATGTAGTTTATCATCTATGAACCATTGGAATCTTTTGATGTGTTTGCCCCTTTTTTTATCGATGAAGAGATGCTGGGTTTGCTTCTTAGGTCATCAATAATGTCACCAGGAGATGGATGTCCTTTAAAGTGCTTTGAAACTAGCGATGGAGACCAAGGGTAGTTTTTGAAACTACTCTAAGGTTGAGAAATTGAGAAGAGTGGTGAGTAGCTTGTAGTAAACTATATTGTCATACATTGTGTGCATTGTCTTTGTCATGTCAAATTTATAGAGATACATACTGGATCCTCCATGCACTAACAATTGTCATTATTATCAACTTCATCTTTGGAGCCTTATTTTGAAGAATTTTATTTGAGAGCAATGAATGGGCAAAGGGTGCTAATGAGTAGGTTTTAGATAAGGCATAGATTCTGTGTTGTCATCTTGGGATTGAGTTGGAGCATAGAAAGGGTTAAATTCTTATGATCTTGGTACAAGAAAAGGAGCATAAAGACTGGCACCTTTCATTGTTGATGAGATGAATCTTTTTTCTTTAGTTGATGAGAATCCTTGAGTTTAACTTTATTGGTTGTGGGAGTAGAGCTATGCTCTGGCTCTACTTAAGGCCAGGCATAGATTGTCAGGATTATGGTGGTGGCAACTTGCATCACCTAGAATTGTTCAACTATGATTCTCGGAATGGTTCAACCATGATTCTTAGAATGGTTTGGAAGAGCTTCATTTGTTATTGCATGAGAGGAGGGCTAGGGATGAGTAAGTTGAGCCATCAATAACACAATAGTGTCCACAAATGCATTCCCTTGGTGCTCTGGAGATAAGTGGAAATAATAGGGATTTACTTGTATTATCAGGAGAAGGTCATTGAGTTAGGTTAAGTTGTAGGCATTTGGAAATGTGGGGGCCTGAGGGGGATTAAAATGAGGGTTTCCAACAAATTCTTTTACATGAAAGACCCCAATGAAGCAAGAAAAAACCACAAAGGCAATAGGAAACTATCATTTATCAGGATTATAGAATTGATACTTTGGTGAGGTGAGTCTGAGCCTTCAAACAGAGTGTAGATATCTGAATAGAGAGAGATGATGGAATAAATAGGTTCTTGGTAGCTTGAGTTGGCAAGTAAACTCTAGTGCTGGTTTTGAATCTCTAGATTTCTTACCTTTTGTTGATCACTAGGTCTTCCTGTACTTCTAATTTGGTGGAAAAAATTTTGAATCATGGAAGGATGTGGGATGCTTGATGCAATAGGTGCAGGATGCGGAGCATTGCCAATGATAGACTTCAATGTGTAAACAGATTCAACAGAAACACGACAAATGCCACGATGTTTTAAGAGCATTTAGAGGGGCTTTAGCAGGTCAAAGATTGCTAGAATAGTTTTGTTTATGGTTTTTTCTGCTTGGTGCTCAACCATTCTTTGAGGTTACCATGGTGAACTAGCTCCTCTTTGTGCTCCTTTGCTAGCACAAGTTTTATCTAGGCTATCTTGTTGTCCTAGTCTATCAGATATTGGGTGATTTGCTGGAGTAAAGGTGGATCTCACGACTTGTTGGATCTTATGATATTGTAAATGATTCAATAAGGCATGGCTAGAAATTGCATCTTTAGTAATGATGTATTGCATAGTTTGATAACATAGATTAGTTGAACATAGACTTAGTTAGACAATTTTAGGTTGCTAATATCATTAACCATCCCCAAACCGTGAATAACCTAATTGTTTAACATGTGGTTGTGAAACTTATGATTGTTAAAATCTATTATGTAGTTTTAATCCAAAATTTTATTCTTAGTTGCTATTGTTTGACATGTGTGGGATATTTTGCAGTTATGGTGTATTGAAAACATTAACTGGAGGTTGCTTGAATTAATATTTTATCTTCTCTCTCAATGTTTCATCATATGGCGTAACGATTGACTTCCATGTGAGCAGTTCTAGACATGCATGTTTATGGGTTTGAGCATGTTTGAAGATCTTAGATTCAGTCCTTTATGACTTCACATGATCTCTTTACTAACCATTGAAGAATATGCAAACATAAAGAATAAAAAGGGCTCTCCTGTTTTGTAAAACTTGGCAAGTTTAGTTGTGACTAATGATATTTCATGTCTTATTCTCTTCTTGGCTCGAAAAAGTGGCTTATTGTGAATTGTTCCTTCTTTTTGTCGAATCAATCTAATTAACTTTCTAACTATGATATGTTATCCTCCACTTGAGGCACAGCAAACACTTCAAGCTGAATACTTTTACCTTAGAAATGCAATTCATTCTACAAAACCTGTTTTCTTTAGAAGTGTTTTATGGTGTACGGATCAATGGTTTTTGAATTTGATCATTCTGATGGTATTTGGTGATTTCCTCTCTCTTCTGAATGGAAACTACTGGCTGCTATTTTGTATAATATTGCATCTGTTGATTACTTGTACAGGAAGTTTTGAGGATTAAGGCAGAACATGCAGATGATCCTCAAGCTATTTTAAATGAAAGAGTAAAGGGCCACTTAAAAGTGACCAGAGCATTTGGAGCCGAGTTTCTCAAACAGGTTAGTAGCATATACTTAATGAGTCATTGCAAAATTCAACCTTTCACACTTTTTTTTTCTACAAGTGTCTTGGTACAATCAAGAAGTTGCATTTTTGGCATAGTTTCTTTGGTTAATCATGTGTAGAAAATGTTCTTGTGGTAATATAGGAAACAAGCTTTGATTTTGTTATATGTGAAGTTCTTTGGTCATATGCTGTGGTTAAACTTTGAGCGTGGTTTAGAGTTTTTTTGAAGTATTTTTTTTGCAAAGGATCAATGTATTTATCTTTACTAAAGTTCATGTCATCTACATCATGAATTTAGAGAGAGATTGAGACTCTTTGCTTAGGCTGATCAAAACACCTTGTTTTGTACATCAACACAAGGTCATGATGGGTTGCAATTATTGTATCATACCCAACTTCGACTGCATCTTAATAAAATACTTCTTTAAATGTTGTTGATGCTTGAATCAAATCTTTTAGAATTTGTTGGTTGTGGGAACCGTATTGAGGGTCGAGATTTACCAGACACTCATGATTGATGGGCTATCAAAAGTGGAGGTTGCAAATGAGAAAACAGAAAGGCTTGAGCTTTTACATGTGAAAAATCGCAATTGCATGTTGGCTAGAATAGAATTCTACTGCCAATAAAGTAAGAGTTCTAGCTCTCTTTGTTTCATTTAAAATGGAAGATATATTTACATTCTTATGATGATCTCAAGGATCTAAGGATACATAAATTGTAATTTCCTCTTGATTGGCCCTACCTTTTGTCAGCTTGAGTTTCAGCCTTCTGTGATTTGTTTTTCTTGCTCTCTTCAAGGGTCACGTTGATGAAATTGGAGGATGTGCCTACGAACAGTGATGTCATCGATAAGGATTAGAAAGTTGATGAGGGGTTCAAAATTTTTTGTGTGGTTCGCTCGATGATGTAGTTGCATTTGAGAGTTTTAATGACCAGGGAAGTGGTCGTATGTGTTACATAAACTCTTTCACCACTCAATGGTGAGAGGGAGAGCACTGGTTCTATTTAGATGTGCAATTTTCTTAGAGAAACTGACTAGAGCATTGTCAAAGGTAACGAGGGGGCTTCTTTCTACCTTAATTTTCTCGAAGTCATAGAGAAACCTGAGATTTGTAGAGCTCCTGGTGTTCTCAAGAACCTCTCAAACCTTAAGGTTGGTGTCATGAGTTGTGATGACCAGCATGTCATTGCGTGATTTTCCTAGGGGTGATAAATTTGCTTAACCAAAAGTACTAGAGTTATGAGGAAGAACAACAAGATTTCTTCATTGATTGAAGCCTTCTTCGATAAATGAAGGATCAGTGAGAGGAATCTTGGCTGTCACCAGAGCTGATGTGAATAATATTTTGTCATCCATCAAAGAAATTGATCTATTTATATGTGATTTTATTCGGCTTCTATATAAGCCCATAAAATAAATTAAATAATCATTCTAATTCCATAAAATACATGGATTTTTAAAACAGAATTTAGGCAAATCTGAGCATGTCATTAAACACCCCGAAATGAGGCATCACCTGTTTACATTTTTTTGTAGATTTTAGCTCAACAGTATTGGAGCTCTCCTCTCTGTAAAATATAAATAAAGGATAACATGCTTGTTGCATCACCTGTGGAGACTAGGTTATATTTATTGGATCATGTACTGCACATATCCCTTGAAGGTCCATGGTAAGTGAGCGAATTAAATTGTTTGTTAACATCATGATTTAAAATGAATTTCATGCACCATGCATCATAATAGTGTTTTAAGTACTTGTTTTTGAGGATCTTAAAAAACTTAAGCTTCTTCAAAAGGTGCTTTCAAAACTTAACTTTTGAATGTTCTGATGTTTTAGCCATAATGGCATGTTTAAGTTTGAATGCTATGAACTCTAATGTTTATTGTTCCTATGCATTTTTAAAGTTAAAGGCATGTGGTTTCATGAGCAAATTCCTTTAATACTTTATTTGACGTGTGTTAATTGTTAGATTGAGGGAATGATATATCATGTTTAATCAATGTAAACTGCATTTGAAGTATCTTATGGCATCTAACTTTCCATCCAGCAAGAAAACCGAGTGTCACATACAACTTAAGTGTCCTCAAATCCATTATGCTAAGGGATATCTACAATTTTGAGGCATTTATTCAGACAAGACTAGCAAAGTATGAGCCGGATTGAAATAAATATAATAAGAAAATTTAAATGATTGTCACATGATTCCACTTTTTCGAGTTGTGTTATATTAGAAATTTGTCAACAGATAAGGTAAGGGATAAATAAAAAATGGTGTGACAAGAGACTATTAGAAATTGATTGACTGATTTAGATATTAAGAATAAGTTACAATTAGATAGAATATAACATATTAGGATTTATTTAACTGATCTATATCTTGCTTTCTGCCTCTTCAGGTGTGTTAACCTTGCGACAAAAGTTCAGGTTGGTTGGATTGGTTGAATGATGGAAAGAAAGATGAAAGGGTGGTATTATAGTACACAATAACCAAATATATCTTAGGTAAAGTAATTTAAATCTATTAATTTCTTGTTGCCTTCTTGTAACAAACATAAAGAAGGATAGATAGCTTAGAAACAACTTGGATAGAAAGCATGCATGAATATCTAAAAATTTTAGTAAGCCTTAATTTCAAAAAAAAAAGTTCTAGTAAGCCTTATGTAGAAAAGCCTTAACCAACTCTTTAGTTGAAAGAGTTAAATATAACAATCCTAATGGAAATTACTCTTGCCCTTTCAAAGCTCTCAAGCTTAATCCTTGGCCTAGAAGTTTGATCTTACACAAACAACTAGCAAAATTACTATTAAGGTTTGTGATTTTGGCCCTTCAAACCTCACAAAGACCTCTTTAACCAGATCTCTGTATGGATTTCCACTTTATTAGAATGATTTCTGAGCCCTTTTTAAGAGTTCCTTTAGTAGCACAATGACTTGCTATAATTTTTGAAAAAGATGCAAACCTCCCCAAAAAGAGCAATGTTCATGAATATTTTTAGTTTGGTCATAGATTTTAGATTTATCTGCAAAATTGACTTCCAAAATTTGAATTTAATAATTTAGAAAATTCTATTTTTATGGCATTCAAAATTTGAATTGTATGCATTCAACTTTATACGAACAAATGGTTTGGCCAGTTTAGCTTAGTTTTTTATTTTATTCAAAATCGAAAGTAGTCTCCACTTGTCTTGATGCCAAATAGTATTTCCACCTCAAAAGCTCTTGACCTTAAACCCTTGCCTAAAACTTTGACCTCACTTAATAAATTCACATAATCTTCTTAGTGATTTTTAATCCTAAACTTCTAAGCTTGACTATGATCTCACACACTTGAATTTCTCTTTAGATTTTTACATTTGCGAAATTCATGAAAAGATTTCACATCTTATTTTTTTACATCACAAGGGCTTTTGTTGTAATTTTTGTAAAAGATACTTGTTCATGATTGCATCCACAAAGTAGTGATGTGCACTTGGCAATTAAGCTTGTCCTATGCTGCTAACAAAATAAAAGAGAATACTACATAATGTTTAAAAATTTAATTAGTTAAAAAATAATAAATTCAGTTTTAAGTATACAAATCTGCATGCAATGGGGGCAAAGCATTGATAAGACGTTGGAGACTTTAATTCTAGAAAGACAAGGGTGAGGCATGCTTGTGGCCTATATCAAGTTGTATAGATCTCCAACGGCTCCTTGTTATTGTCATGAACATCTACCAAAGCAGTCATTAGTTGATGTGTTCATCCTACAAGACCTTATAGATTGTGTGCTTAATGTAGTGGTTGTATTACCCTCGACTTTTGGCATCCCTTCTCTTGAAGCCATGTTTGATGGGCTCTAACATCATATGTTATTGATGCCTAAAATGTCATATGACTCTCTCAAGAAAATGTCAAGAAATGAGTGATGCTCAAGCCAAGTAGATGTTTATGCCTTCATGACACTGTGGATGTAGCAATGCTAACACGTCATCATATACCGTGTCAATACAACCTGACTTCGCATACTGCATCCAAGTCATTCCTATACAATGATTTCTTGTGGAATGGACAATATCTATTAAGTTAAATCATCTGCAAATAAAATAAATTATTAGATAATGACAAATTATTAATGAAAACTAATTAAATGAATCATCATATATGTGGCCAAATGGTTGGCATAACAATTGATCTATAGGAAAAAGCTATTGGGCAGGGCATCCATTGAGTAGCCACTCTTGAGAAGTAACCCAATCATATGCTAGTGAATGGTACAAGTCACGCATGAAGGTAGGCCGTGAGCTTTCTTCAAAACACCATTGAAGCACTTTGGCACATTAGTTGTCAAAATGTCTTAGTAGAACCCTCTATTGAAAAGTAATGTCCATTGGGTCTGATCATGTTCCTCAAGTTACTTTTGTGCCTCTCACCAACGATATCCTACATTGGTCGACTGGAGTTGTCCACATTGTTTGTGTTTTAGATGGTGTACATTTTATTCCACATCATTTTAACACCTTGGATCCTAAGTCTCTTCAATGTTTTTTTTATTTTAAATGTCTCCTCAAATGTCAAAGATGGTGTTTATATGCACTCAATGATAGTATTGACTCAATAATTACCCAAAAGTGTTTTTTTTATTGGGTCCAAAGTGTTTGTTGCTAATTAAACAAATATCGTCTCTTAATCTAACACATTTGATCAAATCTTTAAGCTTTGTGAGGAACTTCTCTCAAGAATTGTTATTTTGTAGCTCAACAATTGTAAATGCAAGCGAAAATACATCATTGTTGGCATTGATCCTGACAACAATAAAAAATGTGTCACAATACTTGCCTAAAAGAAAGCATGTGTTCTAGAATAAATCTAATAACTAAATTAAAATAATATAAAAAATAAATATTAGAAAAATGAATTTCTTTAAATATGCTAGATGTTGTGTTATTGCTTCAAAGCTCATCATGCTATTAGATTGTCTAATTAGTTTGGGACAAAACAAGTCAAAACATCCCCTATTGTTCTAACTTTGTTACCCTCTTCTGTTTTGAAATAGCGTGATTCGATGAATTAAAGTCTCTTTGTACTTGTTTGAGTCTCTTCTAAGTTCTTATGCATCTTTTAACTCAATTAAGTGTTATACTCTCTTTAATAATGAACCTTATTTTGTGGGTCATTCTATATTTGTAGCAAAACTTTCATTTGTAGAACCAAGTAACTTTGTGCATCTATTTGGGTTAATTGCGTCTTATTTTTATAACTTTTAGAAATAAAAATGATTTTTCCTTTAAAAGGTTTAGAATTTTTACAAATTTCTTTTAAATTTTTTTGTCTTTTGATGAGTTCTTTATAAATATGTTTAAAAAAAGAAGGTTGTTTTCGAGGAGAATCAAAGAGAAGTTTTGTTTTCTTTCCCCATATTGTTAAAAAACAATTTTTTTTTTCCATTGGATCTCTATGATGAGATAGTATCCTAGTTTTTTGCTTTGCCATCAAATATTGTGAGGTATTCACATACGAAATGTTTCATTCGACAGCCAAGGTTTAATGATGCTTTGTTGGAGATGTTTCGGGTTGATTATGTTGGAAGTAGCCCCTACCTTAGCTGCACACCTTCAGTAGCTCATCACCGCCTTTGCTCGAACGATCGATTCCTAGTCCTGTCCTCTGATGGGCTCTATCAATACTTCAGCAACGACGAGGTGGTTTCTCACGTTGCGTGGTTTATGGAAAACATGCCCGATGGCGATCCCGCACAATACCTCATCGCCGAACTGCTCTCACGTGCTGCAAAGAAAAATGGTATGCAATGAAAGGCTAATCATTCCTTCCATGCAGTTCCTGTCTGTTGGAAGCTGAGCTTTGTTGTTTTTTTTGTGTTGTGATGAAGGAATGGATTTTCACGAGCTGCTCGACATCCCTCATGGCGATCGCAGGAAGTACCACGACGACGTTTCTGTGATGGTGATCTCACTGGAAGGAAGGATTTGGAGATCATCTGGTTGATGCAAAAGGTATTGATGTTTCTTTGGAGAGATGACTCGTCTTTGTTATTCTTTTTACAGAACACTATAGTTTAGATCATTTCTCCTCTTCCTGTGGAGTGTAATATGAACTGAGCTCAGTGCAAATCCATCTCACTGATGGCTCACAGCTAAAAGGAAACCACAGCATTTTAGAAATTTTGTTTTAAGATATGCCATTGTTGTTGAGCTTGAATTTGGTACTTCATCATCACTTCATGTCGGGTTTCTTACATTTTTTTGTTTTCAATGCTAGAAACAAGCTTTTTGTTGATAAAACCATTTGGTTTTATTTTTCTTTTGGAATGTAATTTGCATTTTGAATAGTTTCATATTATGTTTCTAAGGAGTTGTAATGTTAAGATGTAAAAAGATGTTGAAGCTTTTGGGTTGAGATGTGGTTTGTGCATTAGGCTTAGCTTGGGTGTTGTTGATGTATTTCTTTTTGTTAGGACAAACAACACATCAAAGTTGAAGATGATACAGTTGAAGAGTTAGCAAAGTTTGTATGGCGAGGTAGAGTTCATGTGATGGAGCCAATGTGGTGCAAAAGATTAGGTATATAATGATGGAACATTGTTGAGATGATGATAAGAATTAAAGGGAGGTGGTTTGATAGAGTTGAGTTGTGAATGTGTGATAAAGTTGATTTATAATAAGTGTGATAGAATTGATTTAAATAATAAAATGTATTATAAGAAAAGTGAGTATTTGTATTTTAGATATAATATTATGAAGTGATTTATTAAATGAAGATGAAGTAATTAATTTTATTTTTGTAAAGTAAGATGAATCTCATAAATTATTGACAAAAAAGGTTAATGAATAAGCTTTAAGAAGAATGATGTTTTTGTTTTATACATGACTTCAAAAATGTATTATAATCTAAGAATAAGGATTTCTAGAATTAGATTTATGTGAGTTAAGATAAATTTGTTCATAAGTTATTGATATATATTATCCCTTATTTATATATTATGTGATATTTTTTATGTTTCATGATAATATTGAATTATAATATAAAAATATAATAATATTTAGTCTTAATTACTATAATCTTTTGATATGTCGAAATGTTAATTGGAATACACATTGATGGAGTGGAATTGTAATTATTTTCTATGAAAAGATATGTCAAATTGATATTTTCAATTTAGTTTATAATGCAAAAGAAATTGATTTAATACATCATAATTTTTGTATATTTTCACATTAATTTGAGTACTTTTATGCTTGAAATATGCTCTTATAATAAGTTAAAAATATTTAAAGATAAAAAATTATATTTTCATCATTTTCTTTTCTATAAATTTAGTCATAATTCGTAAAAAAAAATAATAAGATTGAGCTTCTCATTCTAACCCGTGGTATCTAATAGAACAACTCTGTGTCCGTCCGTTTTCAACATTCTTCCATACAACCAAATCCAGACCCTCGATTACATAGACAAGGACCTCATCACAGCCTTCAAATCACCATGAAGGCAAATTCTATCACAGAGTTGGAGCCCTCTCCGCCGATCCAGAGATGACGGTGAGCAAGTTGTTCCCAAACGGATCGCTGAGGTGTTTCGCGAGGTTCTCCACCGGACCTTCTCCGGTGACATACGCCTGAAGGAAGAACCCCAGCATCGCAAACATAGCCAGCCGGCCGTTCTTGATCTCCTTCACCTTCAGAATCGCCGCCTGCTCGGGATCATTGGCCAGGCCAAGCGGATCAAACGGCCCTCCAGGGTGAAGCTTGTCCTCTAGATTCTGCAGAAACGATTCTCTGAATATTTGCAGGAAAACAAGCGCACACAAGGTGTTTGATGAAATTACCAGTACGTTAATGATTCGATAGTATTCCGCACCGCCGAGCAGGACGACCTCGGCGATCACCGCCACCACCAGGTTAATGGGTATGTTCCTCCCGAAGTAATTCAACGTGTTGCCGTCAAGGAGAAGAGCGCCGGTCTGCGTATAGAAGTTGCTTTGGTTTTTGGTTTGTTGGGAGAAATGGCAAATGATGCTTACCTTAAACCAAACAGCTTCAGGGCCACAGTTAGCTCCAAATTTGTTGAAGGCCTCCGGGATGATGAAGCCGGCCGCGCCAAGCATCGCCCACCTCGCATGAATGAGCTCATACGCTTGGTACCTGGAGGTAAGAGTTAAAACATGTTCTCCATGATTAAGAGTTAATCGTTCATTACTCACTTCTCGAAGTTCTCCGGTTTCTTGCTCAGTCCAAAAGGATCGTAACCATAGCTGCAAAAAGCAAACTTTGCTCAAGGATCGTTATAATCCTTCGTCAAAACTTGGGTCTTGTAACAAAGACTCACTCTCCGGGAACTTCTCCCGTGAGGTACTCCGGCACCTCGGACCGGTCTAGGAGCCCCTCCGGCAAGTAGATTCTCCGATCAGGACCTGAGGGTAAGACGAAATTACGGTTGAAACTTGGTTTCTGCCATGTTTTGGTGCTCGTTCTCGACACTTACCGTACCATTTGGCAAGTTCGTCGCTTGCGGTGGAGACCTTGGACTTGGCCGGGGACGCTGCTTTCTTGGAGAAGAGAGCGACGATCTTCAAGGAAGACTTGGCAGAAGAGAGCGTGTGGCCTGCACGGGTGGTGGGGGCAGAGCTCAAAGAGGTGCCGAAGATTTCTGAGCGGCCGAGGGATGCCGGAGCGACGGTGGCCGCGAGGGATGCCATAGGAAGTTGCAGCTCCGGCGGGAACGCTAGTGGGAGACGGTTGATGTTGTGGAAAGAGGGCGGCTTGAAGCGTGGCTAAATGGGAGGCAGGGGTGCACTGTCGGATTAGATCTGTGATCTAATGCGAGGATCTGATTGGTACGGGATGTTCAGCTGGATGACGGAGATGCTGACGTGGAGACTCATGTGGTAGGTGCTTATTGTAGCGGATAAGGAGAGATTCTCAAGCGGTTTGTGGAAAGGTTCCAGTTCTATTTCTAACTTAGACTTTTGATATAATTCTTTAAAATTTTTCTAAATAAAAATTGTTAAAATTTTATTTTTAATAATATATATATATATATATATATTTCAAAATCAAATTCATAAGCTATTTGCAAAAACATCTTGCAATTTTTGTTTAACTAGGAGTTTTGAACATTTCATTGGAAAAATTACAAAAAAAAATTACCATAATTTCATGTATTGTATTTGACATTATTCATGTATTATAATTGATTTTAAATATTTATAAATAGATGAAATTATATTAATGCTGTGCATAGCTTGAATACTTATACCATTATAATATTAATAACTAGTGTTAACTATTATAATCATATTAAAAAAATGACTTTTCAATCTTCGATAAACGTTTTCATTTCAATGAATTACACATTTGTCAATAATAAAGTGTTTATAACATTCACATAGTCTAACTCGTTAAACATAAATAGTTGAAAATTTACATGCGTTTCACAAGGGACTAATACTTCTCATGATAAGAGGACAATGCTTTGATATAATTATACCAAGAGGACAATACTTTGATATAATTATACCAAGTCGTCACACAATATGGAAGTTGCTGGTGTTGTTACAATCAAGATTGAAGAAAGCATGAAGCTATAATATACAAGAGAAATGAATCATTAGATAAGAAACGACTTCGAGCGGTCGTATATATATAAGGATAAAAATCAAAATTAAGACATAATAAAGTTAGCTCTGATAAACAAGATATTAGAAGAAATCAAAACAAGATTAAATATAAGAAAAATGTCAGGACACACTAAGTAACTAAATTAAGATTTGATAAAACCTTAAATATTTAGAAGATAATAATTTTAGATAATTAAAAATGGACTTATAATGAAAAACCTAGATTGATTTAATCAAAACATAAAGAATCCTAAATAATAAATTTAAGATTAAAATAAACCCTCAATTTATTTAATTAAGAATGTGATGAAAACTTTTTATATATTAAATTAAAAATTAAAAAAATCTAACTAATATTAAATAATACTTGATCCAAATTAATAGATGATACATGATTAAATCTCAATCAATCAAATGAATAAATAAATATAATAAACTCTTTAATTATATATGCTCACTTTAGAGATAAACATGTCAATTATATTACTCCCTTATTTTTGAGATAATTACTTGAATTGTTGAGCTTGTAAAAAGAGTTAGATCATATGATCAGAACTTTTAAGAATGGTTAAAAATCATTATATAAATACTCCATAAAAATAATTACATATTCAGTCTCACGAAGAATTGCATTATGTATTTTGTTATGAAAGAACGCAAAACTACATATAATCATTTAGGACACTTAGAACCCTATGAGATTGTCTCATATGATTGACTTATGGATTGTTCGACTATGTGACTTAATAAGAGTACCATACTCTATCATAATTCTTTTAAACAAGAGAATATGAGATCAAAATGAGATACTAAACATCTAATAAGATATTATAACCTTTAAGGACAAAAAAATCACAATTCTACAAACACCAAAACCACTATTGACTGATATAATAATAATAATCAAAAACGAAAATACATTAAAATAATAACCAAATGATAACAAAAAACCTAACATATATACAAAATAACTCTTTGATAAATATAATGTGGTATGTTCTAATAGTGAAGCAAAATAAAAACAAAAATCAAATGAGACTTAATAAATGACTCAATACTTTTTAATAATAAAAATACCCAATACATTGACTTTTTAAAGCTATTTTACCACAACAGTTTTTGTCAATTTAACAAATATAAAACCATACCAAACAATTTATTTAAAAAAAAAAAATTGATGTATTACCTCGCAATGAATACCAATGCAATACCAATGCAATATAAACAGTCGGGGCCAAAACCACCTAACCTTTCTTTGAACCATTTTTCAACAACTCTGAATCAGATGGATTCAAATGCTCTGATTGCGAGACACTTTGCATTGGGGCATTAGAACTCGTACAGCTCATTGAAGCTTCACCATCGAAAAGAATCACCTGCACCTTGGCAAGAAGGATAAACAATCATGCAATCATATGTCTACAGGATACGAAGCAGATAACCATATTAAATACACATAAAAATATCATTTATAGAATTTGTATTTTCATAACATCCTTCACATGAAAATTCTTGAAATATAAAAAATCCAATTCACAATATGGTACCTACCCATAAGTTTGCTTTGCTTTAGGAAATGCAAAAATGAGCAATCATGCATTCCTAAGGCAATAACTGAGCTTTAATCAAGTTGTATGAACAAGTCAGTTTGCATCTTTGAAGAACTATAGATATCCACACAAGTTATACAAATAAGAACTTCAACATTAAATTTCAATTAACTAACAATAATAGACATAAACCTACCAGTTGGCACTTACTCAGGACCCCATGCTTCATCTTTCATAGCTTGTCTTTCGAGTATCCTGTTCTTCCTAGCTTCCTCTTGTTTTCTGAACTCAATAGAATTGGCAAATGGTTTGAATCCCATTCCATGGGCGATCAACCTTTGCGCGGTTGTCATCGATGTCTTGGGCCTTGGGAAAGGCGGCTCCAGATCTGCAAGATGGCATTACAAGGTGCCCAAAAACACAACATTTTGACCAAAAAATGCAATGAAATTAAAATACAGAAACCAAACTAAAGCATGTCGGAGAATCATCTTAGTGTGTCTAACTTCAAAATAAGTACCTTTAGGGAAGATTTGATTCAAGAGGGGATCATCGTCTTCAAATTGACGGGCTTTGAATGGAAAACGAATGGTACTCAGTGCCTCATGTGCTGTGGAAGAAATTAAACAATCAAAATATTTTGTATAATCAACTAGCAGTTAGATACAGGTGTTCACCAATGTTAACACCTGTATCTAACTATAAATAACTCTTCAGATATTAGTTGTGCAACTTTCCTTTGGGACAGACAATGTTCACCAATGTTACATACAGGTGCACTAGCATATAAGAATGGCATTTCCTCGCCAATCCTGTTTTCTGGTATCAACGTTTTAGAAGTAATATATCCTATGCATGTTCCTTATTTATATGTCAAAGGATTGGTTGGAAGTCATCTTCCTTTCAATCTGTTTTAGGAAGCTAATAAATGCCAACTCAATCAAGAGCACAAGAGAATTGTTTTGTACTTAGGTAAACTCTCCATCCACAAAATTGTGATTTGACTGAAAACTAAATCCACAAAAAGATAAAGGCATGATGAGAGCGCTTGGGCAAGCATTTGATTCCCTATTCAATTGAATGTCTAATCAAAATTCAGGTATCACAGAAGAGTTCATGATCCAAAATTTGAGGAATTTTTTTATAGATTGGGATAATTGATTGTTTGATTAGATCATAACATTCTTTGTTTTGAATAAGAATAATAAATCAATTCGACTTATTGAATGGCTCGACAATAAACTTGGCATAGCCCAAGCCCAAATTCACAAGTCAATGTTTGGCCAAGAATAAGGCAAGCTAGACCATTTAAAGCTCCATCTGCCAAGTAAACATGTAAATCTAAAATTAAAATTGCAAGTCACTATTTCCATTCCAAACTCCATACATAGCATCAAAATCCATTCCATGTCTTCTTTCTTCCTCGGCTCGTGCGAATGCTAGAATTTTAAGTTTTCATGCTAAGGTCCTTGTTATCCAGTAAAATCATTCAACAAGAAATTAAAACAATTTACTAATTCCCATAAAGTTAACTGTTGACATATTGAAATGAAATTACCATGCAAACTCTACATCCATAAAAAGAATGAGCACAACTCCACATCCATGAGTTGAGGTGACATGCATGTACTCCAAAGGGTTCACCCTTCAAATTCAATAATCAAAATCGTTCTTTTCTTATTAACCTCTAGTCTAACAACATACAACTATGCTTGAGAGTGAAGACCATAACAATGTTGTGTGTCAAGATGTCCTACATTAATTCTCCTTGGCTACAAAAAACTCCAATCCACTGAGGAACGATCCAAGCATGCCTACAGCAAGGATCAAAATTTGAAGCTCCTCAACTATAACCCAAGTATCCTTTTTCTCAAAGAAAAAAAACCTTTTCATCTAATAAAGTATCAATACGAATCTCATTTGTGGTCCAAACGCCCCCACTTTTTGAACTATACAGTACTTAAGCATGTATAAAATATTACACGAGCACATATCCACTTATAATGTATGCAAATTGTTGAAGGGTTGAGGAGAAACATCTACATGTGCAACAAAACAAAGGAAAACATCTTTACAAGTACAAAATCAATTTGGAAATGCAATGCATAATCTAATAAAATGGTCAAATGGAATATCTGTAGTCTATTCATGGACAAAATTGCATAATTTCATTCAAATGTGTACTATATATAGCACATATAAATCATGCACACCCAACAAGACCCATAATGGGAATTGTATGCACACGAATAATGCACAATCACACTATTATAATACTTTGTACAAACATTGCGACATAAAGAAATAGTCTAAGCTATACTAAACTATGGAATTGAGCATTCAGAGTGGAAAAAGTAAGTGTTTATGAATGCTCTATGATAAGGATAAACCCGATACTCTCTACTAAAATAGTTAAGAGCTTTCATGCATTCAAGGCTTAACATTGGATCTCATCCTTTTGACCTCATCTTGGTTAAGAACAAAATATAAATGATCAACAAAAAATTATTCCACTTGAAGATGGAGTCAAACTGATTACTTTTGTCCATTCCCTTGCAATTGAAGGTGCAACAAATTAGGTTCAATGCATAAGGTCACATCACGGAAGTAAAGTTGATAAGATTTACGTGGGAATCATAAAAGAGGGGGTAAGTATGGGATAAGCTCCTAATCTCTACAATGATGAAAAGAAATGAAGTTTTTCATTAACTTCTACTTCCAAAGGTGTCAATCTCTTTTATGTGCATAGGAGATAGTGATGGCACTTTAATCAAAGATAAAAGTTTTGATTTAAAATTATAAAAGGATATCATCTTACCCCAATAATCTACAAGAACTCTCATAACAAGTTGCTAGGATAACCTATGTATATTAAGGATAACCTTTGCATAGAGTTGCGAACAAAATGTCTAACATCACATATATGGATAACAAAAATAGGAGACAAACTAGTATCCAAAAGAATAACAAGATTGAACAATAGCCTTAATAAGTTAATCAATAAGAAGATCCAATGGTCAACTCTCCAAACTATTACTAAGATAAATAAATGCCTCAATCCTACCAAATAAGAATTACAAAACCATGCAAATGAAAAGTTAAAGGTGTGTCTTCAAGAGATTATTTGAGAGTTGTCATATCAAATATGTTTAGAACAAAATGTCTAATACAATGGAATATATACAATGGAATATATAACTTCTAGGAATTAGATATCATTTTCTTCAAAATTCTAAAAAGTTTTATTCTCCTATCAAGCAATTTTTTAAGAGTTTCAAATGACAACCACTTTAAAATCAAACAAACCATCACAAAATCCTTCCATTCAAATTTCTATAATTTTTATGCTCTCTTATGTTCATTGTTTTAGTTTCAAGAAATGTCATAAGTTTAGTTTCCTTTAGTAGATCACACAATATGTTGTAAATCTACCAAGTTTATATTTTGGATGATTAGGGGATATATTACAAGTCTACTAAATCATTAAACCATTCAACATCAAGGAAATCTCATGGAAGAAAATGTAGAAAATGGGTAAGAAAAATTATCGTAGTTATCGAGAAGCAACACACAGCATGCAAAACACCCACGGCATATGATCAAGTGCAGCATACCAATATTACTACAAAAATTCATGTGTAAGGCACTGTATGGGCAACAGACCAACACGTACTACCAACCCGCACGTGGGTAGAACACACAGCATGCACATGTTCCACCTACCCTACAAGCTAAACTACATACACAATAGACTACGCACATGCACCTACCCTCACAAGATAAGTGTGACACATGCCACCTATTGCACACATGTGAGTTACACACGATAGGTGCAGTTGTTGACCTCTTGTAGTAGCTCATGTGGAAAGTTGGAAAAAAAATGTAAATTTAGAAACCAAAATACCTTTCTTGTATTGCCACATATCGCACACATGCGAGTTATTGTTGACCTCTTGTGACAACCCATGTGGGAAATTGAAAACAAATGTAAAATTAGAAACCAAAATGCCCTTCTCGTATTGCTATAGATATGCAATTGAATCTCCTATCAAAAAGAAAAAAAAATAGAGGAAAAAAGAGAAAATAAGGAAGAAATCAAACATTTTCATAAACTCTCAAATCTTAACTTAAAAAATACACTTTCTTTCACATTTCTTGGTTTCCCAACCATTTTAAACCCAACCACCATTGCCTAAATTCCAAAGAAAAGGTAGTTGTTAAGAGCTTGGAACGATAAACCTCACAAAAAACACATTTGATATAATCAAACAAAATCAATGAGAAGTCAAGTTTGGATCCAAATATTATTTCTTTAGAAGACAAATTAGTGAATCCCTTCTTTCAAATGTTATAAGCTATTTGTGTGTGAGGCATTATTCAATCCCAATTGGACTTGTGGTGACCTATAAGACACCTAAGCAGATTACTCTAGCTTCTATCCAATAACTTAGATTGACCATTGGTTTGGAGATAATAAGCAATAAAAAACATAACTCAATTCCCATTCTCATGAAATTTCAAAGGGTTTTTCAAAAATAGCTAATAAGCTTAACATCACCATAAAAAACTATGGCAATAGAAAACACATTGTATGGAACAACTTCCCTAAAATAAAACTTGGATATGTTTCATGCATCATCAGCCTTCTTACAAGTGAAACTATACCTTTCAAAAAACCTTTCCACTGCCAATAAAATGGAATTATGCCACCAAAAAATCCATGATAAATTTAATATGAACTCAACATTAATATCTTCTCCTGGCTTCTTAGAAAAAAGTAATGGTGTACAAACCAATGGTTTGTTTTACATAGCCATTCAACAAGTTCTACAACTAACAATTATCTTAGCAATCTTATTCATTGATCCAACCTATAAACTATATCCTTAAAATGACCTCCAAAGCCTCCCATTGCATTTCTCACATTGTGAAATTTGTGAGTGTTTGGCATACACAACCTATAACCTTTAAACAAATACCCATCTATAAAGATAAAATCAAGAGTAAACACCCATGATTACCTAGATAAAGCAGAATAGATCTTGCTAAAATCCTTATGGTTAGGATATTCACCTCTAATATTTTAAAATACTATCACCTTTATGCTCATTGTTCTCCAAGTAAAGGTTGTTCGCTTGTACATTATCATTACTATGCTTTAAAACAGATTATATCCAAAATGAAACAAGTTATGCCTAGAATGTCATAATTATTTGAAAATGAAAATGTCACAATTGCATCCATAAAACTACATATATAGCTCCATTCAACTTTTGATCAGATCACATTGCTATCATTATGGTCCTCATGGTGCTTAACATAGTCCATAGAAAGCAATGAAGTTGATGTAGTTGGCACAAATGATTCGTCCATAACACCTTTAAAGCGATGAAGTTTGACAAAAACGATCCAACACAAACGATGATGTGAAATATCTATCTTAGGCTGTCAACTATGGGATAAATCTGCATCTAAAGCTACATTATCTTATGTAAATCAATCCAAATCAAGAATTTTATCACCAAGAGAACAAAAAATAAAAATGACAATTCAACTAAAATATGCAAGATAAACAATAAAATATGTTCAAGTAGGATTAAAAAGAAACCAAAGAAGAGATGGAACCAAGGATGAAATCATCATCAAATAACAATGATCATAATCCACAAGTAAACATAAACATAAAATACAATGGATCTTTTCACCAAAAATTTTTTACGAGAACAAAATCTTCAATCCAAGAAAAACCATTAAGAATTATGTGAAAACTTTCTAGACATAACTAAATAAAATAAAATGGTGATAATTTTCTAGACATTAGACCCCAAAGTAACAACAATAACACTCTTGCACTCCAAAAGAATACAAAAACACATCCCTCACTCCAATTATAAGTACACTCTCAGGAGTCCAGACCAATGGAGATTGACAACTAAAGAAAGATTCTTTCCTTTCTTCTCCTTTATTACCTATCATTGCCCTATGAGGATCCAACTCTCTCTCTCTTCTTACTCTGTA
Source organism: Vanilla planifolia (assembly GCA_023846275.1). NCBI lineage: Eukaryota > Viridiplantae > Streptophyta > Magnoliopsida > Asparagales > Orchidaceae > Vanilla > Vanilla planifolia. The sequence goes on from CM043865.1 coordinate 38,849,955, forward strand.
ATCTTATCCTCTAAAATTCTTAGACAAAGCTTCAATTAAATTCTTTTGAATCTAATTTCTGCATCAGCACATAACAATGTTTTTGATGATTAAATCCTTAGCTGAAGTACCTTAACTTCTTGAAAACAACTATTTCTAACAATTGATCCCCCCCTTCATCTTAGGGTTCATAGTTTTGGCAATAAAAATCTCCTCATTTGACATAACACTATACCATATAATTTTTTTTGCCAAGTATGGGAAGAGAAGCAAAGTAAAATAGACTTTCAAAGTTGCTTGGACTAAAGAGATAACACAAGAGCAACTCTAATCAATTGAGAATCCTATTGCATAACCTCCATAAGAGCATCACTGAATCTTGAAGGTAAGATTTGCGAGATCCATTAAACTTATAATTAAGGTTTAGCAGACTATTAGTCAACTTCTTTAACCTAATACAACTAGCAAAGTAAAGACAAACAAATGCTTTAGCTGTTCAAAAGGGGTATTCCAAAACCACTTCAATGCAAACACCATTAGAAGCACAAGTAGATCTTGCATCTAATTAGAAAATAAACAACATTGAGGCTATCATAATCTCAAATTCATGGAGAAAAAGTAAATGGATCTCATTTACCATGAAAGTAAATAGAGGGAATTTGGAGCTTGTGGGTAAAAAGGATTGAGAGTACCTCTGAAGAGGAGAAAGAGATACATCTTGGGGTATGAAGAATGGCCATAAGCATCAAGAATTAGCCTCAAGGTTCATGGAATGGCAAAACCCAAGGGATAAAGGATAGGCAAAATTCATATGATCAGATGAATAGTATAGAAGAAAAGAAGCCAAAGGGTAAAAAGGAAAAGGAGCTAAAGCTAATGGTGCTCTAGTTCAAAGATTACCATCCATTGATAAAGGAATGGAAGGAAATAACAATTAATTTGATGATCTAAGTTTAGAAGAATTGGATGTGAAGCAACTCACATAACGAGTAATATTCAAATCCAATGAATGGATATAGGAATTTGGGGCATCTCTATTAATATTTAAATGGAAGATAATAATGGATCTAAATTGAAATCAATGCCAATAGAAACAACTAGCTAAGATTGTGCAGGATTAAATTTAATTAGGTTAGTTGACATCAATGATCGAGAAAATGATAACTACTAAAATTTAGACCTTAATTCATTGGCGATCATGCCATGGAGAGAAAGGTGGTTTGAGAAAAAAAAATCTCATATATAACTAGAAGAAATGATGTATAGCAAGTGATCATTGATAGGTTGCTAAAGGGGAAGAACCATAGAGCATTCTAGTGATCACCAAGATTTGGACTACTCGTCTCAAGAGTAACTTCTTCCCAAAACGTATTCGGCATCTTTCAATCAATAGTTTTTTTTACAAATGATGCCTAAAAAATCTTAATTTGAATTATGAATTCAAAATGCAAACACAAAGAACTACTCAATTATAGTTATAAATTCAATAAAGCAGTGATAAGAGCAGATTAAAACATCTCTTGAAGGCAAAGAGAATAAAAAAATTTCTGAGTTCCGTACTCTCAAGCTTGTAATAGCCAAGTGGAGAAGTGCAAAAAAGAATTGAAAAAGTATGAAAGAACCTCTTTCTCAAACCTTATTTATAAAAAGTATATTGCTTCAAGTGCAAGTCAACTAGCAAAATCAAACATAACTATTTGGAAGTAGAATGCCTTTAACAATGAAGCACTAAGAAATCCACACAAAAAGGGGGGACGAATTATAAATTTTTGCAAAACTAACTAGGCCATGAGAAATAATGTAAATTTAATAGAAGTTTGATTCAATTTTTCATTTGAAGTTCTTTTGAAATTGTTCTTTGAAAACCCATATAAAAAAATTTCAATATGAAAAGTTTGACAATACATAAACATATTTAGGTAGTTCAATCCTAGACACTTTATCTACATACACCCCTAGCTACAAAAGCCCGAGCTTACAATTTCGCATTGTTTGCAAAAGTAGGAAAAAACACCACACCTAGCCAAAAGATCCTAAAATCACTGAGTCAAAAAGAGCCTATAATTTATCAACCCTATAGAGCCTACAATATAACGCCAAAGGACCCTACACATTCTAGCTAAAAAGATTCCTAATCCCTAAACAAAAAGATCCCAAGGATCAAAATAAGAACTCACAAGGATAAAAAGAAATAAGAATAAAGCTCAATGTACAAATACCTATTAGCAGTCAAATAATCTTGGAAACACATTAAACCTATGAAAATTAAATAAGAATTAGCACAATGAAGCAACTTGCTTAAAGTTGAGATGATGAATAGTTACTACTTCCCAACATTAACCCAACTTTTGTATTGATCTTTAGCAATTAAAATAGTAATGATATTCAATTAAAAATAGCTTAAAAATAATATTTCTTGAGTTTTATTTAAATCCTAACTTCAATAAGGTGCTTAACCAACAATTGCATGATTGTTTGAGGCAAAGAAGTGGAACTTAGTCAAAGTTTTCACAAAAACTAGTGACCATCATTATAATCCTGAAAGCTTGTAGGATGGTCCAATACCCAGTCCAATAAACTTAAGATCTAGGTAGGATGGTTCGATCCAACTATAGAACCATCCTATCAATTCAAAACTTGATAGTCCAATCAAACAATAGGATGGTGCAATCAATATCAGATTAACAATCAGATGGTCTGATGTCATCCAATAGAAACTCCATTTTCAAGCTCATTTAGTCCGACGAGCCAAAAGAGGATTAGATCCAAGTATAGGACGATTTGATAGTATCACATTGCTTATTCGATGATTCCATGGTCATCCACCATAACATATAAATGCGAAAATCTTAAGTTTAAATTTGTAGAAAAAATTTTAATGCGTGAAAAATATTTAAAAAATATTTTCATGTGATTTTGACACACACTCATGATCTCATCAAAGTGTTCATAATACTCAAGATTATTATCATAGGTTTACAATCTAAACAAAATAAAAATAACTCCGCAATACATATCTAATCAACTGTTATGTCATCATGAATGCCATGCCAACTTTTGCTCAAACTTTATGTCCGACTAATTATGTTCACTCCGAAATATTTCCTATGAGCTCATTGAGTTGCAGACCAATACTCCAATTATTTTTGTCAATTTAACTTAAGAAACGTGATCTGAAGATAGTTAAGAGAAAACATTAGATTACAAATGACAGTTTTGTTTTATCAAACTAATCATTTAAAAGTCAAGAGTTCAACAAACGCTTCATCATTTGTTGAGATAACAAGAACAATTAACATACAATCTATGCTTAATCACTGATTCGATCAAGAAACAATGATACCACCACAAAGTGGTTTTCCACAAGGGGGCTTTCTATGAGGTTATTCCCTTGAAGAAATGATTTGCATAAGGGATTGGTGCCATGCAAGCATTTTTTGCCTAAAAAAAGCCTATCAGATGGCCTATAACCCATTTGACAATAGACAATTAGGATCAAAAGGTGAAATATTGCATCTTCATTCTAGCAAATGCATGTCTACAAAAAATGGCCATATTTGTTATGCAATGACGGTACTACCTCTAACAAAACTATGATTGACTAAAAAGCTACAAAAGACAATAGCATTAAACATATGTGCTTCAAAATAGGGAAGTACTGATATCTTTTTTAAATCTTCAACTAAATTATATTGTTTAACAAGTTTCCAGTGCCAAAAGTAACCCACAAATGCTGCTGGCTTACTAGAACAAGCATGTAAATTAGTAGATTTACATAATTATATGTCATATTGCCAAGAAAAAAAATTATAAAAATTGCGAAGTCATGAAAGAGTTTCATACTCTTATCCACATGTGTAAACATTCAAGCCGTAAGAGCATTGCAAAATGAAAATTACCAGTAAAAGGGGTTCGAAAGACAGCTATTGCAGTAGTATCATTAATCCACCGAATGGCAACCCCACGTTCTATATAGCTATCAAATAGCTTTTCCAATTGTATTGTCCGTGTATTGGGAAGGAAATCATAAAGAACGATAGCATGGCTGGTGCCATATCTTACTGAAAAGTATTTAGAATAAAAAAAAATTCAACCTTAAACTAGGAAACATCAATGAAGAAACCAAAACAAGGTAGGGAAAAATCACAAACTTACGATTTCCTATTGTCCTGAAATCAACGTCTTCTGCAGGCTTGGTGCTAGCTTCTTTATCTTCACAACCAATATTCCTGTCCTCCATGATCTCATGAGGCTGATCACTATATAGTTGATTCCTCTTGTACAAGAATGATCCTCTTCCTCTTCTCCTTGGATTTGCAGTAACTTCACATACCTTTGAAGGGACCGACGCTGATTCTTTCTCGTGTTGTGCAGAAAGCAAAACTTCTCCAGAGGAATCTGAACGATCTGCAATCGCCTCCCAATCTGCTAATAGAAAAAAAAAAAAAAGAACTCCGCAGTGTAAGGTAATAGTAATCAAACAAAAAATGTGCTCCTAAACGAGAAGAGGGCATCATAATACCATCCTCTTCTTCAACGCACTGATTTGATGAACTGCCATTCCCATTCTCTTCAGGGTGCATAAACTTCCCTCCAAACGAATCAGACTCTCTTCAGACAAAACGAGAGATTGCAATTAAGACAGTGATAAACCAAACCCGAGGAACCCTATTTACATTCCGCTTACACTCACTCAGGTCTAGTTGCTTGGGGTTGTGAAGCGCGGGCGCGGATGAGAATCGCACGAGAACGGAGCTCATCAGCCTTGAGAGAGAACCCCTTCTCCGAGTGTAGTCTAGCGAGATCACTTAGTGCGGTGGAAAGCTGAAGCTGACAGCCAGTCTCCGACGACGAGACGTTTAGGGTTTCGAGTTTGGATACGACTGCTTCCAGGAAAAGGATAGCACCGTCAACGTCCCCTTGATCGATGAGATCCTCCACAGAGTCGCTCCAAGCATGGGTACCGCCGTCGTCAGCCATTAATGCCCACGATTCCGGTTAGTATGACAAGGAGAAGATATCCACCACATGGATGTAAGCTTAAATGAAGATGGCCAATATAAAGGCGACAAGTATAGTCACATTTTATCGTTAATTAACAGCATAAACATATGCAAATATTTTCATTATATTACAAATAAAATAATCCATTGAGATAATTTTATCTAGAATCTCTATTGGGCTTTTTTTGTTTTTTTCACACAAAATATTTTATGCTATTATATAATTTTTGAAATAATTATCTTTTCAAAATTTAGATTTTTGTTTTTAAGATAAAAACATTTAAGTTCTATGAATCAAATTACATATTTTTAGTTTAGATGTTCAATATGTTTAATTGATCAAATTATTTAATTAAGAGTATTCAATTTTAACTAATCTGATCATCCAATTGTTTATTAAATCATCTAAGCCATTAGGTTAGACCAACTTATTAACTCCTATTCTTTTTTTATTATTATTAACTAAATCAAACCATCTAATGTAGTTGATTGAAATATCTAATCAAGCTATCATGAGATTTTCTAAAATTTTAATGGTGGCTCAACCTCCAATAGAACACAATTTATATTTAATACAAAAAAAACATCACAATCAACTCCTCAAATGTCTATAAAAGTGAATCTAATCAAAACTTTACTTTAAATAAAGAAGAAAATTTTTTTTTTTTCAAATCCCAAATCTTGACTCTAGGTCTCCTTTTCAATAAATTCTAGCTCTTTGTATCCACAATAACTACAAAACCTTGATCTCTTCACTTTCTCTTTTTGATTTCTCTCCTCCAAAACTTTCAAGCTTCTCAAAACTCTTCCATTAATTGATTAAGCAAAAAGCTTAATTTCATTTTTCTTCTTTCTTATGCATTATGATCATATTATTCAAAAATTTCAACTTTATTTCAAGGCATATAGTTTACATTTTTTTTATTACTAAAACACTTCAAAAAAAACCACCAAATTACATTTATAAGATTCATCTCATCCTTAACAAAAAAAATCCTATAGTTTACCCTTATTTGATTTTTTATTTTCATTTGACATTTTAAAATTTAATTTACATGAACTTTTAATATCTCTATTTTGTTCCTACTTTTAATCTTTTAAAAATCTATTAATTTATCAAACCATTTTTAATTTTAACAAAATAACTATTAAACTTAAACAAGTATTTTCATAAAATACTAATATTTAAAACTTTTACAAAACTTTAAAATACCACATCAATTTCATTATTAAAAATATAACATAAATTACAACTTTAAATTTCTAACAATCACCCAAATACATATAAGCACATTAATTATCTTGATCACTTATTTCTATTTACTCATATTGTAAGCAATATTTAACCTTATTTTATATTTTATAAAATATACCTTATCCATCTCTTATCTTACATATATCCATTTGAGATCATATCCTATAAAGATACTCCTAACCACCAATATTTACAACATACAACATAATCTTAAGACACATTTATTTGATACAATAATTCTATCATACAATATTTTCAAAACACTCAACATCATTAATCATTTTATCATATCACCAATTTCTCAAATATATTACAACATAAATCGTAATAAAAACAATAGAATCATTCATTTTAATGTTTTATAATCACCACTTAAAATCCCTAAGCCATTGCCCCAAATAAAGTTTCTTGAAAAAGAGAAAACTATATTCAACATTCAATTTTTCACTTCTCTTTGTTTTCGCTAAAATTATACATTAAATTAAGTTATTTAAGCAACATTACTATAATACATACAAAAGAGATTCATTTGTTAAACTATCAATGTTATTTGCACCTGGACCATCCTCCTGTAATAGTTCTCTCAAATATGCGTGGCTTCCTTCCTGTAAACGATTGTTCCCAGTGTGGATAACGCATCAAATAGTTCCAAACCCTGCAACATAATAACATCAATAGATCACAGCATATGCTTTTCATTTGGAACATAATATAAAAAAGTTATCAAATTGTCTTAAAATGCAAGAAGAAAGATAAAAAATGAAACTAGAATGTGCATTATGCCAATGAACTGGCATTAATGCTGCATGGAAGTGAATCAAAGTACCCCCTCTCGAGATTTGTTGAATGTCAACTTTGGTAGCTTAATGATTTAAAGATGTATAGTTGGAGGTGATGTCCTTGCTTGCATTCATTGCAAATCATTGCAAGGATTTTGTTGCATCTATTGGTGTATAGATATTCTGTTTCGTTATTTTCTTTGTTGAGTGCATTGACGTTTGGTGCTATCTCACTTCTCAGGTGTCTCGGTGATATGTAACAAGAGTTTGCTTGAAGGGAATTTATGCTACATAGAAGTGAATCAAACTACCCCCCCTCGAGATTCGTTGAATCTCAACTTTGACAGTTTAATGATTTGAAGATGAATAATTAGAGGTGTTGCCATTACTTGCATTCATTGCAAATCATTGTAAGAATTTTGTTGCGTCTATCGGCATAGAGATGTTCTCTTTGGTTACTTTCCTTGTTGAGTGTATTTATGTTTGGTGCTATCTCACTTAAGCCTCTCATTGATATGTACATGAGAGTTTGCTTAAAGGGCATTTATGCTGCATAAACTCTCTCGAGGTTCATTGAATGTCAATTTTTATAGGTTAATGATTTTACAATCAATAGTTGGAAGTGTTGCCATTGCTTGCATTCATTGCAAATCATTGCAAGGATTTTGTTGTGTCTATTGGTGTATAGATGTTCTCTTTCATTATTTTTTTTGTTGAGTGTATTTATGTTTGGTGCTATCTCACTTCTCAAGCCTCTCATTGATATGTACATGGGAGTTTGCTTGAAGGGCATTTATGCTGCATAAACCCTCTCGAGATTCATTGAATGTCAATTTTTACAGATTAATGATTTGACAATCAATAGTTGGAGGTGTTGCCATTGCTTGCATTCATTGCAAATCATTGCAAGGATTTTGTTGCGTCTATTGGTGTATAGATGTTCTCTTTTGTTATTTTCTTTGTTGAGTGTATTTATGTTTGGTGCTATCTCACATCTCAAGCATCTCATTGACATGTACATGGGAGTTTGCTTGAAGGGCATTTATGCTGCATAAACCCTCTCAAGGTTCATTGAATGTCAATTTTTATAGGTTAATGATTTGACAATCAATAGTTGGAAGTGTTGCCATTGCTTGCATTCGTTGCAAATCATTGCAAGGATTTTGTTGCGTCTATTGGTGTATAGATGTTCTCTTTCATTATTTTTTTTGTTGAGTGTATTTATGTTTGGTGCTATCTCACTTCTCAAGCCTCTCATTGATATGTACATGGGAGTTTGCTTGAATGGCATTTATGCTGTAGAAACCCTCTCAAGGTTCATTGAATGTCAATTTTTATAGGTTAATGATTTGACAATCAATAGTTGGAAGTGTTGCCATTGCTTGTATTCATTGCAAATCATTGCAAGGATTTTGTTGCGTCTATTGGTGTATAGATATTCTCTTTCGTTATTTTCTTTATCGAGTGTATTGATGTTTGGTGCTACCTCACTTATCATGCCTCTCATTGATATGTACACAGGAGTTTGTTTGAAGAGCATTTATGTTGCATGGAAGTGAATCAAACCAAACCCTCTCAAGGTTCGTGAATGTTAATTCTTATAGCTTAATAACTTGACAATCAATGATTGGAGGTGCTACCATTGCTTGTAATCATTGCAAATCGTTACAAGGTTACCATTGCTTGTAATCATTACAAATCATTGCAAGGATTTTGTTGCATCTATTGGTGTATAGATGTTCTCTTTCATTATTTTCTTTGTTTTGTATAATGTTTGGTATTATATCACTTCTTAGGTCTCTCATTGATACGTACATAGGAGTTTGATTGAAGGGCAACTACTTTATTGTGACTAATATCATCCATGTAATTAGAGAACGCGACAACTAATCTATATGATTTAATCTTTACATGGTATCTCAAGTGTTCTAGTTGACGAATAGTGCAACTAATTTCTATGTTCGTGCGACCGTGGTGGTTTTTACGTGAGTTAAGCACATATACTTTTTACTATTGTTGAAAACTATTCTAAATGTAGACCACTATTTTTGTTTTTCTTTACGAAAAATAATTACATCTCGAGAAGTTGATCAAAAGACGAAGTGAAACAAATTACAATTTTATTCATAAAACGATAGTAAATTATTTAACCACATAAAAAGTTATTCATATCAACTTCCACATAAACAAAATAGTTAAAAAAAATTATGATAAATAGAGCCTATATCATGGAAAGTTTAAAATTATGCACACCTTCTTAAGTTCTCAACAAAATCAGGGGCTTCTGCAGTAGGGGAGGTAGAGCAAAGCTTTAGTATTTTGGAATCAGAAAGTTGCTGTAATGAAAGAGCTCTATTTTCCCATTCCAGCATCCTACATCAACCATAAAAGCAAAACTTTAGCTCAAAAAATAAGCTTGATAAAGAATTAAAGATGTATCGTTGAAGCTATAACGTATTGCAAGGAGATAACTTAAATGAAAAGCTCTTTCATTCCGTGATAATGTGCTTAGAAGGAAAGTTTTCAGCATGTTAAGCAAACGATTAAGATAAGATGACTAAAGAAAAAAATAACCAACGTATTTGCTATAGATGGATATTATAAGCATGCTTTGCCCAAAAAAAACGCTTAAAATTATTGCAATTCAACAATGGTTATACATACACAGGAATGAGGTACATTTGCTGGTTTCTTTTGGAGAAGCTAACGGTGTTGTCTGGTTTTTATTTACAATAGTGAAGAAAAATAATAAAATAAATTTACCACACTTTTCTAGATTCCTTGGAAAATATCTTATGCCAAAGCAAAGAAGAGGAAGAGGGATTCGACGTGGATTTGGTACCATCCACCGAGCACCACTATAAGAAACCTTCCTTCCCGTTGACTGAGAGGTATTGAAGGCAAGAGAACATCACTAATCTTCTCTTCCTCAAAGGAATCAACTAGACATTGCCCTCCAATCTAGCTTGAAGTCTTCAGCTCACACTATCGAAGATCCTTCACAACCCTAGCCACGCTCAATCTAGGCCTAGAAGCCTTGCCTCCTCATTCTCAAAGCTTCTGGTTTCACACTTCACAGGCTTCAAGATTCTCCTGTAAGCCCTTTCCTCCATACTTGAGTTCCCTATTGCTTCAACTCTACTTTCCCTTTTTTTCAGAGAGCTCCAGGCTTTGAAAGCATTGATTTTTCCCCTCCCAAGAACCCTCCTCACCAACACCTCATGTGTCCTATTTGAACGCATGTTTGCTGCCCGATCCGCGTTGACCCACGTTGACCCACATCTGAGCCACGTCGAGCATTGATTAGAACAAAACCGCCGACCCCCTTGCCTATCGTCGCCTTTTTCTTACCCTTTTTTATTCAGTTTTTGTCAAGTGTTTGAATCGCCTTTATGAGCAAGTTATTTCGTTGTTCTAGTTTTCCCACAAGGCTTAACAAGGTCTTTCGATACTTTCAATCTGTGCCTATATGGCCATTACTTCGTCATTTCTTTATTGTGACATCAGTTTATCAAACCCCTTTTCGAGTACCCCGTATCTGTGCTGTTAAAGAGGTTACAGGCCTAACATACAAAGCAACCTCTGTGTGGCTCCCTATCCTTTCTTGGCTAAGATTGTCATGAATGAGTACCTTTTGTTTGTTGCTTTTTCGGATTTCACGTATTTTTCTTCCACACTTTCTCTATTCCTAAAGTGTGCAGGATAATCTCTACGCTGCTCATAACATTTGCAACACCTACCCGATATCAATGGACAAACGAAATGTGTGGACATTCATTTTCTTCCAAAGATAGTAAGCTATGAACCCAAGAGCAACCCTATTAATTCTAAAACTATTATTTGAAGTAATGAACCAAGTTAAAATGTCTTGGATAAATAACACTAATAGAATATAATATGGGTCCTGTTTAAAAGAATTGTGTTTAAGAAATATTTTTCGAAAAATAATTAAGTCACCAACAAAAGGTACGATATTGCCCCACTAAGAGTTTTTATAGGTTTAAAGAAACAATTTGAAATGATGTTCCAAATCACATGACAAAATTGAAAAGAAATGAGAATAAGGGCCACCCTTGGCGAAAACCATGAGATGTACCAAAGAAACCTTCTAGAGTCGAATTGACACAAACAAAGCAAATGTTATAAATGCACATGGTGACTACTTTACAAATGTTAGTGTGAGGACATTCTCTCAAAAAACAATGAGGCTATATCTATTTCTAGAGTCAAAGTCTTTGGTTATATCCATCTTAACACAAAAGGCATTAAAGGAATTGGAGTTGAAATCATGAAGAACTTCAGTTGCAAGGGCCATCCAACGAAGAACCTTATATCAAGAAGAGGAGAAAGAAAACATTTGTGAAGTCTCCTCCAAAAATGTCACAAAAATCTAAGAACAACTTAGTAGAAAGACCATCCAAACCAAAGGACTAGTTCTTAGGAGATTTGTACTCATTTTACTATATAAACTTGTTGTTATCTTTATTGTTTATGATCCATTTAACCTTTGATCATTAGGGAATCAAGAAACCCTACGTTTCTTCATAACAATATTTTGTTTTTGTGACACATTTCCAAGTCCTGGATACTCTTATGAAAAGCACTCAAGTCTTTATTTCCTTGAATTTCATTGAAGTTCGGTGTTATCTTTATGGCTGGAGGCATCAAAGATGAGCAATAATCCCTTCATTTTTTTTATCACTAAGCTAGCAATATCCAGTTTGTTAAGGAAAGTAAATATAGGCCTCAAACTTTAGAGTTCTAGCACGTAAGAGGTCTAAGAACATAGTCAAGGAGGTCCAATGACATTTAAAGTAGAAGTGCCATGTGATCTTATGTAATAATAGCTCTTTAACTAAGAAAACGTGATAGCCAAACAAGGGATGGGGATGAAGCAAATATAAAGGGTTGGCAATGTTGTACTCATTATGAGTTAACCAAGATATGACCAAGCATGGAATTTATGTTCTCAGTGGAACAACCGTTGGACCAGTTGCACAAACTTCCAAATAATGGAAGTCATCAATCTCAGCTTCAAAGGAAAAACATTGAACTTCCTTAGATGCCCTTAGGACAACTTATGGCCACCTATATATTTTACAACCCATCTGATGATGCTAAAGTTCCCCAAGTTTAGCCATAATGAGTTCAAAAGATAATTAGTTGTGATCTCATTCCATATCCTAGATTTAGGGACAAAGTCATTGTATGATTAGATGATGCATATGCAAGTAGAGCCTCCATAATTGTCCATAGCCTTGCAATGAATTAGATGAGATGAGGAAAATGTATTTAACTAATAGTGTCCTTGTTCCAAGAGATGAACATACTTAGGATGTGAAAGAAACACAAATCCTTGTGCACCACTACCTTGATATTTTCATAGCATCCATGAATATTCCAAAATAAGAAGTTAGAGGTGATAATGAGTGTCAAAGAAAGACTTGTAAATCATTAAGAAGTGTCAACTATATTATCTAAATCAATATCTAAAGATGTCTCTTGAAGTAAATGTATGACATATTAGTATACTTTTGTTTGTTGATCAGGATCATTGATTAATGAATTGTCTAAAATAGGGACAGAAAATTATAATGTGTTGAAAGTCTTATTTCTTAGGTGAGCTTTGTGAGCTTGATAGACTAACACAGTTAATCTTTTCACAAGCCAAATGAGAAAATTTGTTAAATTGTCATTATTTTGAGGCTTCATGTACTCTTTTCCCTAAATTCTAGCACAATGAAGCCATCCACAAGTTCAAACAAACAAATAGATAAAAGGATAGAGTGTGTTCGATGGGGTTGCATGTTTTGCATAGATTATGGGTCCACCAAGAATTGGGAGTCCACCAAAAGGACTAGCATAAGCATTGCAAACCGGATTAAAACATAAACCTCTAACATAGATTATAGCAAAAATTAGCCTACTATTTGAGGCCATATATTGGCCCATCATTATGGGCTTACCAATAAAGTTTTCCACCTTGGATAAACACATTAGGATTCTCAGTTGAAGTGGAAATCCTAAGAAATTCACCTATAGAGTAATCTTCTATCCCCTATAAGGTAAAATTTGGCATCCATTTATTAAGAAAGAGGATTCGATCTTGAATGAACCACATGCTCGTCTACAACACAACATGTAGTTCTTCAACGGTTTCAAATTTGAAAAGAAAGAAGTCTTGATGAAAAAAAAAAACGTCCATCCCTCCTTTCAAATTCCAAATTCAATCGGTAACATCAACCATTTGTGCATTAGCCTCTTCTAATGCTATATCCAATACAAGAGTTCTCCCAAAGAGAAACAACTTCAACCACTCTGTCCAAGGATATGTGGATGGATCCATTATCATAGGAGTAAAAATTTAGTATTAGGATATTAGTCATTTGTTTAGAAAATAACCTTTTAATTAGATGATAGAACCATAGCAAGTTAACTAGATTCAATCATCAGCTACACACCACTTAATGTTCAAACAATTGGCATTATGACAAGAGTGACCATTAGAGAGCATCTAGTTAACGAAGCGGGGAGAGAGAGAGAGAGAGTGCAAAGGCAATGATGTAGGTAAGAGAGGATTGGGCATGGCTATACAAGGACTGATTTGTATGGTTAAAGCTATTGTACAATATGGGAGCAAAGCTATAAGAGGGGCTTGTTTGCATATATTGTTGGCCTAATCATAGCTAAGTGAAGAAGGCAATACAAGTAGAGTTAGAATTCCTTAAAAAGGTTAGGCAATTATATTGGGGAATCACAATAATCAAAAATCGATTAGGTCATACCGAGCAATAATGAGGGGGCAATTCGCACAAGGAGCACAACAATTGTGTTCTCCAAAATACTGCAAGAGTGGAAAGCGTAGAAGATTGGAGGAGGAGATGGGTCTTTGAGTGTTGTAAGGCAAGGAAAGGCTCCAAATGGAAAGAAAAATTGGATGAAATAAAAAATTGTGGAGAATAATAGGATTGCCTAATCTCCAATAAGAGTGTGGAAGAACTCATCTCAAAGGTTTGGAGATGAGAAATTAGTGTGTTATTCCTAAGGGATCTCGTTAAACGATAAGAGGGAAGAGAATCTTGGCTTATGAGAGAGGAGGTAGAAATTCAAGGCCATCTTTTAGGCCAAGGAAGTGGGTTAAACTTCCCAAGAGAGGATTTAGAGCCAAAAATAAGGAAAGAGGGGGAGGTTTGGGTTCCTTTCTTTTGATTCCCAATCAAAGCAAAAGAAGGTGATGGAGTGGAACAATGAAAGGCTAGCAAAACATAAGGCACAATTAATGACAATAGTGGCCACAATCCATAGCAAAAATGCATAAAGCTTTAGGGCTTTCTTACTCAACAAATAAAATTTTAAGAGGATCCAATGATGACATGTAAACACCAATTTATCTTAAAATTAGTGTCATCTAAAACTTGTAATATTTTTCATCGTTTAGGTTAACGTTATCCAAATAACATTTTATTCTTATTTTTAATATCAAAAACATTGACTTCTAAATATCGCCTAAATTTGACTGACATCTAGATGACATTTTTTAGAAACAAAATCATAATTTTAGAAATATTATTTAAAAATGTCATCAAAATAAATATTCAAAATTATTACATAACATAACAATACCATTAAACTAAATAGCCCTTAAATCTCTATGCTTAATAACTTTGTAACTTTTTTTGTGAATATGTAGAGTGCATCATTTATGTGTACGAATATGTAGTTAATGGGTGTACCAATGCTCATCACCTCTAGCAATATTCACATCCTTTTGCAGTTATAAGAATAACAAGGAAGAACTTCACTTACCAAGAGCAAGGAGCTATCACAAATCTATCAAGAAATGTGTCATATGTCTCCAATAGCTTCATTTCCCAACAAGGATCCTCACGAGATACAGAAATCCGAATCCTCCGAACAATTTCATCAGGACACCTTGTTGATTTATTGAAGCATGCTGGCATAATTGTTCCAGTTGATGTCTCAACCTAAAACCAAGGATCAATGTCCCGAAATATCAAACATATAGAACTTTAATATGACAGAATATAAATACGATGCAGCAACAATATGCATTGGAAAAGCTATCATCAATGACAATTGCATGGATAAACTTGAAGCATGCAGAAGAAACATAGGATTTTTTTTTTTTTTTTGAAACATTGACAAGGATTATTAAAGTACTTACGGAAAAACAAAAGGCAGTATTTTAGTCATTTGAAGCTAGCATAGCCAACTCCTATGCATTATCAGAAATTGGGAATTAAACATTATTAAGAAAGATTTCAAATTCCCCTTCTGAAATATAAACCAATGTAGAAAGAACTTACACGTATATAATCAGTCAATAAAGTAGTACAACAATGATCAGCTCTTTAGAAACATTAGCATGTTAAAAATGATTTCATAATAATATAAGAAAGGGCTTACAGCACAATTTCACACTCCCATGAAATAAAATTAAAAAAAAAGCATACAAAAGCACAATTTGTTATCTGCTTTTAAATAACTAAGCACTTCATATCAAATATTACCTTAAAAGAATTGGTATATTTTGTTTTCAGTATTCCGAACATTTTGTACCATCCATGTCGCCTTTTTACATTTATTTACCATGCAAGAATTGTTATGTTGAAACCACAAAGTGTTTAGACTTGTTAATCAAGCTTGAATTTATACTAATTTGCTATAAACAGTGTATTAGAAAATTTTGTAGCAAGGAACCAGAGATTTCCCACAGATCATCACTTCTATGGAACAAGGTCAGTTCTGTCTGCAAACAAAATGGCACCACAAGAGAGAGGCGTGTATTTTAAAATGTTTATCTCATATCAAACCATCGGAATGCACAACTTGATCTGATTTGTTGCTTTATTTTAAATAGAATTTATAGCAAATCTAAAAATAATGGTAGTATAAATTTGAAAGCTAATATGTTTACTTGTTTAAATATGACATTTTTACCACAACATATAGCATATAAAGCTAACAATTTGAACATATTAATAAGAAAATTTAATTTAAAAATATCACCACAATAAGTCAATTTGTGCTTACTTTTACAAAGCTTATTATAAAAGAATTAATCTAAATAATGCTCTTATAAAAGATAGTTCCTTATGATACCTCATGTTGCAATACTTTTTAACTCTTGACAATCTAAAATTACAACTCAACATAGGATACCTTTAGAATGACGTACCCAATACTCTAAATTGCGTCCATGTCTAGTCCACCTATTATCACGAAAAACCTAGCTTGATTATGCAAATGGAAACATGCAAAATGAAAATATAAAACAATCATAATTTTTTCTTCATCATTCATTAGATAAAAATGAAGACATAGAGATGACTTTTTCTAGCCAAGAAATTCATGTCTCTAATCGTAATATATAGATATTATTTTACTAGTTAAGAAATCCATGTCTCTAATTGTCCTTAATACGAAAACATTCTCTCACTAATGCCTAAATTTTATATTTAAAAATAAAGCAATTTTGAGTTATTATTTGTAAAAGTGTGTAAAGGGTATAATGAATAAATAAATGATGTTCCACTATTAACCCAAATGTAAGTAGAAAATAGTGAACTAATGTTAGTTCTAATTTAATGCATATCACCCATTTGATTGCAATAATATTAGACAACTTTTGACTTCGAATTTATATGTTAATTAAAGGTCAAGTTGAGAAGAAAATGATCTAGTCATAAGAAGTATGTCCAAGATATTCCGTGAATTTGAATTAATTGATGCATTTATGCCCAGAAAAAAAAAATGAAATTCGTGAACTACCAAAGGCTTAAATCTGCAATTTTAGTCTGTTATCTAACAAATATACTTTTAAACAGAATCCTAAAAGTTAGATTTTTAACACTCTTTACTATAATAACATCTTGCAAACTACACAAAATAAACAACTTCATAATGGACTAACCAAAAAGCCTGTAATGATAGGCATTGAGCTCCCATTCAAGTCTTTTTTTGTATTGTGAGACAACACACAAAATGTTTGAACTTGAAATTTTTCTTGCCTATTTTGCAGAGCTTCAATGATTTTGGAGCATAAAGGTACCGAATAACCACTGTAGTTGAGATGTCTTCTTGGCTTCTTGCCATAGATGGCACACAATTAGAACAAGAAGTTATGGCACTTCTGCACTTATTTTTTGAGGAAAAATAAAGGAAAATGAAGCCAAAGCTAAAATTAAGGCAAGACAAACCTCATATGGTACATCCTCAAAGCTACCGATTAGATGCACCTGCAATTAAATAGCGGTAAACACCATTTAAGCCACCAAAACTCGACAAGAATGACTACTCATTGAAAAGAAGAAACCATACATCCAAAGTTGCATCGACATTGTTATCTACAACAAATGCTAGCATCTGCGATAGGCCCATGTCAACAACCCTTTCATGATCCATATGGCTTATAGAGGTTCTGCAATCAATAGAAAACAATCAATAACTTGAACAAATGCATCCATCCCAAACCTATGTCTCGATTTCACATAGGATAATTTCAAAAAAACATAGTTTTATCACCTAAAATAGGAAAGAATCTTACATTTTGGTACTTGGGTTCCTAATGACAAGGCCAACGCACGTAGTTGCTTCATCTGTTCCCACAAACTAATCACATGGTTGTTAAACATATTTGTTCAAAACATAAAATATTTCTCTGAAGATGAATCAGCCTTTAAGTTCAATTATAATAGCAGAAGTGGTGGAGCAAGGACCTCACGCTAAAGTTGTAGAGTCAAATAGATAAAGTTAAGGAAACGGATGAAGAAAAATTTAATTAAAAGAACCATTTAGTTCCTATTCCATTAATAGAGAATGACAGTATTAAATCAAATTTAGAAAGATGCATTTATTTAAAGAACATCTACTTCCTATTCCATTCAAGGTAACTAATAAAACCAGGAGTTGCCTACAATATCTAGAAAAATATTGAAACCTGAAACCATAAACATGTTCATATCCCTACATAAAGGAGTAAAGAGTTGGTAATTACAATTTGAAAAAAAATGTGCTAACGCCTCCATGAACATCATCGAAAAAACACAACACAAAAAAGATTCAAATAAATGATTAATTAGGTTGGTGATAATCGATTTTGTTGTGTACAAAACCATTAGAATACTTACTAATTAAATTAGGAAAGAAGCAAAAGCAAATGCAACTTTCTGGAATGCTGTCCAATACTTGGATGCACCTATTAAAATATATCTAATAATGTGCATACTACTGCACCCCAAAAGAGAAATGGTTCTGTCCCTCTACAGCAGGTCTTGTTGGGGAAAATAACTGAGAAGAAGCAATTCATAATTCAAATAAAATATGAATAGATAAGAAACTTAGAGAAACTATGATACAAATATATAAAGTCACAAGGAGAAATTATGATTAATAACAAGAACAACAACAAAAATATAATAACAATCACCATTCAGAAAATAACAACTACTTAGCTCCCTTGTCCATGATGGACTAAACTAGCTTGTAAATACAGTAAACTAACTACACGACAAAAAAAAAACACCATATTCTAACAATTCTAGGAAGTTCAGCATCAGCTAAAGGGGAAGAAAAAGGTGCAATGATGCAATGAGGACAAACGTGACAATGCACACAACATACACACATAGGAGGCGTTGAAGGATGTTTGGTCAACAGAGGAATCGACCAATTGATGAATCAATGTTTCTCGGAAGGAGCTCACAGCCAATTCAGTAGCCAGTTGAATCTAGCCTTCTATCAAATCAAAGCAAGGCAGACCAATAGATGAAGAAGAGTCAATACCCCATTTCTATCCTTTGGTTGATTTAGCTAGTTCATTAGATTGTGAATCAATCACTTTGCAGAAGATCCATAGAAAAATATAACGCAGAAAATAATCAAGTTGGCCACTTACATTGAAATGAAAAATACGAAATAAAAACTAAACAACATAAAGAAATCTCAAATGATAAGCATGTCATGATAGTTATGCCACATGAACTATCATAGATTAAGCTTTAGAAGTCATGTTATGCCATGACTCTTGTAACCAGCAAACTACTACATTTGCTTGGTAGGCTAGGCCATCTTCTCAGATATAGATCTTTAGCATGTATGCTCCATCATTGAAGCTAAATTCAAGGGGACTTACAGTTGCTCAAGATACAAAAGTACCCCTGATCAATTTTAAGTACAACAAAAAACCATGGTCACATGATCAAGACATAATCATCTTACGTAAATCAAAACATAATCATCTTAGCTAAATTGAGAGAAAATCATCTTACTAAGTTCACAAGTCAACCAGCCCTTAACGCAAACTGTCAAGTACAATTGTCTAGAGATGTTAGAAGATCATGGCAATCACATGTCATAAATCATTATGTAATTGAGAGGACAGTCTCTCATGATGTGAAAGCTATTTCTCTGGTTTCATATGTGCCTTATTTTGCTTAAAAGGTAGCTCAACAATTGGTTAATGCATTAGGTCAAGTTGCTCACCAAATCCTTTTATGCACCAATCATCGATAGTTACCAAGTTATATTATGCATCGATTCATGTTTTGTTGCCTTAAAGCACTAGAAAAGATGATTTAACAAAGCTCATGACTTCTTTTATTTCAAATAAAGGTTGTCATACAAACCCCTAGTGCCATCCATAGCAAAGGATCCAATGCTCCCCCAAGACTTCCCTCTTCTTTCATTTAAGTGTCATCCTTTTCCACTAGGGACTAAGTGTCCATGTAAGGATGACTCAAAGACCACAACATGCTAAAAAGCTTCACCGTTTGCAATCAAATATGTAATGCATGAACTCCCACAAGTATAATAATGAATGCTTAAGACAAGTGAAAGTTAAAAACAACTTCCCTCAAATATATGCTTTTATCATTTGACACATTAGCATTAGTGTATGGTATTGTAAAATCATTCTTCAACCAATTCAATTATTATCAAAGCTACTCTATAATCAAACAAATTAGTTAAAAAAGCAACCAATATTTCAACTAGCAATAAAGAATTCATACATTGTACAACTTAGAATAGACAATCTATTAAATGACTGCACATTCAAAACACATGAAAGAACAGCTTCTCTTTATATTTTTCAAGTCCTTTACCTAGGATTAAAACTTTCTCTTTTACCATGAATTTCTCCTCCAAAGTAAGCTTGACTACTCATCATTAAGAAACTCCTTTTGCTTGGTCAAAATCTTCATGATTATCATGTCCTCAGCCCAACACATTGCTTGTCATTCATTGATAGCATTTTTGGTTACATATGGAACAAGCAAAGATTTATTCACACAAAGGAAAGTAATATAAGCTTCAATATGTAAAGTACAAGAAGTGAAAGTTAGTGGAGAGGGATATTGAACACATAATAGAGTGAGAGATAGTAATTTTATATGGAAGAAATGGAAACATAGAAAAAAAACACAACATTGATGCTGAAAAATCAATCAGCTTAGAAGATATGCCTCTCAGGGAGTCTTGCTTGTCATTTATTGATAGCATTTTTTGTTACATATGGAACAAACAAAGATTTACTCACACAAACAAAAATTAGATAAGCTTTGATATATTAAGTACAAGAAGTGAAAGTTAATAGCAAGGGAAAGTTAACATATAAAAGAATGAGAGATAGTAACTTTATATGAAAAAATGAGAATATAGAAAAAAATCACCACGTTGATGCTGAAAAATCCATCATTTAGAAGATAGCCTCTCAAGGAATTTTGTTTGAGCCTTTATAGAGTAAAGCTCAAAATTGAAATAAAATGTGGTGTTATAAGATATTGGATGCAATTTGACAAAAGATAAATGCCACTATGCTCATATATTAAAGATCTAACATCTTCTCTCCCATGCTAAAAGGTCATCTCACACTTATGGTGCCAACACTCCATGAGTCCTAGCGAGATGGAAATGCTAGCATAATATGTGCATTGTGCACAATAAGGAATGGCCCATGATAACTACCAAGGCACGGACACGATCAACAATGGTGTGGCACATTTTTTATACCTTCTTAATAGTGTGCTAAACTTGTAATTCGTCACAAACTGGTAATATGAAATCGCAAAAGATTTCGATAGGAACATGACAATCTGTCATTATGGCACTTCAAAAGTTAACATGATATGCTAGGCAAGCATCACATCTCTTCTTTGTATGTTGAAGTTGTTAATGCTATGAAAGACTAGTTCATCATTATAAGATCAAACAACTTATTGAACCATTAGCATCTATTTTGACCACTGAATATTTTCATGTCACCTCTACCCTACCATGCCTTGGCTGAAAGCAGGACCATATTCTTTCCATATCAATTCTATCTAATATTTATGTAGATTGTAGAAGCTCAAAACCTTCTTGATCGAGGGATCAACAATCGGTTTGTTTTCTTATGATCCTCACATAGCAAAGCTTCCAAGGAATCCAAAACTATCAAGACAACATTTAAAACTTCATCATACATATACCAATTAGAGCATCTAGTTAGGCAAGTTTAATGATGGAAACAGGAAATGGCATTATGATGGGGTGATTTATTTGCTGGTCCTACAAACCCAAGTTAAGCTGTTTTAATAATAACAACCCAATTAAATATATTATTGATAGATCATCTAATATAGACAAAGTTTTACAAGATGAATGATCAAAAAGAATTTAATAAAAACTTCAAAGGTTAATATAGTTTTCACAAAAAGAAGCTCATTAATGTGTTTAATTCTAAAAGGAACTACAAGATGTATATTCAAAACAAGGAGTTTAGACATATTTGGACCTCAAAGAAAACTTTGCATGATGTCATGATGTCATCATATCAAAGTCTTGGAAGCAAGCATAACATCAAACAACGTTGAAGAACACAAGGTCAATATCACTTTTGGGAATAACTTGTGAGTTAGTTTATATAAGTTGATCGAACATTAGTTTATTGCATTTCATATATTTATTGGTTTAAAAACTGAAAGAGTATATTTTTGCATGTGTTTCAAAAATCACTTATTACACTCAAGACCCTGAATAGATTATTTTTCATAATTCAACATATTAAAAATTTCTTTTACACATATAATATGGAAGTTGTGATATATGGTAAGTCATGAAAGAAAATTTAGTTACTAAAAAATGCATAATACACAAAATAAGTTTTAAATAGAGACTCACATACAATATATTAATATTAACATATAGAATGTGAAGGCAAAATACATGGTATGTCATAAGTAATGTACAATACACAAAGTTGATATCTTGAACTCAGGGCTTATGTATAGTACTTCATTATTTACATATTATATGTCATATATAAAATGTATAGTATATTAATATTTGTATATAGTATACTAACATACTTGATCTCAACCTAAAACTTACATACTATACATTAATATTAATAATGATATACCAGTATTAACATATGGTATGTTTAGTCCAAACAAATTATAATAGCTATTAAAAAATTATGTTTTCTGCAATTGCTCACGCTTCTTAGCCATTCTCAACATCACTTTGAACATTAACATAATCAATAATGAATCAAGGTAAATTTGGACAAACTACAAAACAATTTGACAGGCTTTAAAGATTATTAACAACTCGTAACATTTAAAAATGTCACCCAGACTAATGCAATAGCACATCCTTACTTCATTTCACATTCTTTTTTGCTCAAAAAAAGATACAATTTGTTGAAGTTTTTGTGCCATCACGTTGGAAAAGCTTTAAAGCTCATCATTATACATCATTTAAGCTTTTAAATTCTAAAAAATCTTTTATGCATTCATTCATCGTATAAGTCATGTTGTTAATCTAAGAGCTTATATTGATTTGCACTTATGAGAATTTGTGAGGATTTATCTTTTGCTTGAAACTATTGAGAAGAATACTCAAAGTCTTAAGAATGTCAAGGTGGGAGGCCTAATCTAGGCCTTAAAGGCGTGGAGTTGAGAAACCTACTCCAAGGCATAAAATGTGAAAGATAAGAGGCTTATTCTAAGCCTTTAGTGTTTAGAGTTTGGGCCTTTAGAGTGATAAGAGGCATCTTCGAGCCTTTAGAATATGATTATTGAGAGGAGGTTGAGTCTGACTCCCAAAAAAAAAACTCAATATGTAAATGGTTTTTCCACAAATTACAATGAAATAGAAAAAGAAATGATTAGGCTCAAGTCTAGTTAAAAAAAGGGATAGATGTACACTCATGAGATAGGGTTCAAACTACTTAAAAATTAAGAAAACATTTTGTCTTTCTTGCATTTTAATTTATGCACTTATATCCTTGATGCATTTTAAAAGTTATTTCCATTACTTTGTGAATTGGGTTTCATTTCCAAATATTGATTTGCAAATATTTCTCTAACACTCCTCTTAATTGTGTATGGACCGACACTATTATTTCTTCTAGGATGGTCAAATTTTTCGATTGGATTATCCATTTTTTTGTCAACAAAAAATCTAGAGACAAAGTGTACAACTTGAGAATTCTCCAAATTTTCAAATTTGGTAGATCTACATGACATTGAAATTCTTGGAACTATATGGAGAAACTCTAAAATAGAATCAAGGAAATTAAATAAGGAATTGTACTTATCTCCTATACCTTCCCTCTTGGATAAGATCTGCTTAAAATTTGAAGGAGTCATTTATAGAAACTAATCTTGCAAAAAGGCGCTCAAGAACATGGGGTTGGTAGATCTCAAAGAGAAGCCTTGCACTAGTTGACAATCTCAAATAAGTAGCTGAACTAATCGAAGGACCATTTTATCTAACTAGATGGCAAAACTTGGTCAAAGCAATAGACTATATGTATACCACTAAAATGAATTGGATTCAATATCTTAAAGAAATCATGTGATATCTTATCAAGCATAAAACTTGGTGGTGTTAAGAAATTTTTATTGAGTTGTTTAGATTTGAATCACACTCTCAATATATCATTCCCTTATATTAACTAACCATCATAGAGCGACTATAACACCTCCAAAAGAAATTCTTCACCTTGGGCAATAGTTTAATACAGCTACCTCATCAAGATTTGTAAAGAAAATCATGAAACCATCTCATAACACTAATATGCATATTAGATACTTCTCAAAGGCCTTGTTTGGATATGACACATGAGTGGCTAAATTAACCATAACAACCAAGCCAAATGTCCAAAATGGTTATTTGAGTTAAAATGGTCACCTAAATTCGATGATAGTTCTAATCCACTAAAACTCGGGTTGGTTTAGCTAAAAGCAAGCCATTGCGCCAAGGGAAACCACTGGCCAAACGCTACTGTCAGCCATAGCGACCACCCTGACTTGTTTGCCATGCCACTGTCATTGTAGCTGACCACCACCTTCAAAAGGCCACCACTACTGACTTCCACCACCTAACACCACCATAACCGACCGGCCAATACCAACATTTTAACCACCATTACAGACACCACTGCCAGCCATTGCAATCGTCATCACCTCTGTTTGTTCATTACACTATCATCATCATCGATATGCTTGTCAAATTAAACTCCACAAACCAGGTTGGCCACCAAAATAGAAAATTGTGTTTGCACACTATTGTGATTAACAGAACCTCATTCTGAACAGGAGATAAGACCTCTTTCAATACCTCGATGAGAGATGGATGGACGGTCGCATATTCTCCCTGGAAAACGTACACATGCTTAAACGGCGGCGAATCCTGCGAAAATGCGACTGCCTTTTCCGGCGTGGCCTTAAGGCGACAGGAAGTGGAAATCAGCGTCGGATGGTCGAGCAGCAAGGGTAAGATCTCGTTTCCCTGAGGTAGAAAAGAAACAATCGAAGAACAACCATTGGGCAGTCGCTTAACTTTTGGAAAGACTAAGGTAACAAGATAAACCTTAGATTGCCGCTCAGCACTAGCGATTGGGAAACTGTCGACGAGTAGCATGATGGGTGATGGGTGACGGCTTAAGGCCTCCTTCTCCGCCTCTTCTATCGGCGAGGACGATGGCAAATGCTCTTTATGGCGTGGAGAAGAAGCGTAATATAGGTTGCTTGATGACATAAAACAAAATTAAATGAAAGTATTTAACATATATTTTACTAATTAATTGTTTTTTAAACTATTTTATACTAACTTAAAATAAAATAAAAATATCTACATTATTAGACTTAAGATATTTTTAAATATTTTTTTATAATATAATATGATTATATTATCATGATTTGTATACATTCATTTTCACAATACTTCAAAAAAAACAAAATTTGAAAACAATGCATAAAATAAAAGATCAAATGAATATATGTATCTATTTTTCAAGTTACCCTTACGTTTTATTATTTACATATTAGAAATAGATATTTATATCATCAAACATAATATAATAAATACATTAGAATAAGATTTTATAATTTTGTTGATTTGTTTTTTAACATGTCATGATTATATTTTTCTTTTATTTTACTTAAATTTTTTTTCTAACCTTTCTTACTTTTGAAATCATATCTTTGCTTAATTGTATGAAAATATTATAATAATAATTGTATACGATCAATCTAAATTGTATGCCTATCAATGAGCAAAATTAGTTGTTTAAAAAACAGTTCGAAAAGGTTAATTTTTAACAAAAATGCCTATTTAAATAAGTTTAGTAAATAAAATTTAAAAAGTAAAATCTTTCATTTTAAATGTATTTGTCTTTGTTCAATAAAAATAAAATATAATCATTAATTTATATTAATATGTAAAAGGTATGTCATACTCATAAAATAACTTAAATAATTATGTTAGTTCATACATGTTAAATGATTAGATAAAAATTAATTTAAATATATTTATGACATTATTGTTATTTATTAATAACTATAAATTAAAAATAAAAAAATGATAGTTAAAATATCATAAAATATAATTTTAATGAGAAAAATGTAATAGTGATGTTGTGTTAAAAATGATGATTTTGAACTATAATTAAATAGAAAAAGTGATAAATAATACAAATAATCAATTGTTATGATTTGACATTAAAAAAAGTCAATATAATTAATTATATTATTTAATTAATATAATTAACAAAATATAAGGCATAATAAAAATAAATAAAAACATAAAATCAAACAAAAAATTATATTTTGATCGCAACCTTGTTATGATTATCCATTTTTACACTTTTGTATAATTAGGGTTCAACACTTACTATTAATTATTTATTATCATTGAACATAAAATATACTTATATCTATCATTATTTTAATAATAAGATAAATAATTTATAATTATATATTAGCACACATATTCTCTTATTCTTGCATAATCATCACTTCTATACTTAGTGTTATAGTGTGTTCTTAATAGATGCACATGAAAAATATTAATAATACAAAAATAAGTTTAGCACATATTAAACATGCATAAGATATTCTTAAAGCATACATCATATAAAAACTAATAATAAATAAACACAAACATATTAAGTACGTCCACAAAAATTCATTCTATAAATATACATGATGTTAATTATTCTAAGTTTTCATATGATAGTTAAACCCAGATTCTTCTTAACCAAGACAATCATAAGATTTTATTACAATGAAAATTTTAATTTTATAATTACTTTTTAATCCCATATACAATAATCAATAAATTTGATATTATAATCTTTCATGTGGTTTGAAAACATGAACTTAGTTTTTACTTTAACATCAACACCTTGATAGTGGTTAACTAGAAAAGTTGATCTTGCCTAATTATCACAAGTTTTTATGGTACTCAACTAGAGGGTCTTCCTCGCTTAGTTAACATGACTAGCATTAATAATATCATATAAGATAATAATAAACCAAGGAGTTATTTTTTTATCAAGTTGACACAAATCTTATGAATCATATAAAAGTCAATCAATTGAAGTTCAATAGCCATAACATGATGTGCATTATTATAAGAGAAATTCAAGTTCTATCTCTTGAGTTTTTAATGTATAACTTTAAATAAATAATATAAGAGTAAAATACTCGTTGTTGAAATTATTTGAGATATTTATTATCATCATCATTTTCGTTATTTTAGCTTAACTATATTGCCAACCACAAAAGATAGACATATTATATGAATTTAGTATAATAAATTTTATCATCATGACATATCTAAACATGATACCAAATTACTTCATTGTTTAGCTGCAATGTGAGCTCCATGACAACCAACTTATTTATTAGTTAGAAGACAAAAGAAGATTTGCATTGGAGTTTTAGAATTATCACCATCAATTATGTGTTAGGTAATTAAAATATAGATATTGATTTATGATACTCTTAATTAGTCATATTAATTTTAATAAGGAATAGTAACTTGTTATGACTAGCTTTTCAAGCACTCTATGGATTGTTAGAAATAAAGCCTTTGTTGAAGTGGAAAAACTTACTTCCTTCAATAGTACTTCATTTTAAGTAATAGTAATTTCTCTTGTGTAAGATATCTATCATTTGATCTTCATTAAAAACTTAATGGCTGTGTAATTCTTTTTTGTCATTCTTTGAAGAATATTGTTTAACATGTAATTTATTATGGAAACTTTCTTTTTAGTTCTTTCTTGTTGAGGAATTTTTTTTTTCTTATAAAATTTGCTTTTTATTGTAGAGAGGAATAATGGCATTAGTTGATGTCGAAGGTGTTCCCATTCATCTTGGATAGCTATCTATGTAACATCTTATGGCTAGCCCTATATCATTACATGATATCCTTGTGAGGCATTAAATGAGACAGCAACTTCATGGGATTTACAAGGTTTGGTGGATAACCTTATTTGCATGTGTTTTCTTAATAACAATAGCAATTATTGTTCATAAATGTAACTAGAGTCTTTCCTAGTGTATAACTAACAAATTTTTGTTGGCTATGTCCTATGTTATGGATTTTTAAATGAGTTTTGATACATTGATTAATTTTTTCTTTCATTGTTTTGGTACATTTAACAAAATTGGGTAAAATTCAATCTAGGTCCTTCATGTTCATCACTAGATGAATGGTCCATGGGTGACTTCTTGAAAGATGTATTTCTAATTTATAGGTTGGTTGCATATTCTTTTGAGCAACATAATTCGTAATGCACCTTTTAAATGACATATTCAAAACGTGTATATCCTTATTTTTCTCTTAAGAAAATATTCAAAAGATCCCTAAGAAGGACAATACACAAGCTCAGTAAATGCTTCAATTGTTGGAAAATTTATTGAAAGATCTCTAGTGTTCTATTTTTGGATCACGTGTAGGTTCTGTTACGACGTTTTAAGCTACACAATTTAGCAATTGTATTGCTCCAAGGTCTTAGTTGCATCCAAACTATATAAAAGAACCATCTAGCTTGTTTTAAAGACAACACACCTAGTTCTAATTGTTCATATGCTTAAGGACATAAATCCAGTTTATGTGGCTGAGTTGTTGTTTTACTTTTTATTTGGAATTGTGCACTCAATAGACCAATGCTGCATAAAAAGATTAAGGCCATCAACTCATAATATTAAATTTCATCTTTTATTTTTTATTTGAATTTTCTTAATTTAACTTTTGGTTTATGCTATCATTTGCAGCTATTTGGCTCTATGGATGTAATTGAGAACCTATTAAGTTTTGCCATGAATATTGGTTTAGGTATCAAAGATTTTATGTTAGTATCCAATAGGAGTGTTATACAAGTTAATTTTGTTCATCTTTCATGGATGACATTTGTGTATTGGAATTCATTCAATTCTCAAGATTTATTGTTTATTGCTTGTAGAGCCCATTTGGAATTTTAACTGGTGTAGCTGAAGGATTAAAAAGTCTATTTAGTAAAACAATATATGCACTAAGTAGTGCTACCAATCAGTTCTATGAATCTGCTCATAAGGTACATCATTTATTACTTATTTAGTTATTTAAGGTCTTCTGTTTAACACAACATTTTGATTTGTGTTCCAGTGCATAGTTGCATTTACATTCAATGAAACGGTTGCCAACAATGATATGCTGCACCAAACTACTAATTTACACAGTAAAGGCACGTTGAATGAATTTTTAAAGGTACGTATTTACTTTAGAATTTGTTGTAGTGTTAAATAACACTAAGTTTACCAATGTAGGACATTCAAATAATGTTATTTTATTCCACATTTGCCATGTGCACATACAATTATATTCTTTAAATTGAGATTTTATATTTAATTTGCTGCATTAGATGATTTAAATTTATGATAACCAACATTGCTTTCGACAGAGAGTTCCCAAGCTAAGTTTTGCTGAACTAGATATTACAATTTTGACTATTAATGTTCTGTGGATATGATAATCAAAAAATTAATTGCATTTATTTTGTTGGTTATAGCTAACATTACAAAAAGTTTTACTCATTTCAAGTGTGAATGCTTAATTCTTAATTTATATATTTGTGATCTTTTTGTTTGTGAAATTCTTGCTTTTCTTTTTCAAAATTTACCTAACATAATTTTAGAAACTAAAGTTTTTGGCTTTCTAATTTGCAAGCAACAAAAAAAACCCTTAAAAAAGCCAAGTTGAACAGTTCTATGCTTGAATGTGTTTTTTTATGTCTTTATTTTGTATGTTTGGCTTAATCTAGAAGCTTCAAACCACATAATACAACTTTCTTTAATATTTTATCATTTATACAAAATTGAAGACAAATGAAAACCAAAGATAATAGAAAAATGTCAATGGAATCACTCATAGGAAAGCTTACAACAATGTTGACAAAGTTATTAATGAGTTTCAAAATAGGAAATTGATCCTTTTAAAAACGATTATGCATGATACATAAATAGATACAAAGGATTCCTATGATATTGAGGTCAACTCAAGAGAGACCATTATACAAGACACATCTTTTAGAATTGATGAATTAGTAGATAATTTATTTAATTTAGCAATAGACTTAAATAACCAAACTATACATGCAATTTCATGAAGGGTTCATATCATATTAGGTTCTACAAGTTTTATGATAAGTGTCAACTTTAAAGGTTTCCTTTGAAACCGAATTCCTTAAGAATTATCATTATGTGATCATTTAGAAATGAGCATGTTATGGAAAACAATTTTTGACATAAGTAATATTCATAAGACAGATGGAATTGTTTGAAGTAAATGTTTATATCACAAAGCGATTCATATTTCTTTAACCTTACAAGATTTCTACAATCTTTGATCAGAGGTGTTGAAAAACATGGTATTCTTGGAGTTTTCTCAGGCAAGCAAAAAGTTTGAGCTTTTAGTATCAAAAAGGTTGTTTCATTGTCTCACATACATTTCTTTTTCTTTTAGGACTCGCAATGAGAACCATAGGGATCGTGATAGGGCCTATTGCTAGCCTTCTCGAAAGGACAACAAAAACAGTACAAAGCATCAGAAATAGTGTGTTTTTTATGTTTTTTCTTCATAATAATGATATATGTTTTATAATTCAAAAAGATTATTTAGATATTTTATATTAAAATTTAAATTTTTATTTTATGGAATATAAAATTCGAAATACTACAAATATGATATTTTTTAAAATTTAATATTTAACAAGTATTGATATTTTGCTAACTCTAAGGGCAATATATGAGCTACAAGATGTATTAATTTATTTTGTTTTGTAGTTATACAATTATTTTAGTTGAGATTGTAATATATTTTAGATAAAATACATCTACCAATAATTCTAAATCATATATATTAGTTTTACTATATTTTTTGATATCGGATGATTTCTATCTTTGTTTGAACTATGAAAATGTCAAGACGAAAATATTTTTGTACTCATACATTGCATGAATTTCAAAGTTTAAGAACAACCATAATTATTTACACTCATTTAAGTATAGAGCATTTGTTTCATATGGTTGAGAAAAGTGTAAATCTATGAGAAGTTGAAAAAATTAAAAAATATGTTTGAAACAGAAAATAGAATTGGAGAATTTGACTTGTTTTAATGAGAACAAGAGAATGATTTAAGAAGAAAAACTCGTTTAGTGGATAGGCTAACACAAAGGAATATAGAGAGGACATTTTATAGAAGAAGTAAACATGCAAAAGAAAAAGAAATATCTTTATCTGAGAGAAGAAAATAAAAAATCAATAGAGTGAGAAAAAAAGCTTAGATTTAAATTGACTCATTGAAATGAACTTGTTTAAGCAACCCTATTGAACTCTTAGCCCTTGGAGGTTATTTATGAGTCAACAATTTGTGAAATCTATTAAAATATTTGATGTATTTCCTCTAATGTGTAGTTTTATAATAATAATTAGTTTTAATAAGGCAAAGTCATATATATAGAATACTATTTCTTAAATAAAATTTTTTTAGTGGTGTTTAAACCTCAATATGCAAATCAACATAAGCATCACACATTCATCATAATAAATATTTGTTGTTTTTACAAAATTGCCAAGTGAGTTGTCTTCATAAGGATGAGCTACAAATTAAGTAGTTTCCAACATATTTATAAAATTGTTTCTTCTTTTATTCTTTATTTTACCTTTACTCTTCTACTTTTAATCATGATCACAAAATTTTTCATTGTATAACCTTTCCAATTTTTCATATGTTACAAGGCAACATTTTACTGTAATTTTTGTTTATGTAGATCTAAAAAGATCACAAAAAAGAATACTTGAACCTTTGCAATTTAAATAAACAAATCCTTGAAAAATCTATGTTTGAGAGAGATTTCATGGGAACAACATGTAGCAACTCAATTAGTTTCCATAATTATAAAGCAATGCTTTGAAATAACCATTATATTATATTGTTCCATGATTAGAAGTTGTTCCTTTGAACAAGGGAGGGATACACGTCGTTTGAGTATTTCAAGTTGATGAAATGTTTTCTTGTGCAATGAACTATGTTAGGAAGGATCTCTTGTATTTATCTTAATCATTAGAAACCCACTTTGGTAGGAAGTGTTGAGTTGTATGATACACAAGGATGGGAAAATTGTTGAGTTGTTATTGCAAGAGTGAATCACACTAGTAATAAAATACGAAAAAGTAAATACTTGATCAATTTTTAAGTGTTTGATAAATAGGATACCTAAGACTAGTCCCAAGCAAATTGTTGGGCTTTCTTTTTACATTTTTTTATAAAAATAAGTGGACAAAACCTTAATAAAGTGGATCAATATAACTTTATCTAAGTACTTTATATAAAGTAAACGTTGGCCTAAAAGAGTTTAAACAACACCAAATTGAAAAAGGATTTATATTAACACTCCAAGAGAGGTCGTAACACCTCCAAAGAGTTCTATAGAAATTGCTCACAAAAGCTATACTTTTTTATGCAAAAAGCACAATAAAAAATAAATTGCAAAAAATATGAATAATTTATTTACTAGAAGATGTCTTTAAATTGCTTAGAGCTTGATTAAAAAAATAGGTACATTGATGTTGATAAATAGATGCTCTAAGATCAAGATTCACAAAAGTTTCGAAGTAAAAGACTTGGACTATGTTTCTCTCTTGAAGCATTAAGAATTTATTATGGCTTCTTATTCAAAAGCTCATCTTTCTCCAAATGGCTAAGTGTATATTTTATAGGCAAAAAAGAAAAAAATTTAGAAAAACCTCACGATTCTTTTGATCACTTATCCTAGAGAGTGCTTTTGGAGACTTGTTGCCTCGATATGATGTGAAGAGTGTAGTATATCTTGAATTTAAATTTGAATTTTTTAGATTGAAAATAAATTTAAATAAGCAAATTAAACAAAAATGTTAGATGAAATACCATTAACACATAGTTTTGTAAGAATTAAAATTTTCTCATCCTTGGTACACTTGAGTAAATGATTTTGTAATCAAACATTGAAGTTATCTTTTGTGAATGGTAAAGAGTTGATAAATTTTGCATATTTTATATTGAAATATGAAAAAAATATAATTTTAATAAATGAAGAGACTTTATGATAAGTTTTTGAAATGTCTTTTATTTTAAAGTTCCTTTATAATCAAAACACTAGTTGCCATCGTGATTCAAATTGCAATATCTACAAATCAATTTTTACGTGAATTATGTTAACAATTTGATTTGTGCTTGATCGTGAGCTTGGAGCATTAGCTTGATGATCTCAAATGTCATCTTAATACTTTAAATGCATCAAATTATCTTCCTTTACTAGTGGCATGGTATTTATTGGCTCTGATGAAGTCTAATGGATCTTGGTATTTGTTTTGATCACATTCTATATTTATTTAGATTTATATCACTTAGTTTTTTTCAAATTGAATATTTCGAACATTATAAAATAGTAAGTTCTAGTAGATATATTTGTGACTATTTAAATTTGAATATTCACAATTATTACTATTAATTTTGTCAAAATAATTGTTTAATTGAGAAAATTAAAAAAAAGGCTCTTATGCACTACTTGAAATGCTAAACCTTTACTTTTTCGTCAATGTTTTGGTAGAAAATCTTGTTTCAAAGTATGCTTTAGACTAAAGCTGAAATCCTATTTCACTAAATTCATTTTTGAACAATGTTTAAATTTTATTATTTTATTAATTTCTTAGATAATTTTAAAATTTAACTACTTGTTTTTGTTCTCTTTTTAATGTTATTAACTTCAAGAATGCTTCTAAGAGAAATAAAAACTTATTAGCAAATTGCTTTGTTGATCCTCACTCTTTTATATCCAATGCCCATAATTTTTAGTAATATTTTGAGGAATGAATAGAAAGGAGAATAGATTTCATAAAAGTTGAGTGGACCTTTCTTGATCTTGGTACGTGACAAGTTGCGCTAATTTAATTTCAATTGACGTAAATCTCATGGCATGCAAAGCTAGTCTATCATGCATAAATTAGGAGCATCCAATTTAGTACTTTATTGTTTTAATATTATATGATTGTCACTGTTATCTAAGTAACAAAATTAGTTATTTATTTTTGTTTACGTGGTTTAATGTCATTTTATTGATGAGCTCTAACGAATGAATTATGCTTCATCGAGCATAGTGAGCTCAGTATAGAAAATGACAATCTATACATTTAAAAGTTATTTTGAGGTCATATTAGAACGGTAGAATTGTAAATATATATAATGTTATTTAAATATATCTTCGAACTTGACAATTGCATTCTTTGTATAGCTTTACATAGCATCAAGACGACACTGAAGTACACATCCACCACATCCCTAACTTGGAAGGACATTGGCTACCTTTGTGGTTGAGATTTTGTATTTACAAGTATATGTTGCACCTCTAAACAACATCTTGAAGATGAAACCATTGTTTGATGGAAGGTCAATAATGAATGTTTTGCAATTTAAAGGTAGTTGGCCTATTATAGGAGAATGTTATCATTTGTTTTCTTATAAATACTAGTACTTATATTGTTAAAAGTTTTAACAAATTTTTCCAATATTATTTTTGCAGTAAAAAAAGATGCTCTAACTTGCTAATCCTAAGACCACTAGAAAAATGTTTTTATTGGATGAAGTAGCCTCAAGTGAAAAGAGTTAAGTTTGATTGTTACTATTTTTTTTTTTTTTTTTTGATTCAAAAGAGGCATAAGCCTTACAAAATACTACAGATAAAGACCCTCACGGGGGGTCAAAAAGAAAATCTTTCAGCAGTAATTTAGCGAGGGGCTTAGGCAAAGGCATACCCTTCTTCCAAACAAAGTCATGGCAACGAGCATCACGTGCCACCCAGTCAGCAGGCGCATTCCCCTCCCTATAGATGTGAGTGATACGGAGGGCATCCAAACTTCTAGCGTGTGCGATGGCCACAGCAAAAGGTCCAACCTCAGTTGGGTTAGCAACAGTCTTCCTAACCTCAAGCAACGCCAACATCGAATCCGTCTGTATCTCCACAGCACGGTATTGGGCCAAGGAACCTTCCAACAACTTGAGAGCCTCCATCATAGCCTGAACCTCCATGGCCTCACAGGCCTGCGAGACAACCCCCTTACCCAGCGCCAATAAAGGTATGCCCAATGAGTCCCGCACCACAATCCCAAGACCAGCAGAGACCTCGCCACATGCAGCGTCACAGTTTACTTTAATCCATCCAGTGGGGGGGGGGGGACCCAACTATGGGTTACTAACACTTCCGAAGAACTGCAAGGGTTCCCACTGGACATGGATGGGTAAAGTCTGCTATGCTTTGCAGCTGCGACGGTCTCCAGCCTCGCGTTTTGCATCAAAAAACTGGGAATTTCGACATGGCCATTATGCCGTCGTGAGTTCCGTCTTTCCCAAATATAATACATGAAAGTTGCCAATAAAGCGGCGTGATCGGCAACATCCCATTGCCTTGCCGCCGGAGAGGCGACGAGCTCCATAAGCCGGTCAACGAAAGTCAACCCGGCATGTGTAGTCCGATACTTCAGCACTGCGGAAATCGCGTCGCGTGCATGCAGGTCCGTCCAGCAAATTTGAGCTTGCGGGCAATCCCAAAATACATGCTGTGTCGTCTCCGCAGTCGCGCAGCCCCAGGTACACCGGTTGTTTACCGCCATTCCCCTCCTAGCAAGCCAAGCCTCCGTGGGAAGATGATCCTCGACAACACGCCACAAGAACATACGCACCCTTGGCAACGTTTTCAGCTTCCATATGCCCCTCAACTGTTCAGAACTCCGACTCTTCTTCCAACTAAGGCCATCGTCAGCACATCTTTTTAAGTCCCGATATAACCTTCCATTATCAACTGCCTGCTTCTCCGTATGCACTTGAACGAGAATATCCTGCTCAGATGATCGGGCCCTGGGCAAATGCAGCACCCTATCAAGCAGAGGTGCTCCCGCCCACTCACGAATCCTGGTCACATCCCAGTCCCCCGTCGCGGAGATACACTCAGCCACACTAGCCGGCCAGGTCGTCGCCATGTTAATAAACGTAGGCCAGCTACAGAGCGGGAGGAAGCCGAGCCAATTGTCTTCCTCAAACCTGGCCTTCTTCCCATCGCCGATTCTCCATACAAACCTTGCTACAGCAGTCGGCATTGCGTCCAGAACCAACTTGCATGCATGCGAAGCATTCCAAGGAATCCTCAAAACGGTGTGCATCAAGTTATACTTCCGCCTCATGATGTCCACCCAAGGGCTGTCCTCGCGGCTCAACAGGCGTCTACATTGCTTCATAAGCAGGACGCGATGCCAAATTCGGAAATCCCGAAGGCCAAGGCCACCAGCGTCCTTCGGCAGTGTAACTTGATGCCAGGACGCATAGTGCATCGACTGCATGTTGCTCACCCCACACTACAGGAAACTCCTCACTCTCTTTTCAATCTCATCAACGACCCCCATGGGCACGGCGCAGTGGCTGAGAATATAGCTCGGAATAGCGTTAAGGACAGAGGTGGCCAACGTAGCTCTACCAGCGAGAGACAAAGGCCGTATCCGCCAACAAGCAATGCAGGCCTCAAGTTTCTGAATCAGGAAATCAAAATCCTTCCTCTTGAGCCGTCGTGCCGCAATCGGCACCCCCAAGTATATAAGGGAGGAACCACGTGTGATGCTAAGCTTCTCCTCCAATGGCTTGGTCTGTTTCCTGCTGCTCTTCCTGCTAAAGAAGACCTTGGACTTAGAAAGGTTGACTTGGAGACCCGCAGCCTCGCTGAATTCCTCCATAACATTACACACCGCGCTCGCTGCCCTGCACGTAGCCTCCGCATATAAGAGGATATCATCTGCATAAAGCAGATGCGAAAGCCGTGGCGCATGCTGCCCCGGCCTAAATCCAAGCAACTGTTTTGTCTGATAATCATGCACCAACGCTGAGAAATATTTCGTCGCAACAACGTACAAATATGGCGAGAGCGGGCAACCCTGTCTGAGTCCCCTCTGCGCCTCAACCCATGGAAGCCGAACGCCATTGACAAGCACCCCGAAGCTTGGTGATAATATACAGGCTGCGATCCACTCACACCATAGCGGAGGGAACCCCATGCATTTCATGATCCCGAAGAGGTAATCCCATCTCACACAGTCGTAAGC
Organism: Vanilla planifolia; assembly: GCA_023846275.1. NCBI lineage: Eukaryota > Viridiplantae > Streptophyta > Magnoliopsida > Asparagales > Orchidaceae > Vanilla > Vanilla planifolia. Next base: position 38,886,926 of record CM043865.1, read on the forward strand.
TTGCGCCATATCCAGTTTGATCGCCATGAGCCCAGATTTGGAGGTGCAGGAGTGCATGCGAGAGGCCATCTCCTGTGCAAGAAAAATGTTATCAGAGATGCTTCTGCCTGGGACGAAAGCTCCCTGCTCGCGCGAGATAAGGATATGCAACCATGGTTTGAGTCTGTTCACAAGGATGCGCGCCACCACCTTGTAAATTGTGTTACAAAGGCTAATGGGGCGGAAGTGCTCCGGCGTGCATGCACCTTGTCGCTTAGGGATAAGGACCACCAACGTCTCCTTCCATTCCTTCGGCATCCGCTTCGTTTCGAAGAAGGCCAGTACCGCATTGGTGATGTCTTTGCGAGTGATTTCCCAGAAGCCATGTATGAACTCAGCCGAAATCCCGTCATTACCCAGAGCTCTGTTTTTACTAATACCTCGGATGGCGTTGATGACCTCCAATTCCGTAACCTTGCAGCACAGCTGTTCCGCCATGTCGCCGCTCACAGCGGCATGCAGTGCTACGTTCAACGGCGGAAGCTGACGATCCTCAAAATGCCACTTATCCTCAAAAAAGGCCAACATGACGGCATTAATACTCTCAGGTGAATCCACTACTCTACTATCCACATCCTTGAGCAGAGTAATGCGATTCTTACGCCATCGATCAGACGCAGCCGCATGAAAGAATCTGGAATTGCGGTCCCCCAGCTGCGCCCAGTGAAGCTTCGCACGCTGCCACCACCATTTCTCTTCAAGGGCACACCCACGATGAAATGTGGAGATCAACTGTGCAAGACACGAGTTCTCTTCCTCATTCAGTCCTTCCTCCGATTCCTTCGTTTGCAAACTGTTGATCCGTCTCTCCAACACAACATTATTATCAACAAGATTCCCCACCTCTGTTCTACTCCACCTCCGCAGAGCTACAAGGGAGCGGTGAAATTTTGTTGAAAGCTTTTCCATATCGTTTCCGCCAGCCCGGCGGCCCCATGCATGGTGTACCACCCCAATAGACTGTGGGAAATCCAACCAAGCATTCTCAAAATGTAGCCTTGCCGCGCTCCTCCGTGGGTGACAGCTTCCCAACTTGACCAGCAAAGGGCAGTGATCGGAACCCAGGCGACTGAGGTGCGAGACCGAGCACTCCGGGAACTCTTGCAACCCCGCAGAGTTGAGCAGCACCCTGTCAAGCCTCTCCAAAATTCTTGCACGACCCTGCTTCCCGTTGCTCCATGTGAAAATGTTTCCACGTCCACCAACTGCATTTCTTGCATGAAATCCGCAAACTCCCTCTGCTCTCTGCCAAATTTGAATTTTCTGCCGCCCCGTTTCTCCTCCTGCGACATTACGATGTTCAAATCACCCGCCACCATTAGAGGATCATCCCCAGAAGCCACGCTCCTCACTAAGTCCCAAACCTCACACCGCTTTGAGTGTTCCTTAGGGCCATACACCACACAGCATCCCAGACTCTTCATGCCTCTGAGCCTGATCTCAAGTGCAACAACATGGAGTGATGACACCTTGATCGTGATATCCACCCAACGCTTCCACAGCATTATGATTCCTGCAGACATCCCAGCTGAGGGCTGAACTGCAAAACTCCATTCCCTCCCAAGCAGCCAGTCAGCATCTTTGCGCACAAAGGATTGAGCTCTCCTCTCCACCAAAGCCACCACCGCAACACCATTCTCACGAACAAGTCTTTGTAAGTAACACTTAGATTTCCTATCTCGGACTCCCCTAATGTTCCAAAACACAACGCTTACTGTCATCTAACAGTTGAGTATTGTTACACCCGTGCCAGCGTTAGGCCGTAGTAGCCGCATCCGTGTAGATAACTTCGTGACACAATGCCAGTTTGCCACCTCCCTTAACGAGTCAGCTGCAGTCAGCCAACGTCCAGCCCCAGGTCTCTTGCGCCCCACGAAGCGCAGCCAAGGAGTTCCCCTCCTACTACTTGCGATTATAACGATCATCCCTACATATACCATCCTCCGATATGTATTCAAACTCCCGCCTAGGCTTCTTCCCCACATCTGCCCCTGCTTTTGTGAACCAAGCCCGCCTTGTCATGTCCCTTCCACGAGCCATGGAGAGACTCCTCGCCCTGGCAGTTTCTCCCCTTTGATGCTGGGCCAACCTGGGAGCAATTTTCTGTACATTGCCAAAGCGTGCAATTGCACCTTGTCTTTTACGTCGAGGTAGGACTAGCATCCATGGACCAAGGCCCCCAGCTTCGCCTTTTCCTCCAGTCCACGTGCATGGCGCTCTGGCTCCCTCTGGACCTTATAGCCCATCGCTTTATTGTGTTCGCAGCATGGAGTGTTAACCGCATCCGTCACCGACCTGTGCACAGGCTCCTTACTGCCACCAGCAACCGCTTCTTCCTTGCTAGTAGTTGTCGAGATATTGTTATCTGTAGGTTCAATATGGCCCATAGCTGTTTCATCCTTCTCCCGCGCCTCCATCTCAGTAGGGTTAACCTGCATAGCCGCCTGAGACTCATGCATAGTGCAACGCCCAGTAAGGTGTCCCACCCGGCAACAGCTAAAGCAGACCGTAGACAACCCCTCATATTCGAAAGGCTGATACGCTCGGCCAAACTCCCCGCTTAGCCAAGTACCAGGCTTTAAGGGCTTGGAGAGATCAGTGCGAACACACACTCTTGCGAAGTTTGACCTTTGCATGTCGGCCGTCCAGCCATCAAGCAGAATGGGCTCTCTGATTGCTTTTGCAATTCTTAATATATTTTCCACATCCCAATATAAGAGAGGAAGGTCGGGAAAGCGCACCCAGACCGGTGCTCGCATTGCCGTCATGTCGTCTGGGCGAAATTCGTGTGACCACAGGTCCAGTCCCATAGCTTGGCCGGCGACTTGCCACGGCCCACCCAGCCATACCTCATTTCTGTCTTGTATGCAGTCGAAGTGTAAAACGAAACAGCCAGAGTTAAGGTCCAGGATTCTGAAGTTCCTGTAATGTCCCCAACGCCTCTGCAGGACCCTTGCTATTACAAAGAATGGGAGATTCCCATAAACACGGCCGATCAAGTCGCATTTGTGATATTCAATGCGTCTGTAGCACGCTTCAGACGACATTATCACATCTTCGTTCTCTTCCTGGTCCGGTATGCCCACCGCTCTTTCTTTTACATCTATTGTAGCCGGCCGAACAAATGGCGTTACACGTTCGCTAGGAGCACTAATTTTAGAGAGTAAAGCCTCCCTAAAGTTCATTCTTAGGGTCGTCTGGTTCACAACCGGCGTATGAGAGCTACTCGCCACCCCCCCGACAGCATCCTGAGACGAAAGATGAGTAGCCTCCTTTCGAGTACGTTCCATAGTCTCCTGGCTCTTCCTCTGCTCATCCCCCAATCCTGCTAGGGCGTCGTCCTCTTTCATACCATCATCAGAGGTCTCCTCCAGCGTTGCCTTCCCTTTGTCTAAATATACCCGCTCCTCTACTGAGTTTGCCTCCACCGCGGGGCTCCAGGACGAATCCGTGCATTCAGGTGTTGTCTCCATCTCCTGCCTGGAGGGAACACCCTCCTCGACGTCAGGCTGGGCACCAGAGACACAGCCGATCGTCTTCGCAGTGCCCTCTTCCATTTCCACTATTGCACTTGTATAATACTCTCTATCCGGAGATTTTCTCACCTTGGCTCCCACCAAAAATCAGCCTAGGAAAAATGGGGTGTAACAGGAGTGGTATCAGAGCCCTAGGTTAAGATAGTGGGGCTAGACATATCAGAGCCCTAGGTGAGATAGCGGGGCTAGACATGTATAGAAGTTCAACCCAAGGTGGGGAGAACTGTTGATTCTTTTGTTTACTATAGTAGTCCATATGCCAATTGCCAAATGACGACTCTAATGCCAGATTAGTTGCTTTTGACAGTATGGCTGGTACCAGGAGACTTTCCGCTCGTGGAGCAGCTAGAGGCAGACCTGTATCTACTACTCCTACCCCGGAGACGAGCCCAGCATTGCCAGTTGAGCCAGCCGTGGATCGTTGGATCGATGCCTTCATGCGGTTGCGTCCGCGGAGCTTCAGTGGGTCGGCTAACCCAGCAGTGACAGATGACTGGATGGCTCATATGCTTGAGCTGTTTGATGCCTTGGGATGTCCATTCGGCAGGAGGGTAGTACTTGCTGCTCTAGTATTGGAGGGAGAGGCTGCTACCTGGTGGAGAGGCCAGCGGCGCGCTATGTTTGGGGAGGCTCAGAACAGCGAGATAGCATGGGAAGACTTTGTTGAGGCATTCAGGGAGTGCTACATTCCGGCTTCTGCCATGTCTCAGTTCAGGAGGGAACTTATACACCTCAGGCAGGGCCAGATGTCAGTGAACGATTACTTATCGAGGTTCACTTATCTGGCGAGGTACGTCGCAGAGCTGGTGCCTTCTGAGGAGCGCAGATGTGAGATGTTCCTGGAGGGACTTCGTCCTATGCTGCAGCGCCAGCTAGTTGTGAGTCGGTTTGCCAGGTTTCGTGACTTGGTGGAGGCTGTGAGATCCGTTGAGCTTATTGACAACCGGATGGAGGCCCAGAGAGAGACTCACAACAAGATGAAGGAATTCAGAAATGTCCAACAAAACAAAAAGGACAAGAGACACAGAGATCACCGTGGTACTCAGGAGGGCGTGGTCCAGCCACGACCTATCTCTGAGAGACCAGTGCAGCAGACAGGTACCCGGACTGGGGGGATTATCTGCTACCATTGTCGACAGCCCGGACACAAGAAGTGCGACTGCCCAGAGTTGAAGAAACAGAGGATCACAGGACCGGTTGGTTCATCTGGGGGACAGCCCAGAGTGTTTGCACTGACTCGGCAGTAGGCTTCAGAGTCACCAGAGGTGATCACAGGTATGCTTTATTTTGGCAACGTGCAGTGCATGACTTTGTTTGATACTGGTGCATCTCATTCTTTTGTTGCTGAGAGGATCTGGAATCAGATATCAGGATCCAAGGGTTACTTGAAGGAACCCTTACTGGTTAGGCTTCCTGATGGGAAGGAGATTCCCACTGTTCAGAAGATTGACGGATCTATTCTGATTAGTGGACACGAGTTCGTGACAGAGTTGATATGTGTGCCACTAGCAGAGTTCGACATCATTTTGGGAATGGATTGGTTGTGCTACCATGCAGTGGTGCTGGATTGTTGGGAGAAGAAGGTCAGGATCAGAGTGCCTGGTTCGGGGGAAGTGATATACTTTGGTCTGAATAGGCAGATCCCTCTGATCTCAGTTCTTCAGGCAGAGAGGTTAGTAAGTAAGGGTTGGTGACCGATAGCCAAGCCACCACTACCCCTATGTCAGATATTCCAGTGGTGAGAGACTTCCCTATGGTTTTTCCAGAGGAGCTGCCTGGACTTCCACCAGCTAGGGAAGTGGAGTTTTCGATTGATTTGAAGGCAGGAGTAGCTCCTATTGCTAGAGCTCCTTACAGGATGGCTCCAGCCGAGCTAGCAGAGTTGAAGACTCAGTTACAGGACTTATTAGACAAGGGACTCATACGCCCCAGTTGTTCACCTTGGGGTGCCCCTGTCTTATTCGTCAAGAAGAAAGATGGTAGTATGAGGCTGTGTGTAGATTATAGGGAATTGAATAAGGTTACTAATCGTAACCGATACCCTTTACCACGCATCGATGAATTGTTGGATCAGCTTCAGGGAGCAACTGTGTTCTCCAAGATTGATTTATGCTCGGGTTATCACCAGATCCAGATTAGAGATTCTGATGTACCCAAAACAGCATTCCGTACTAGATATGGGCATTACGAGTTCACAGTGTTACCTTTTGGATTGACTAATGCTCCAGCAGTATTTATGAACCTGATGCATCGAGTGTTTCATGCCTTTCTGGATCGGTTTGTGATCATCTTTATAGATGATATATTGATTTATTCCAGAGATAGGGAAACTCATGCAGATCAGTTGAGGACTGTGCTTACAGTGTTGCGGGAGAATGAGCTGTATGCAAAATTCTCCAAGTGTTCCTTTTGGCTGGACTCAGTAGCATTCTTGGGACACATTGTCAGTGCAGAGGGCGTGGCTGTTGATCCTAGCAAGATACGAGCTATTGTTGATTGGAAACGACCATCTTCTGTCACTGAGATCCGGAGTTTCCTTGGTTTGGCTGGATACTATAGGAAATTTGTTCCTCACTTTTCTAGACTGGCCGCTCCACTAACCCAGTTGACCCGGAAGGAAAAATCTTTTGAGTGGTCAGAGAGTTGTGAGAACAATTTCCTAAAGCTGAAGCAGAGGCTTAGCACCGCTCCAGTATTGATGTTACCTACACAGGAGAAGCCGTATCAGATGTACACTGATGCTTCACATATAGGCTTGGGAGCCGTACTGATGCAGGATAGTAGAGTTATAGCATATGCTTCGAGGCAACTGAAGGATCATGAGAAGAATTATCCCACTCATGATTTGGAGTTAGCTGCTGTCATTTTTGCCTTGAAGATATGGAGACATTATTTGTACGGAGTTCCTGTAGATTGCTTCTCTGACCACAAGAGTCTTAAGTATCTGTTCACTCAGAAGGAACTGAACTTGAGGCAGAGGAGGTGGTTGGAACTGATAAAAGATTACGAGCTGACAATAAACTACTACGAGGGGAAGGCTAATCCAGTGGCTGATGCCTTGAGCAGACACGCAGTTGTGCATACTGTGATAGCTTGCGACTCTATAGCAGACTTGGATTGGGATGTTGAGAGATGTCAGGAACAGTTGTCTGTTCAGAGACTGGCTCACAGACTCAATTCGTTGACTATTCGGGCTGACTGGTTATCTGAGATGCGTGACCTTCAGCTTTGTGATGAAGAGCTGAAGGAGAAGTTTGAGTTGGCATCGCAGGGATTGGGAGGAGACTTTGCTCTCAGAGACGACATTTTGACTTTCAGGGGTCGCTGGTGTGTGCCATCACATCAGGAGTTCAGGGAGAGGATCCTTCGGAAGGCTCATTATGGAACTTTGGCTATGCACCCTGGAGAAGTCAAGATGTATAGGAATTTGAGGAGTGTTTTCTGGTGGAGAGGGTTGAAGGCAGATGTTGCTGCTTTTGTTAAGAAGTGCCTTACATGTCAGCAAGTTAAGGCCGAGCACCAGAGACCTGGGGGATTACTGCAGAGATTGCCGATTCCGGAGTGGAAATGGGATGACATCACTATGGACTTTGTAACTGGTCTTCCTCGTACCAGACAAGGTTTTGACGCCATTTGGGTCATCGTGGATCGATTGACCAAGTCAGCTCATTTCTTATCAATTAAGAAGACGGATTCAGCGGCACAATTGGCAGAGGTATATATTCGGCAGATTGTCAGATTGCATGGAATTCCCCGATCTATTATTTCTGACAGAGACGCCAAGTTCACATCACAGTTTTGGAGGAGCTTACACACTGCCATGGGTACACAGTTGAAGTTCAGTACTGCTTATCATCCTCAGACAGATGGACAGTCTGAGCTGACTATTCGGACCTTGGAGGATTTGCTACGCTTGAGCGTACAAACTTACTCAACAGATTGGGCCAGACGGTTACCCTTGGTAGAGTTTGTGTACAATAACAGCTTCCAGGCGTCGATTGGTATGGCACCTTACGAGGCATTGTATGGGCGTAGATGCAGATCCCCTCTTTGTTGGGAGGAGGGTGATTCCAGGAGAGTGTGGGGACCTCAGATTGTGCAGGAGACCACAGCTGAAGTCAAGTTATTGCAAGACAGATTACGTATTGTGCAAGATCGTCAGACGAAATATTATGATCCTAAGCACAGAGCTGTTGAGTTTTCTGTAGGAGATAGGGTATTCCTGAAGATCAGTCATATGCGAGGCCTATTCCGGTTCGGGAAGCCTTCTAAGCTTCGACCTCGTTACATTGGACCCTATCCTATTCTAGAGAGGATTGGTGAAGTGGCTTACAGGTTGGCACTTCCTGAACATCTGACTGGGATTCACAATGTGTTTCATGTTTCGAATCTCAAGAGATATGTGCCAGATCCTTCTCATTGTATCAGTGATGATCTTCCTGGTTTGCAAGTGACACCAGATTCTTCTTATGTGGAACTACCAGTTCGCATCCTCGAGGAGAGCAGCAGACAGCTGAGGAACAGGTCGTTTCCTATGGTCAATGTTCTGTGGAATAGACATGACGAAAGGGAGGCAACCTGGGAGCTAGAGCAGGATGTTGCGGAGAAGTGGCCGGAACTTCTTGCTGAATTTCGAGGGCGAAATTCCTGATAAGGTGGGGAGATTGTTATACCCAGTAAAAATTTTTATGTTAATCTTTAATAAATTAATTTTTGGCTTGGATGATTTCAGATCGACAGTAGGATCAGCCAGGAGCTCAATTAGAGGCTATTGGAATTTCTGAAATTTCTAGGGATTTTTCGGAACACCGAGGTAATTTTTAAGTAATTTTCCCTGTTTATTTGGATTTATTGGATTTTTGGAAAATTCGAAAATCAATTATGATCGGTTATTTTAAAACCGGAAATTGGTTTTTACCGCGTGTGAACCGGACTGGAACGGTTCAGCGGAGGCGGAGGCGGTTCGCCGAGTGAGTTTGCGCGTGCGTTCTGATAAGCGGATCGGACGGTCGTGATCGACGGTTGGGATTGAACCGGCTGATTGGGTGCTTACCGTGTCAATAGCGTGTCGACAGCGCGTATCGGGTGCTTACCGTGTCGAAAGCGTGTCAACGGTGCGTAACGGGTTTTCACCGTGTCGGCCAGGAATATAAAACCCTCGCGAACGATTAGGGTTTCGTTCGACCGACCGATAGAGAGGAATTTTCCGGCGTACGGCGCGTGATTCCGGCGGCCTGGCAAGGGGCTTTTTGTGCCTGGAGATTCACGGGACCGAGGAGAGTCGATTGATACCGAGTTCGTTCGGTGAGGAGCTGCGGCGAGCTGCGGACGAGGCTCACCGTCGCCGGCGTCTTTGAGGTAGGAAATTCAGTTTAAATTAGTTATTGGTAGAAAATTATAAGCATGGAATATTTTGCTTAATGAAAACAAGCATGTGGATGAAAAATCGGAATTAATTGAATGCTAATTGGTGTCTTTTGCAAATTTCGGATTTTCTGGAAAATTCCCCATTTCGCCGAAAAATTTGTTAATGCTTAGGAGCATGTTAGGGATTTGCATTATCAGCGTTGCCATTGAATTAGTTAATTTATTTGTTGGATTAATCTCAAATTTCACAATACGGCAACGGCGGACGGGCGAATTCCTTCGGCGGAGATTTTGATTTAAACCTTAGGAAATTAGTGGAATTATTGGAATGTTAGGATAGTACGAACATGTTCTCCTTGTTCGCAGTTGCCGGAAATCGAGGGAAGGATCGTATTGGTCGGTGATTGCGGCGGCTAGGGTTTCGCGGACGACGGGCGAAGGAAGGAGACGAATTAAGGGTTAATTAGGGATTAGTTGATTTATTAAGAGAATAATTTATTAATTATTAATATTATATATTAAGTGTCGGCCGAATTTCGGATTAATAACTTCGACCGGCGGGGGTTTGGTTCAGCGCGAAGGCCCGAACCGGTGGCGAGATCCGGTTCAGGGGATTCCGCGCGGTTCAGTGAGAAGCGGTTCTCGGCTCAGCGCGAAGGCCGAACCGGCGGCGAGAACCGGGTTCACGGAAGTGCGGCGCGGTATAATGGAATAAACGGAATTTTAAATTCGGTAATTATTCCGAATTTCGGAAAATGGATAAAATTGCAAAATTTGATATTTCGAATTTAGGAAAAATTCGATAATTGAGTTTTAGGGATTATTTATATTTTAGAAAATTCAAGAAAAATCAGAAAATTTGGAAATGAGAAATTTCGAAAATTCTGGTGATCCGGGGGTAAAGAAAAATTGCCTGAAGTGGGGAAAAATGTTATCAGTGATGACAGTATAGCTGGAAACAGTCAGACAGAGGTATGGTACATGGATGCTACCAGAACAGTCAGTAATTGACAGTTGTATTGCTTGGATGGAAATGGCATGGATTGAGTCAGTTTACTCAGTGTTGGCATATTTTATGGATTGACATACTGGACCGGACTACTATAGACCCTATATGATGTTTTAGGGTAGTTGTGGTAGGTAACTTAGCTTCCACAGTATACATGTGGACTGGTATGCGCCTTATTGTACCTGGACACATGTTGCCGGATCTTGGAGTTAGAGATTGGCAATGACTGTAGGGGCGTGAGCTTCTATGGAAGTTGTTGGTAGAGGACTCTTTGGGACGGTAGCTGAGTCGATCTCTCCCGGTCCATGTGTGTAGGCCTGCGCGCCTGAGGGTGGCAGGGGTGTCTCGCAGTGGCTAGCCAAGTGTGTAGGCCTGCGCGCCTTAGGGTGGCAGGGGTGTCTCACGTTGGCTAGAGATTTTGTGACTGGATCTGTCTATAGTCTCCAGGAGATTGATTGACGAGAGACGCTGCGGTGTCGGGTGCTTAGGCGCCATGCGTGTTTCGAGATGGGCGTTCCCACTGGCACGCTACCTAGAAGCCCAGAGGAGAGCTACTCTGGTGTGACTAGGGGTGACTGTTGTTGGTCGGAGTCTGGGACTGAGAGTGCCTATCCACCTTACATTGTTATGCTGTATTCCTATATTTTTGCTATTATCCTTCTCTTGCATGTGAGTTTTACTAGCTGTCTTTCCTACTGGGCGTAGCTCATTCCTGTATTATATATTTTCAGTGGCTCGGCAGACTTGACGCTACCAGATTTGGTGGGATCGTGGTCAGCAGGATTGTGGAGGATATCTGACTTGTGATTGTCTGAGATATTCTGGTTAGTTGATTGTTGCTGTTGGATGTATTTAATGAGATTGTTATTCTCATATGTCATGTAATATGTGAGGGTAATTCTGACTTATGTTTCTGGTTGGATAATATTGCACTTGTTGGACTTGAATCTTATTCTTGTAATGTAGTTTCCATTTACTGTCTTATCTTATTGCCTTGGAGTATGGTGTGTGGAGTGCCATATTTTATCTGAGGATATTATATATCTTTTTGTTTGATGGTGAGGTCATTACATGACTATGGAACTTAACCGTGGGGGTTCAGACTTCTATTAGATCGGTTCTCCTACCGTATGGGTTAGGAGTATTGGGTCTAGTAGGAGTAACATTGCGCGAGTCCATCTGTTAATTCAAGAGTCATGAACCTGATTTGACGGTGTACCCGGGAGATGGGATCCACATTGTTAAAGGAAAGTAGGTGTGTAATGATGTGTTATATCCTATGTTTTCGTAGGCTACTCAGGTTGGTATGGGACGATCTGAGCTGTCTATATATATAAAAAAAAAAAATGTATGCCAAAAATCAGCCTAGGAAAAATGGGGTGTATTAAAGCTTTAGATCATCAAATTTCTCATCACTTTTCTTTTAATAGAATATTATATACCCAATTTTTTAATTTTTATATGCTAATAAAATTTGTAAGTTTAATATTTAGAAGTTTAAATTATGAAATAATTATGCAAAAAGAATCTTAAAAAAGAGTAGAGATGAAAAGTTTGATACGAGTTTTATTATCAATATACCATTCCTTTTAAAATTTAATAAAAAAAATTTGTATTTAAATTTGTATTAATAGAGTTGTTAAAATATTTATAAATAGATTTTTATTTAAAAGTTAAATATTTTTTTAGTTTATGATACTTATTTCTTGTGACATTTTTGTAGTCTATAATTGATCAAAAGTATCATTATGAAATTGTAATCAATTGTCTTAATTATGTATCACTATTGATCAATACCTCTCTTAACCTAGTTTGGTGCGAACCTACTAAGGGTGGCAGCAGAAGCCCAGGGATTGTCCTCGTTCTCTTTAGGCGCCTCCGCATCCCTCTTTCGTTCTTTACGAAACCCTAGTTCTGCGGCGATAGCTATCAACATTTTATTCGGACCACTCTCCTGAACGACCGCTCCTCCCAGAGCCACCAGGATCACCATATCCCCATCCACGAGGTTTGCTGGTCCCATTAACGTCTTTCCTTCAATACCTCCTCCTTGACAACTCATTCGTCTTCTCCCAGCGTTGGATCCGGCCTTTATTCAACACATTTTCCTCGGTTGCAACAACTTTGTCAACTTCTTCAGCCCTAAACCCTCCACAGTCCCTCTTCGGGTTTGGATCATCAGCTGCCTCGGTTTCTTCCCTTCTCATTGTGGGATGCCGTCGTCATCGTCGCCCTTGTAGGGCTGAAGTTCCATCTCATTACTCTCGTCCAACCCTTCCCAGCTGCAAACACTCCTTCGTTTGGCGATGCGGCCTTAACTTTAGCAGCAAACACTCCTTCGATTGGCGCTGCGGCCTTAGCCTCTGCAGTGGCTACTCCATTCCCGTCTTCCACTCCATCTGCCTCTGCAGCACTTCAACTACAACCTTGGAAGCGCCTGTCTCTTCACCTTGCTCATCGCCTTTGTTGTTGTCTTCAACATTATGATTCTCATTTGGAAGTTGCCTCTTCTCCTCCTGCTTTTCCTCTATTGCCTCAGCCTCTACTTCCTTTTAATCCCTTCCTGTTACTAACTCTACTACCTCCTCTTTTCTGTTTGAAACTTCAGCTTCTCAATCATTTAGCATAGGTGGCATAGCATTCTTAGTTATTTCTCCTGCTTTTTCAACATTATCTTTTTCCACGACAAGTTCTGCCACGGCTTTGTTCCCATCATTTGCTTCATTTTCTTCGGCACCCTAGGGACCTTCAAGGGCGACTATTTCTAGTAATACTAGTTCTTCAGATGCTCTAGCCACTTCTGATTTAGCTACTCCTTTTTTTATCTCAAAAATCAATTTCTTCAGCATTTGCACCAGCAGTTCCTTTGCTTGGAGTTCCAGCCTCATCTGCTGTTCGGGCACCAGCCACAGTATCTGCAGCAATTATTTCAGCTGGCATTACCACTAGTCATTTTCCAAGTTTTACTGAGTTTTCAACCCTTGCAGTTTGTACTTCGGCATCCACAGCATTGCTCTTGCTGTTGCCATCTTCTACGCTGATGTTTGGTGAGCTTTCTTTCTGGTCTAGAAATTTGGCATATTTTTTTTAAGTTCAACAAAATTTAAATGCCATTATAGTAATTATTCACTGATAGTAAATCTTTCTTATTCTCATACTTCATTCTCTTTATGTCATTTTTGCCATTAGCTAGTTTACATTGGTTTGAAGTGCATAAATTAACTCTATGGACATATTTCTTAGTAAACTTTTATTTGCTATCTCTTTTCTTGTGTACAATTTGCTTTGTATTCTTTGAAACATTTTTTGTAGTATTTTCTTCTTTCTTGTTTTTGATTTGTAGCATTTTTGGTGTGAACATCAGGATCATAGGTAACTAAATATCGTAGACTTACTAACCTATAGCTCAATGAGTTTAACTAGGATTCTTTTTTCTCAAATAACTCCAAGTCATCTTGACTCTTTCCAAAACTCAATGCATCATTTTCTGACATTTATGATTTCACCCGCAACAACATTCATGATAATTTGGGTCATCCTTGTAGATCATGCATGACATTTATTCATTCCTTGACCTTAACATGTGTAACTTCGGTTTTAGTTGTTTCTTATTTGTACTTCTTAATAGGCTACCACACCAAAACATATTTATTTTGTGTCACTTGCTTGTATTGAAGTGCTTCTTTTTAGCATTATGTAATCATGTTGCATTTTGTTTTTAATTTGTGCATGTCCTTTTTTGTTCTTTTGTCTTCTTCTATGTTAGTTATATGATATGTGAAGTCAATGGTTGTTAATCACATAAAGTAGTTGTTGCTTGCTCATATCAACACCTTTTTTAAAATTCATACTAATATTTTTTTTTTTGTGTATATAGATTTATTATAATCACGTGCCTTTTTACCTAAGAATCTTGAGAGAGAAACCTCTATCCCTGACCTTGAAGAAGGCATATTTGATAGTTGATAATGAGCTTAAAGCTAGGTTTGTAAAGTTAAATGATTGTGATGAATGCATGAACATCTGTTAGATGCAACATAATGAATGATGCATGAATGTGATAATGTTCATCTTGACGCAACTCTTGTAGACTGATGATTGGTGAATAATCTCAATTTTTTTGACCTTGTTTGAATATGTGATAAGGCTTACAAAATCATTCTTAATAGTGGGAGAAATATCAATGTCATCTCCACTAATTTTTTTTAGGACCTAGTATTATCCCATTTGTCGATGTGAGACCATATCAAGTATTGTTGATTGATACCTCTCTGATCAAGGGTGATCAAAGGTTCCTAGACCTGATTTGTTTTAGCACATGCAACAACAAAGTTTGGTGTGATTTTCTACTAATGGAAGTGAAAGTCTTTTTAGATTATCCCTAAATGTATAGATAGTTCCCCATTTAATAATAAAAAATGAAAAGATTTTTATATATCCTTTTATGCCAAATATGTCAAGTTACAATTAACTAAGTTTGAAAGGTCTAATTTATAATAGCTTAACATTATTATTGATTATAAGATCCACAAATATGTGGAAATGGAACAAAACTATGGGCATAAGTTGTGGCTCACAATCCAAGCATTTTAAAAGGTACACATGTGGCCAATAATTCTCTTAAAATTTCAAGATATATTTTTTTTAGATGACTTTCGAAATGGCATACCCCTTCTATGAGACATAACATGCCATCAACCCTGTCCATGAATTGATATATTGAACTTGGACAAATTACCTAACTTGAGTAGGTCATATTGTATTAGCAAGTTGATGAACTATTTTTAAGATGACATGCTCGTGAAAGCCTTCTCTTGTATATTGTTTTTCCCTCAATGCTTAAAAAATACATGTTGATAATGTGCATAAGTAGTTAAGCTATTAAAATGGTTCTAATTTATTGATTCTTGGCAATGCATTATAACTTTGCTTGACTAAATGATTGGGATTATTATTTCTAAAAGTTTTAACCTCAAAAATGGATATCACTTAGTTAGGTTTGAGAGATTAGTGTAAAGTGTTTATCTAAAATAATGAATGGTTTATATAAGTAGAAGGTAGTTCTTTTTGGTCTGCCTAGTTGATGTAGATCAAAATGTTATCATAGCATGTAGGTTAATTTGTTACAAATATAATGTGACATGTTTTCAAATATTTTAAGTCCATAGATTACTGAAGTCACATTTGTTCATTAGAATGTATTGTAAGAATTTGGACATAAAGTTAGGCAATTTAAGCTTTGAATCCTTTGAGATAGTTGGATATTTAGGAAACTATCAGAAATATTAGAATCAATGACTTGGCTACTTTATTTCTTATTTTTAGTTTTTTTTGTTAATTTTTATAAATGGTTTTGAAAAAATATGGATATGAATTATGAATTCATTATTATATATAGCTAGAAAGTTTTTGAGATATTAGGAGATTAAAAAACTAGTGGAGAGAGAGCTTAAGGTTCTTGTACCCAAGATATTAAAGAAGATGATATACAACCCCTATTAAGATGTACAACAGAGAGAAGGAGAAGAAAGAGTTCTCCACGTGAGAAGATTTTGATTAGGGTGGATTAAATTTGATTAGCCCATTTTGGATTTGGAGGGATGCTACAAATTGATCCCTCTGAGGTTTATTTTTAGTTAGAGTTAATGACTTCGTTGAGCTCATTATCACATTTGGGGGATTATGGTTGTGATTCCATTATAATGGTCTAACCATCTAGGTATTTGCTTATATGACAGAGTTAGTTATAGTTGTCAAGCTAGACTTGTAACCACTAAGATATGGTGCTTGATATATGGTTGAAGTAGTTGTAACCATTTAGACATGGAGTTCGACTGTTGATGATGTTAACCATCAAAATTGCCATACTTGAAGTGATGCATTTTAATTTCGTGGGTTTAGTGTCTATATGATGAAACTAAACCCATATTGATTGAGGGTATCGACTTGATGAACTTGTTTCAAGGTCTATCGACTTGAACTTGTTTCAAGGTCTATCCGCTTAGGTTCATGTGTCATGAGTGGGTTTTGTTATCAAAAGTTGTCTCGATATCTTATGTTTATATAAACACTAGTAATTTTCTCTTAATAACTAATGTAGGATTATTTATCTTTATACTCCACTTAGAAGCTTGTTTGGAGCTATTTCCTTGTCTAGTGATTCCCTTTTTAGGATATCACTCCACGTGTACTCAACCTTTTCGATCCTGTGCATCACAAGTCCATCAGCTTTTGTTTGGTTTGTCTTTTAAGTATATCAGAGTAAGAAATGTCGTCTTTAATACCCATATTTATAAGTAGGAAATGAGTATGATATATTTAATAGGCAAACTATTGGTTAGAAATAATAAAATATTATGAAAAGATAATAATGTAGTTGATAAAAAATACAAACATAAATAAAGTTCTGCATTATAATTTGTAAATAAAAATACAATATCAATGTATTTATACTCATATATATGTAAATCATGTATATATGTTATCATCAAATGATATCAATATCATATAATATGTATTATATATCATATTTTCTTGTTTTTTTATTTACAATTTCATTTAGCATTTTCTTAGTTATTTTTCTTTTTTTTCATATTCATGATTTTATTAGGCTCAAATTCTTTTTATGACCTCTATTTCTGCTCCTATGAGATCTTATATGATAATTTTATCAATTAGTCTCAACCTCTGATATGTCATTTCACTGTTGAGTATATGACATCAGGGGATGAAGGATCTCATTATCACGTAATTGTCACTGTTTATTACCAACATTTTTTGTTGACAGAGAACAAAGCCGTTGACATGTCAAAGCCCTATTTCTGAGTGCTCATGACACTAGAGGGTGAAGTATGTCACCATCGCATGGTTGAGACTTCTGACGTATCGTGGTCCAATCTTTGAGTGCCCTGGCACCAATAATTTTTCTTTCGTTATTGATGTGGCACAATTCATTTTTGTACCTTTTCACCTAGAAGCTTTTCTAGGAACCGTTTTTTTAAAATTATTTTTTAAAATAAATACAAGTCAAGTTATATGCTTATAATTTTAAAGCTAATTTTAAACCACATAAATTCCTTCAAGATTATCACAATGACTTTTTAAAAATTATGTTCATACATCGCATTGGTGAAGTATAACTAATTATAGTGCTTTATCAAACAATACCATAATATACTTAAAATCTAGGTATTATCTATAGCTTATACTTATGTTGTATTCCTATGTTGTCTTGTTTTGACCTAAAATATTATGTTATAAAACAATTGAGATAATCTTCATTGGCTCAGTAGGAAAAAATAGTGAAATATATATGTATAATAAACATATTAAAGTTTTGTTGTATGTGGAGTTAATGTCATTATAAAGCATGTGAACAATATATGATAAATATATGAATAAAAATACTATTTTTCATTTTTAAACATCAAGTCTTCTATTTCAAGAAATTGTATAAATTTTGTTTATTTTTCTTTATTTTTTTGTATTTTTTCTTTTTTTGTTGGTCCTTAGACAAGGTTTTTCATATTTTTAGATTTTTAAAAATTAACTTGCAAAATATATTAATTTTAATAGTGATAAAATATATGATGGCTTGTTTGGCACTCTCATAGCATGTTTTTTGGTTTGTCTCTTTTATATTAAATTTTATTTTGAATAGAGTTAAGCCACTATTGAAAATCATAATTTATATATTTTAAAATCATGTCAAATTCTTTTTTAATCAACTTTTATTTTATTTTTCCTTCCCATTGCCTCATGATGAACAAATTGGATTTTAACATTTTTTTTATATTTGATTTCTTTTTGTTTTCAACATAATATTTCAACATGATTACATATAGAGAATTTTAAAGAAATAACTAACAATATGATATTATACTTGATCGAAAAGTATCAATTAATAGTAACACAAGGATTACACTCATCCTTAAAATTGTTGAATTCAATTTATATATCCTAACATGTTCACTAAACAACAAACAATAGTACAATGAACATTTACATGGATGGTATAAATTTTTTCTTTCCTTTTCTTTATTTCTCACATTGGTAATATTAGAAATTCTGCTCAATTTCCTCGTTCTTGATTGTTTTTCTCTTGACTTTTCTATTCTCTTTTCTCTTCTCCAGTTTAATTATTATCTTAAAAAAAGTTTTTCATTTTCAAACTTTTCACTCTTATCTTCTTTTTGGCTCTTTCTCTCTAACTGACCAATCTCCTCTAAGATTTCCATTGGATGTCTCCCTTCTTTATACCTTTTGGATTTTGCTAGTTTCCGATCATTTGGGCTTATTGTTGCATTGGCTTTCCCTATGGTTCGTTTTAGGTTTAGGGTTTTAGGAAATTTAGAAATTAAATTAAAATTTATGCACTTTTTAGCCAATTTGATCTCTAAAAATTTGTTGGCCAATTCATTGTGAATCATCTCGATAAATTCTATTTGTCGGCCAATTCAATATTTTTATCATTTTTCTAAAATAAAAATACTTTCAAAAATAATTTTTTATTTTTCTTAAATCAATTTTGGCTTTAAATTCTTTATTCTTCACACCTTTTGCTTCAAGAAAATTATTAAGTTAATTTTTAGTAATTTTCAAGGCTATTTCCAAGCTTATAAATTAATTTTATAATTATTTGATTTTCTATTTTATCTGTTGAAACTTTTGATTTCTATTGAATTGGTGTCATTAGAATTAAAATAATTTGTACACATTTTTTTGTTCATCTCCCTCTTTAGAGATTCATACATCCCTTTAGCATAATACAGTTTTTAAAGAAAAATAAATTCATGAAATTTACATAAATTTCAAAAAATCAATTAATTCAAAATTATAATAAAATTATATTTTATTATAATTTGGGATGTTAGAGTAAGCTTGTGGATATTTGTGGGTAGAAGGAAAAAGAAGCATGTTACTGACAACAAACAACTGAATCCAACTTGGGCTAAATAGAAACATACTTCTAGTTAAAACATGCATTGGCGTATATATCTTTAGCATGATATGAAGAGGTGCTTACAATTGATCATTTACAATATTATGTAGGCATAAATAAGGGGGGGAAGAGTGAATGGCTTTTTATCTTCTGAGTTTGTTATTTTCAATAACTTTTATCTTTGTAGTAAATTTTGAAAAGCTCCTCATTATGGTTGATAGAGTTTGTTTGAAGGTTCCTTCTATTTTGTAGATTGGGGAATGCGTGCATGTAGGTAGGTGAGTAGTCATGTGTGTGTGTGTTTGCAGTAGATGAAATTAGGATGGAACATGGGGCTTTTCTCTTTGTCACGTGTGTGTGTAGTAGATGAAATTAGGACGGAACATTGGGGCTTTTCTCTTTGTCACTTGGAAGGTATTTCGGTTATGATGATTTTGGAAAAATTATGGTTTGTACTTAGGTTTTTCCACCCGATTATTACAAAAGAGTGTTTTGATGTAGTGGGGTGTGAGTTTTGTTGATTAGGGGTGGACATAGGTTTGAAGTTAAGCTGAATTATTAAAAAAATTATCTCCTATGTATGATCTTTACCATTTTTTGTTATTTTCATTTAACACATAAAAGTGTAGTTACAATAATTTTAATATCTTGAAAGAATTATCAAAAGACTATAGTACTTTTCCTTGTAAGTAGCAAAAACTACAAGTAGTTCATTGCTTTGATTAAAAAATTTTCCTAACATATCTAAAACACCAGTTCACCTCCCATCTTAGTTTTAGCAACAACTATTAAGGCTAGTTGAGGCCTATGATACTTTGGTATATTGAGACTAGGGAGTGTTTTAATGGTTGAAGTTTATGGATGGTTGATAAGGCAAAGCATTAAAGAATGCTTTGTGCTATTAGGGCTTTGAGCCATCTTTCATAGGTCAAGGGAAAGCTGGCTAGAAGTTCTTTGATGTGCCTTCCCAAATTTTAAGAGATTGCTCTTTTAGAGGGAGTTGTTGTGGGAAATTATCTTGTAGATTTTCGGCATGTTTAGATTTTGGTATCCTTGTTTTGAATTTATTATAGAATTTATCTTTTCCTTTTTTTTTTATCTTATCGAACTTTAATCATGTTGGTGTGTGGTTCGTTCGTTTGAAGAAGCTCTTGGTGGGATATGATCACTTGTAAATGACCTAGCCTAGGATGGCAATCCTAAACCTTTATTTCCCCTTAGAATGGGTAGTCTCCTCTTTTTTGTTGCTCATAAAATGAAGAAGAATATGGAACAAGGATAGATGTGAGAGGCATGATAAGAACTATACTTTATGAACATCATGCATAATCGTGAGTCATTGGAACCCAATTGGCTTTATTGAACAAAAGCTAGGGCCCTATAGTAAATATAATCATCAATTGCTTTTATTTTTTCCATTAGTCATATGAACTAATTATAGATGGGTGGTAATAAAGCAGTCTCTTCTTGATTTTCAATTGAATCAAGAGGTAAATCTTCTTGAAATTTTTTAGTTATGTTAGAATTGAAATTATCTTAAACTTGATTTTGTGTTTGAGTCTAGTTGACCTGAATCATTTTGAATTGAATGAAGGCCAACCTGAAATAAAGTCAAGATTACTCAAAAAGTAGAAAAATAAGCTTTTGCTTTTCAAGTTGAATGGAAACACCTCGGAATGAACTCATCTCAGAATAAACCTACTTGATGCAAATCAAAATGGATGATTTAAAATGCTTACAATATTCCTTGTTATGATATTTATCCTAATTTTTCACAAGTAGGCCATATAATATGTACATATATTTAATGATTTTTAGTTAACCCAAAATAATTGTGTGATCCAAGCTAGGCTTGATTTTGACTTGAAAAGATAATGAGCTTGAAACTCACTTAAAAAAAAATCAAGTTTATTCTGAACCGAGCAGTGAGTAGAGTGAATTAGAATTTTTACACAAAATGATGAATTTCGAAACAATAAATAAAGATTTTGAATGCATTGAATATCCTCCAGGAGTTATGCTGATAAGATGTGTCCACTTTCTTAGTTTTTTTTCTGCTTTATGAGCTGATCATTGTGATGTTTAATTAATCTTAAACCGAACAAACATTAAAACTTGACAAGGTCCAAATGTTTGGCTTTTTTATACGTAGAAGTGGTTGTGCATGTGGAACAAACTGTGTAATTGGACAGTTGCTTGTACCAGCATAATAATCTATTCTAATTTCTTGAATTTACCTTTGCTGGTTTTGGTTGTAATAGTCTTCCATTAAATACTTTGCAGGGATGAAGGACCATCTATTCCTATCCATGAGATAACATTTTCTACTGTCGACAGGCCAAAGCTACTAAGTCAGGTAGATGCAGAATTTCTTTTCTTAGTTTTTCAGCTGAAAACATGACTATATAAATATTCCATGGAACATATCTGATCAATGATGTTGTTTTATTTGTTCATTTGGTGGAGTCTGGTTACATTTCAATAGTTGGAAAGGATAAGTGACAACTTGTTTATGTAGTATTGAATAACATGATGTATCTCATGTTATGCATTTGGATTATTTCTCAGATTATCAAGTGTAATTTGTTTGACTATAGTTCATTGACGAAGTGCTTTATGAGCAATAGCAGATGTGATTTATAAAGAATTCATTCTGAGGCTTAATCATAAATTGGTATATGAGAAAACTTTGCTTGCTCAAGGGAACGTATTAGCAGAATGACCAAAAAGCAGCTTGGCAGTACTTGTCTAGTGTGGCTATGGTATAGAATATGATGAGTTAATTGAGAACAGATGGCATTGGCAATGATTTAGGCAGCATGAAAATTTTTTCACTAGCTATGGTTGTTTAGTGAACTTACAGGTTCTATTTGACAAAATGATTTCCTATTAAATATTCTATAGGGAAATGTTGTCTCCAAATTTGCGTTGTTGTTAGGAACTGTATAAAAAGGTTTGGTGTCTGCATAATTTTCTCCTTTAAGATCATCTTCAGGACAAACCAAGGCCCTTTTAGGGCAATGTCCCTTGCCATCCCAAGTAGAATAGAAGTTTAACATCATCTGCACAGAACTAGGAGCAATGCAAACCCTTTTTTACAACGATTCATCTACGCTTTACATCACTTATTTAAGCATCTGAAATTATGCACTTTAAGAACGTCTCATTTTCATTATTCTCAAAACATTCATCAAACTAGAAAAACATTAAATCTCAACAATTTTACCATTCCAAAATCTCATGCTACACCAATATGCAACAAATGTATTAATAAATTTAATGTAGCCACATGCAGCTCCAAACTTTACTAAACTTGATTAGACATTGTATATTCATACCCAAGACATATCACAGCACCAGATCCTAATTCTAAGATGCAAGTTACAATGGAACTGCTGTTATAGTCAATGACAATGTTTCCTCCTATTCTGAATGATATAGTAACATAAATTATGATAGACTGCATTATATACTCACAGCCCTAGAAATAATAAGTAGAAATTAATTGAACATTATGATTTTGAAGAGTTTTTATTTAAGAATTGTCACTAATTCTCTGATCTTGTTTTACATTACATGTTTAATAATGTGATTATAAACTTTTATGGTCATAATTAAGCAGTCGTGGTTCTCATAATCATGTAATCTGAATAAACCTGGACAACAATACTTTGGGCAAATGCCTTTTTGGTAGAGTTGCAGTTTGAATTTCACTTTTGACTTCTTAGTTGCTTGGGAATTGTCATTCTTGGTCTCACTTAGAAGTTTCTTTGAACCAAAATATAGTGTATAGATTTTGTTTTGATGGCTGTAAACATGCATTATCTGAAACGAGAATGTCAATGGTTGTGATAGAAAAATGAAGCATAGGATAAAACTTGTCTTATTTTTGAAGAAATTTGCGGGATATGTTTAGATTTATATCATAAGTTATTACTCTTTGATGGCTAAAGTTTGCCTTGTTAGAGGTGTTATCCTTTCAGAAAAAATCTACTTATCATTGCATCACATGTGTAAAATTTATTTGCACGTTTTCCATTTATTTACTATTGTATTTGCTTGAACTATCATTTTTAAAGCTTGGCTTTTGCTTATCTTAATTGAATTTCTTATGAGAGTTTTGCAAAATGATATTACTTGGGAATATATTTTTGGCACTCTTGTGTCAACGTCCACTGCCCTAGGATCCATGGTCCATGACAAAGTTCCCCACAGAATTTTTTGCATGTTCGTAGGTTTTTCCCCATAGATCTTTGGTGGAATTTGTTGTCTTGTCTTTTTGTTTGTCTGGTTATAATTCCTTTTGGTGAACAGTTGTTGTTTAAATCCATTCAAAATGCTGATGGGTTAGTATGCATTTGTTTAAGGTTAATCATCATGTCATTGTCTTCCATTGTTTTTTTAAGCTTTTTTTGCTTGCATCTGTCCAGAAACTGTATACAATGGTATTCACCATTTTGTAATTTTGAAGATTCTAACTATACTCTTCTGTCCTAGTTGTCTACTGTGTTATCTGACTTGGGCCTAAATATCCGTGAAGCTCATGTTTTCTCAACTACTGATGGCTACTCATTAGATGTTTTTGTAGTCGATGGATGGCCTGATGAAGTAAGTATCACTTAAGCTGTATATTAGTGCTATAATCGCTACTTATATTACGTTGTGTATGTTCTATTGTTCTTGAACGTCTTTCTATGGAAGCTAATTGCTGTTGCTTTTGTGTTTCATTATTTTGTGAATTCCAGGCTTAATATATAGCTTACCAGTTAGATATTTCACTCATGGTATGATTTGCATGGGGATAAGGATAATTCAACTTAGGTAAATTCATTGATAAATATGATTAAATGCCCGTCTCATGTTGCATTGGCAAGGCAACATGGTTTGTCCTGGCAATTTTTTTGTTGCAGATGCAAATATGAGAATGATTGTTGACTAAATTTAATAGTTGTATTTTTACTGATGCTGTGAAACTATTAGCTTTGTTTTGATATGAATTATTAGAATTGTTTCTTATGAAAGTAAAAAAGATGTAAAGCCAAAATATTTGACAAGAGTCTAATTAAAAGGATTTAGCGTGTTTGAAGAAAAATGAGTTATTAATGATATACGGTAATGACATCAACTTATTACTGGCCTTGCCTATTGAGATTACAGTTTTTATTGTTTTATTGTTACAGCACATTATGCTAAGCTAATCCCAAAGTTATGATATAAAACAATGCTTCTGAAACATTTTATTTCGACCATTTTTTTGTATATAAAATAATGCTTTTGAAACATTTTATTTCAACCCTTTTTTTCTGTGTTTATCCTCGACCAATTTAATGGGATGTATTGTGTAATTTTGAGCAGTAGCTCATTTATACTGTACTAAATTTCACATTAAACAGTAACTAAGGGGATGATAGATCTAGGTATATGAACCATTTGTCAAATTGGTCATTGCAAGCAACTTGCTTGACAACAAGAGTCCAAATGAGGTTGTTAAAATATGAAATTTTTTAACGTTGTACAAGGAGAACTTCAAGTGAAGTATCAATACTATTCTTAAGCCTAAAGAGCAATCTCTTAAGTTTACATGTTGCATGTCTATTCTTCTGATTAAATAGTATTTTCTTCAGGTTGCATCATATGATACTATAAACCCTTGGGCCTTTTTTGATGAGTGTTGAAGGTATTTAAGCCCATCTTTGGCTTAATTTAAAAAATAATGAAGAATTTTTACTGTTTTCCACCATTTCCACCATTTCCACCAATCCAACAAACCTAAAATTTCAATTTCTTTAAAAAATATTCATTGGCTTTGTTAGGAATGGTAAGCTATATATTCTTCATGTAAAACTTATTACTGCTTTACAATCTATTCTTCTGAACTTCCTTCTTGATGCATAGAAAATGATTGATAATTCTCCTGGTAGATCCATGTCCATTAGCTATTAAACTTAGCTTACGTACATAATTTTCTTTTAATCGTTGTTTCACTTCAAATTGGTAGGGTTTGCCATGCTTTCTTCTTATATATTGTTTTTGTTTTTAAGGCCATTAGCCTTTGTAGGTGAGTGTTTTTTTGTCAACTTTACAAACAATCAGGTTAGACGGTCTTTGGGCACCATAAAGAACAATATTGATTGTTATAACTCTTTGTTTTATTTTATGGTGAGAAGAAACGATCAATCCTTATTCAAGAAATCAGAGCAGAAAAATGTTGAGACGTTTCTCCTTAAAGATAATGTTTGGGCATATAAACGATGGGATGTTGGTTTTTCTAGTAATGAAATTTTTTCAATCACATGGAATACATATTTATGGCAATTTAGACCTGTTCTTTGTGGTTTTTGTCGTGCCATGAATTCAAATCCTTGCTAACACCCCGGGCGGTGCATTCATGGCTTATTTATATTGCAATCTTAACTGTCATTATGGGAATCTTTTGATCCTATTATCGAAAACTTCTAATCCATTATTTTGGCTTAAACTTTCAGGAAACCGACAGTCTTCAGGAGAAGCTTAAGGCTGCAATTACGAACAGTGAGGTATAAGTTTTTCTGAAGCATAGATTGTAAAGCAGATGTGTAATAGAAGTTAAAGTGAGGGCATGCTTTTTATTTATATAAGTTTTGAAGGAATGAGAATTATGTGAAAAAAAATATAATTGACTATAAAGGGGAATACAAGTTTCTTATACAAAGAAATTGCAAATTAAGAAACAAATTTTTTGATAATCATCTAAGAATCTATACAAATTTTCTTAATTATTGAAAACTAATAAACAAATAAAATTAAAAGTTTGCTGTTTTCTAATTTCTTAAAATAGCAAATCATATAAATAAGCTAATAATAACAATACATATTGAGATATTCTATAATAAATAATGAGATATTCCTTTCTCACCCTCAATTTTGGTTGAAAATATTGATCATGCCAAGTTTGAATAGAATTTATCAAAGCTTTGTCTTACAACAGCTTTGGGCAAGATGTTAACAATTTGAGGACTTGTTAAAGTATAAAAAAGTGAAGGTATACCTCCCTCAAATTTATAATTGATGAAATAATGATTAAGTTTTACATGCTTTGTGTGATTATGGTGTATTGGATCCTTAGCAAAACAAATAAATAATTGGTTATCATAAGTGTCATAGGTTGATCCAGTTTCACATGAGTTTTTTTTAATATCCATTTTATATTAACTCTCTCACAAATCTCATGCTTGAAACAAAATTCATCAAGGATTTATCTTGGAAAGCTCTAATCAAGACTCACTTGAATATATTAGGATCTAGTTTGCCCATTTTGGGTTTTTGATTATGGATAAATTTGATGTGATTAATTATTTGAGGGGGAAGGGAGTTAAATAGTTTATAGCATAAGAGTAAATTTCAAGAACCTAGTATGTTAGAGTTGGGAGACTAACAGCTTTGCAAGGTAGCTGATTGATAAGATAAGCTGAAATTGAAATGTCTTTCCTTGAAAATGAATGTGAAACATGACTAGTATACATAAGTGATTGATTTATTTGAAGCAAATATTTATTTTTTGACTGTCACCTTGTCTTGTTAAGGTGTGTATGTGCTTGAATTCTTATGAACAATCCTTTTGTTAGATATTGAATGTCCTCATTAAATCAAAGTTCTTATAATTATCAGTTCTTGAGATTTGGGTGATTTTAAAGATGTTTGGAATATATTTGTTGAACTATTTGTTGTGGTGTTGACATTGGCTTATCATTCAATTACTTAAATATGGTTTATTGTATAGTTCATTAGTTTCAAAAATAATATCATAGTATAAATGTCTTAATCATCCAAGTATTGTTTATCTAAAATCTTTATATCCATATTTTTAACAACCACAGGTGGTTGTGTTACAACGAGAACTTTATTTGGATTTTTTCAAGTTTCGAGTATTGTAGTTAGTTAATTACCATAAAGTCTATGGCATTGCTTTCTTATGTGATTGGGCTTATTGTAATAATAATATCACAAAATTTCTTTGCCTCCCCTTTGTGGTTTTTGATTTCTTATGTTTGGTTTCCCTTTGTGATTGATAAGTGTCAAGCCACAAGAAGAAGCCTCAAAACTTGTAATAGAACTTGAGAGCATGAAGCTTCTTTGTGTTTCTTTGTGCTGAGCTTCAGTAGGCTTCATGATTTAACTGTATGGCTTTGGGAATAATCCCTCTTGAATGTCATTCAATTTATTACTTAAGCATTATAAAAAAATCAAAGAGCATGCCTTTTTTATCATTTGAGCAAATATAACCTCATCCTCAGGTCTGTCTTATTGCATCTCACATAATCGATTCATTTCTTGCCACATAGTTTTCAACTTATTATAGTGTTCTATCATACACTTGCTTCATGGATGCATCTCACAAAGTTTGGATTGGACTTCAAAACATTGAGATGTGTTTTTCAAATCTGAATAGACTTGCACAATTGTCCATCTCCGTGGGGGTTCTATGGAAGAGGTGTATCCTTCCTATCTATGGATTTATTAAGTTTGCCAAATACTCCTTAGTAGTTTCATTGTTGAATAGTTCAAGTGTACTTTTAACATGAAAGTATGCTTGCTTGGTTGTGTCCTAGATTTTCTTAGCCATTTTGTATGATAGCAAAATTTCTCCGAATTTGTTTGTCGTGGAGTTGATGAGTCTTAACATGACCATGTCATTCTCTAATTTTTAGACATGCCAACGATAGAGTTTCTTAAATTTATGAAAAAAGGACTTCCACATGTCAATAAAAAATCGCTTGTGATTATGGTTCGTAGGGTGGAACTAGTACATGCTTTCATTATTTTTTTTAGTTGGAATGTTCTGTATCACTTCTTTATTTCTTGCTCTGTGACCATAGAATGTCCATTTTGTGCAGTCTTATAATGAATAGTTTATTTCTTAAAATGATTGATGTTTATGATTGACAAATATATCTTACAATAACTTAAACATGTGTGGGCAGCTTTCTTTGTAGATCATAAAAATGTAACTCATTTTGTATATTGTTTCTAAATAATGTAGGGGTCATTATCTGGCACGTGGACAACAGCAATTCTGCTAATAACTGGGGACGGTGAAGTTGATCCAAGATTGTTGAAAATGGGAGACAAGATTGGGTGTGGGTCTTGTGGTGATTTGTGAGTAGAACCGCATACACATCAATTGGTATGTTTTTATTTTATCTCATCGTTCTGGTAACTGCATTCCTTCTGAAAAGGTTTCGTGGTAGTTATCTTGGACGGGATGTCGCAATAAAGGTTTTGCGGTCAGATCTTCTAAATGAAACCATGAGAGTTGAATTTGCTCAGGAACTAATGATATTGAGGTATGCTATTTTTTAATATTCATGAATTGCTTCACTAAACAATGTGAAATTTGATCTTAAAATGCTAATTATGTTCTACGTAAGATATATTAAGAATAGCATCTTTGAGCACATCCAAGATTATGCATGGCTTGCTTGCTTGATATGCTTATCAAGCAGAATTTCTGAGCAGTTTACGAATAGAAATCTACTGTTGCTGATTTTCGGATGATATTTTGTGCTTTCAGGGAAGTTCAACATAGGAATGTTGTACGTTTTGTTGGTGCATGCACTAGTCCACCACAGTTCTGCATTGTAACTGGTATCTTTGTCATACGCAGGCACTACTTTTTAACACAATATATTTTTGACATTTACAATTCATACAAAATTTTACATGTTTGGCTTATGAGTACTTGTACATCGTCTTTTAAGGTTGTACCTGGATCATTTTTTTTAGTTCATGCTAGTTTATGTTTTATGTGAGGACTAATTTTGTAATGAGGGTGCGGATATCATAATTGAAGGTTGCCTAAATGTGGGAAATTTTTTTAGATTTTCATTCTTAGATAAGAGTTTTTTATTTGTTGTTATTAAGTGATTTGCTACTTCTAATTTGTTCAACCATCTATTGTTATTTACTTTGGAATTTGAAAGAAGCTATTAATCAAAAGCTCAATAGTCATATGCAATTTAGAATGCAAAAGGAAAATGTATTGGGTTTAAAGAACATAATTAATCAAGATCCAATGGTTATATCATCATGAGATATTTCAAGTTAGTTACTAACTTTTGTATGATTAGAAGATTTCATTATTAAGAGTCATGGTTCCCTCATCTAAGAGAACTTGTCAAAAAGATAATCCATGTGAATAGATGTGAATGTGTTTTTGTTCATGAGGTCAAGTCCTTATATAGATTGTTTAGGCACAATATATATTTTATAAGATGGTTTTTGTTGATGATACATCCATGATTCTTGTGACAAATGTAAAATTATGTCAAATTATTTACCTGTATGTTAGGTTATGTCAGATTATGGTGAATTGATTAAGTCATCTTATAAGATGTTTATTGTCACTGATTGATTTGCTACACTTATCTCTATTAATTTTTTTTAACACTTTGATCATCATATGTTTCATGTAAATTTTGGTACAAATATTGTTTTATTTTGCATTCACTTAGTTCTTTAATCCTTGATTTATTTGTTCTGAACATACATACAAATGAGCTATATCAACTTTCGACTGTGGCTTTCTGTCTACTGTTAGCCTGGGTTAGTCTATTTCTCACTATTCATTTCGTTTCTTGATTGAGAAGACTAAAAACAAATGTCATCTTACCATTTTTTTTATATACCCTCTGCTTAGCATTGTGAAGATGATTCATCTAGCATCTGTTTTTCTATTTCTTCGTTGATGGTAGTAACTTATTTAAAAACAGAGAAAGCTAACTTAATGAAGAAAAAAGGATCCTTGGTCGTAGTTAGAAAAAAAAAATGCATTTTGCACATGAAGAAAATGCTTTTAGCGCAGTTGTAAGAAAATGCTTGGTTGTAAGAGAAAAAGTATAGGAAGCCTTGCATTATTTAGCCTTTTCTCTTCAGATTCAACCAAACTTATAGAACGAGTTGTGCTAAACATGTAAAATGAATAATGCTATATTTCATCTTATTCTTCTTTCTATATCACTTGATATCTGAACTTCATTCATTATGAATAAGCTTGATTCTTTCTCTATACATGATTTATCAAGGCTGACTAGTTAAGTTGACATAATTGCATTTTTATAATTTTTTTATGAAACATGCATTTGGTGAACTTTCTCCCATGTTCAAGAGATCTTGCAGCTGAGACCATACGCAGAAGAAAGGAGAGCTCTGTTTATTGCATTTGGTGAGGACTTCAGTTGCAGAAAAACAGGACTCCTGCCTTTCCAATGACTCCCTGAATTATGATTAATCAATTTTCTATTCATAGAGGTGTATTGTAGTCATGTTCCATACAGGTAACGACCTGTATATACTTCTCTATTCAAAAGATGCTACTGCTTGTTTTGCAAAATGGCCCGCTGCTTCTCCCGACATTAGTTCGCGCTTGCTCGGCCATCGCCTCCAGGAGCAGCAAAATAAGAGTTATAAAGCAAGAAAATGTCTAGAAAACCGGTGGTAGCACGAAAGAAAGTTTGTTCATACCATTTGTAAAGCTATCGAGTTATGCCTCTAGCTCTAACGTGTAAGCCTGAAATACTCAATAGTTATAGTAATATTCTATTTAAGTTTTAACATTGTAGTTGATAATTGTATTTTTATAATTTTTTTATGAAACATGCATTTGGCAAATTTTCTCGCGTTGTTCAAAAGATATTGTGTTTGTACATTTCTTTTGTAGAGGTGTACTCTGATCATGTTCCATACAGGTAACCTGTACAGATTGTTTGATGTTTTAATGTAAAATCCATGTTTGATGTGTTTTGTACGAGGTTTTTGGACATTTTTTTAGAGATAACAAGCTAACAAGATTGCTAAGGGATGCTTTGGGTGGAAAAACTAAGACATGTATTATTGCCACCATATCACCCTATATTTACTATTTTGAGAGGAATCTAAGCACATTAGAATATACAAATCGTGCCAAAAACAAATGCGCTAAAAGAAGACGGCATTTATAAGAAAATGCTTTCAGTAATATCCGGAACTTGTACTTGTTTTGTTAACGAGTGTGGAATTTTAATTTGTAACGCTGCATATAAACATGTAGGTATAGAACTTTAAAAATTTATAGTAGTTATTTGATCTTATAACACACTAACGGAAGAACTGAGATCAGACAATAAAAAAAAGATAAGAGACATTTCAAACGACTTATAAAGTTACCAATCTATATTGCTTATTGGAAGAGAATAGACAGCATTTATCTAAAACAAGCAAATATTGTTGAACCTGTGGAAACTGCTCCAAATGCAGCATATACCGTTGCTACACCAATTTTTTCGACAATGTAAAGGAAAAAAAACCAAACCAAGAAGTTGCATATCTGAAACAAGCAAAATTTCAAATCAGGCGTAAGGGAATAAGGGATTAAGAAGAATCCTTCGTGGATGTTTGCTTTATGTGCAATGCTAAAAATAATGGTCTCAAATGATTTTGGCCAAGACTGCAAGAAGGCAAATCTAGACAAGACTGCATGAACCATCAAAAGGCCATTGTTGGACCGCCTCAAGTGAGGTTAAATAATGTTCTCAAATGATTTTGGCATGTTTCCAAAAAGTTTTCTTATCAATAATCCACCATGTCAATTGACCCATGGAACAATTAGATCCAAAGCAAAAAAGTTCAAATGATGCAAACGACATGTCATCCAATATAGACACATTCCATGATATCACAACCAACAATAAAAACAATATAATTAATAAGTGAACAATAAAATTAGATTCTAAGGCAATAACTTCCAAGGTGTCATTGTACCATTTCAGTAGTCGCATTATGAAATGTCCATTTGCAAACAAGTCCAACACAAGAAGCGGTGCAAAGCAAATTCAAGAGATCGAAACGGTGAAAGTTTTACTAAATGGTTATCTCATGAGAAATGACTTAAGAAGCATAACTTGTGACATTGGCAAGGCCACACAATGCAATTATACATTAAATTCTAGTGACTGGTAGTGACGCTTATTCGTCAAGAATGATAAAATATACCTCATAATTTAGTTACTCTATTATAACTAACTATTTAAGTTAAACCAACTTTTTTGAGTGATGCTTAAGAAAATAATAAAAGACAAATAGGAGAGGAATTCAGTAATCATCATAAAAGATGTTGCAACAATCAAGAAGGGTGAAAGATAATAGAAAAAAGTGGCCTCAACCCAAGATTAGATGAAGGAAAACAAGGATCCATGTCAAAATATGTCCAAGATCCTAATTTATGGATATCACAAAGGGCTTGAAGGCTAAAAAGTAAAAAATTGCTCCTAGATAAAAGGCTATTATACTATGGAGAACAATTGACATGGATACGAGAAATCCACTTCCATATCAAAATTATCGTGTCACCTTAGTTTTACCAAGACAAATCAAAATCTGCAGGCATAACAACTGGTCTTGTATGAGCTGAGATATGAAAAAAATTATATGAAGATTTGTGTTATGCAATATTACAAAATATGTCAATTAGAAGTAAAAGTTATAAATGCCACAACCAACACCCAAAATGTTGTGTGAGAGTAGCTCAATTGAATTTCTATTAGGGTTACTAAGGAAAATTCGAGTGAATTGACTCTCAAAGATAGCAGCACCCATACCATATCAATAGAAGTCACAAATAAATAATAGCAAAGCTTTTCTTCCAACATATATAGGTATGCTTTGGGTTGCCTTTATCAATAATATTTGATAGGGATACTAAGTTTTTAAGTAGATTTTGATAACCTATATGGAGTATACTGCCAAGTCCAATTTGCATGTAATAGAGCTCTCCATGTATCTACTAATTGGAGCACATTTAAAAAGTGCATGAGTTATATGCCAATAAGTCTATTTGATCTAGATTTACAAGTTGAAACGTCATAGATTGTCCAAGAATTCACACAGCAAGGAGCTTAAAAGTTCATTAATGATATTTGGATGATTTATTGTACTATAAAGAAGAAAATAGAGGTATCCCATAAAAGCAATGCAAAACAACACAATAAGCATCATTTTGAGTGCAATGTTGAGCTTGAAAATCTCATATATTCATGTTTAAGTATATTTTCAGAATAGTCATAGGCATTTACTAATTAAATATCTAGAAATATGATGATCATTACTAATCTAAGTCACGTGCACTCTTTCTGTGAGCCCAAAAGAGCAAGTGCAAACACTTATTACACTTAAGTAAATGCAACTAGTTATGAGTCTCAAGGATGAATATGAAGCAATAATTTAAGAAGAGTTATATTGAGTAGCACCATGTTAGTTAAAAAAGTAATCCAAATTAAGTTGGGCCATGATTCAAATACTAAATTCTTAAGAAGACAATAAGCAATTGGAGACGAAAACCAAGCAAAAGTTTAACAAGATGACAATCTATCCTAGTAGAATAAAAAATCAATAAAAATGCACTTATTATGGAACAATATAATGGTCATAAAGGTAATAGAAACAATTGATGATAGATAATGAGTATGGCAAGCCTTCTCAAAAAGAAAGATATAGTGATCATTTCGTTTCTTCGAATCTCATTACTCTCCTCTTATAGAGTGCTTAAATTGAATCAAGAAGAGATCAAGTATTCATTCAAAGATAACATAAAAATACAATTCTAAGGTCAAATAATATATTAATTATCAAAAACAAAGTTTGTCACATATCACATCTAGCTTAAGAAGAGAACGAGCTATCTGGCAAAGCAATTACCATAGAAGATCGTCGCTTTCCATTGTCACCACTAAGTAACCACACACTGTCATTCTTCAGCATGAGTTCATAATCTCCCTCTCCCTCATCTTCCACTTTGACCTTTTCCTCTCATCAATCCACTCTTTTATTATTTCTTTTATGTTTTTGTATTTCGTAATTAGTTGATCAATTAGTACTAAACTTTGAACGAAAAAAGAAATACAAGTATGTATTATTCTCGAAGTTCTATGTTATGATCAAATAAAATTAATTTGTTAATTACTTGTTTAGATATAATAATTAATTTAGCACTTTATAATAAACTACTAGCAATACTATTCACAAATATAAATATGATATTAATATAAAAATTATATCTCGATAATAGGGTTTGAAATTATCCCAAATGACTTTATGGATGTCAGTGTAACTCATACACAACCAATGTAAATTAAGGTAAGTGACTATTGTTAAAAGAAGAGTATACCTCTCATCATTAAGAGTTTTTCTTGATTTATTGGTTTAATACATGTTTTATATATTATTAAAACTTATCAAATATTAAAATTATGATTATGATTTATTTCATTGCAATTATTTATTTTTAATAATGTTATAATAGATTAGATAATAATACACTTATAATCGATATATGATTTGTGATTTTCATATGATAATAATAGGATAGGAGAATAAGACTAGTAATGATATTGAATATACTCATTATTCTCAATTCACATAAGATTTATTATGCATATACATAGCACTTGATATGAAGACAATTCATTTATAAGATTATTAATTTATATAAGACTAATGATATTTACTATTATTATATAATTTATAACAAATTAATGCTTGATTACATGAATATCATTGTATACTACATATGATAGTTGATAATACCTTTATATTGCATAATATTGGCTAGACTAGTCATTTAGCTTCAAAATGATGAATTTTTTTATTTCAAGATGGTGATGACGTTCTTTCCTTCTTCAGATGATTATCATATAATGACAAAATAATTATAATTCTGACAAGTTATAATGAGTTGGTAATAAGATTTACAACTTTCTTTATATATGTATATACATATATACATATAAAATGTATGTATTTATAAATAGGATTTTAATCGTACAAATAAAACATTATAGTCGTCAAAATTTTGATAATTGAATTTTATATGATTGTTTTATGAAGTATAATAATGTTATTAAATTAAAATAATTATTTAATAGTAAATAAATGAATATATTTTAAATGATTTAAATATTTTATAATACATCATTAAAATAAGAAACACATGAAGTCTTTTGAATGAATAGTTTGATTTTGTAAAAAAGGTTACATAATTAAAACATACACACACATACATATATTTAGTTTGCTTACGAGAGTTTACAATAAAATTTGAAAAATAAAATATTCTATATAACTATGTGATAAATTATTAAAACATTGTGGAATAAAATGTCATAAATTTGATTGTCTTTATAACTTTTTCTTAAATTTTTTTAAGCAAAATATATTAAAGCTCAATAATAGAAAGATAAGTGGCATTCGGAATTTTGAATAAGATTTTATCAAATATCAAATTCAAATAAAAGAAAATTAATATTAAAAAAAGAATTTTTTAATTATAAACTTAATTGAAAGCAAAACAAGTTCGTGCATGAGGATTCTTTTTTGGAATATTGTTAAAAAATTGTTTCGTTTCAATTGTAAAGTAATTTTAAATTTTCTACACTATTTTGTTTCAATTAAAACTTATTTTGATTTAACATGACATAAGAAATTTGAGAAAATAAATAAATTAATATTTAATTAATATATAATTTTTTCATCATATTTAATATAAAAAATAAATAATTTAACATATTTTTAATATTTAGTAAACACCTAAATTTAATTATAGCATAATATATTTTAAAATATAAAATATATTAGATTGATATTGTCTGGAAAGTTCTAATAAAATTTATTAGATCTAGATTAAAATCAATTTAGAATTATTAGTAATATTAAAATATTGAATTTTATTATTTATTTAATTAATTTTACCACCAAAATAATTATATTTATAATTGATAAAT
This sequence comes from Vanilla planifolia, assembly GCA_023846275.1. NCBI lineage: Eukaryota > Viridiplantae > Streptophyta > Magnoliopsida > Asparagales > Orchidaceae > Vanilla > Vanilla planifolia. The sequence continues at coordinate 38,922,605 of CM043865.1, forward strand.
AGGTTTTTTTAGTTTCATTTTATTTTTGTTAACACACGTATTAAGATCCCATTTAAATAAAATAGAAAAAATAATATTTTTTCTATTATATTAAATAATTAAAATTAGAAGTAACCGTTGCCAGAATTTCCAAAGTTAAGATTAAACACTCGCGGCCGTTGCCTTGTTCCGCCAAATCCTAAGTTCAGCCGTCGGGGTTCGCCATAGGAGGAGAAGATTTGAACCCTAATTCCATCGTTGCCTCGCCGGAAGTGGAGGAAAAGGTACGTCTTCTGTGACTTCAAGCCCGGGCGGGCCACGCTTATCAATGCCCTCACTAACCTCTTCCGCTCTTCTTCTCTTCGTAGGGCTTCTCGTATTTCAGAGAGCGCCTTCTCTTCGGTTGTTTCCATCATAAAAAAGTGGGCTGACCGAGGCCCTTTTGCCCAATCTAGATGTGGACGAGTTCTTCCAGCAGTGCGACTCTGGTAAGGATCTACGTTTCTAGGCTCATTTCAGCATTTTAAGTTTCGTTCATCCAAAAAAACCTCAATCACTTTCATTCTAAAAGGATTAAATGAAAAGTAAAAATGTCTGCCAACTTCTACAAACTAGGAAAGAAACCATCAGCAATTCAAATCTAGATAACTTGAATTCAGACTATTCAAATGAAAGCAAAGCAAGTTGTGCATCCTCCTAAATGTGACTTCTCCCTCATCTTTCCAGGAATAGCAGTGCCTCTATCACCTCGTATGGATGGTTTGTAATGGTTATAACAACTCTCACAAATAACCTAATAAGAAACCCATGTCCATTAACCCAATAAGGGAATTTTAAACTTGTTCTTCATCTCTTTTTATGATCTTGTTCATGATCTATGATTGACTTGATTTCTGTGGAGCATGGGCTGATATGCGTTTGCTTCTTGTTTTGCATCATTTTCATCCCTTCAAGAAGAGCTTTGTTATATAGAATTGATGTCCAAGTAATTGTTATAGAGCTAGTTTTTCCATATCTTTCTTGGCTAGCCTTGCCTCTTCTTTCAATGCCGAATCTTTTCAATGGACCAAAAGCATGTGCTTATTGAGCTGGTAATTAGTGGTTTTCTTCAGTTTGCTGCTCTATTAAATTATCTTACAGCAGTATCTAAAGAAAAGGGTTTTCTTTTTGAAAAGTTGGATTTGTGTTTGAATATTGGTTACTGGAAAGCTTTTGCATGTTTCTCTAAAATGAAGATTTCTGTGTATACTTATTTGCATGCTATGGAGCATTTAGAGGTACTTTATTTCTCCTTGCGTCACTGTTTAATTGACAATCTTGTTATGACAAACTTAAGCATCATCTTAAGCATACCTTGACAATTTTATTTTTTTTAATTTTAAATATTAGTTCAACATTTAATTTTAATGTTTACCCGCATAATCTCTTTTGTTAAGTCTTGTAATTTTTAAACCAATAAGATTGATAAGTTTTATTTGATTATAAGAAACATGATATTTTTATAAATAACTTATGTAAATAATTTAAAAAAATAATGTGAAAAAAGACTATCATACGTACGAATAAGGATGACCAATTAGAGTATTCTATAGACAAATATTAAAGGCAAGTTTAAACAAAAAGAGTTTTTCTCCTTAGAAATATATTGTAAAGATTATTTGATAAGATAAAATAATTTAATAAATATTATAATGATGTTTAAATTTAAAAAAAACAATTAAAATTATTTAAAATTTGAAATTATATAAAAAAATTTGTATTTGAATTCTATTACATATATAAAAAATATATAAATTTTTTAATATAAGTTCTTATTTTATAAATTTATTAAATATATTTTATAAATTTAAAGTTTATATTCAAACTTGATTTATATGTCAAACATTTCGATGAAACAATCAGATGATTGTATTAAGTATTTATAATTTGAAACCATCAATTTATGCATATTTTTTTATAATCAAATAGTTTGATAAAAAAAGAGATCGTGACAATTATAAACATGTATTGAAAGAAAATTAAAAATTAAAAATTAAAAATTACATAGTATAATCTATTGATGAAAATCTTATTACAAAATTTAAATTTGTAATATTATATGTATATATATATGTTTATATTTAAATGCATATACACACAAGCACACTTAAATATATATAGGTGAATATATACATAGATATATATAAATATAAATATATACATATATACATAAATATATAAATAATTATATACATGTTTATATATGTATCTTTACATTTATATGCATATATCTATATATGTTTGCATATATTTATACATCTATATATATATATACACATATTTAGACATATATGTATTTATGTATATTTATATATATATATATATTATTTATTTACATATATATTTGTTTATATATTTATATATATATATATAGTTACACATGTCATTATAATATACCTATATATACTTATATATATACATATCTAAATATATATATATATATATTAATATATATATATTTATATATACATACATACACATATAAATAGTTATTTATGTATATATATATATATAGATACATACACATACACATCTATATATTTATACTTACATATGTACATATATAAATATATATATTTATTTATATATATATACTTATATATATATATATATATAATACATATATATTTAAATATATATCTATACACATATATAGTCATATATATAACTATATATACTCATATATATATATATATCCAAATAAATTATTTATATATCTATATATATATATATATATACTTATATATACATATATACGCATATACTCATATATACATATATACGCATATAAATAGTTATTTATGTATATATATATATAGATACATACACATACACATCTATATATTTATACTTACATATGTACATATATATATATATTTATTTATGTATATACTTATATATATATATATAATACATATATATTTAAATATATATCTATACACATATATAGTCATATATATAGCTATATATACTCACATATATATATATATATATATCCAAATAAATTATTTATATATCTATATATATATATACTTATATATACATATATACGCATATACTTATATATACATATATACGCATATAAAGTTTTTTATATATATACATCCATATATATATATATACACATATTTAGACATTTATGTACTTATGTATATTTATATATATATATTTTATTTATTTACATATATATTTATATATACATGCATATATATATATGTATATATGCACATATAGTTATAATATATCTATATATACTTATATATATACATATCTGAATAAAAAAATATCTTAATATAAATATATATATAAATACATATATATGTATATATATAATTATTTATATATATATATTGATACACTTACACACATATATATACATATATATATATATACAAGCTTATAAATATATATATATAAACACACTCTTGTATACACATATATTTATGTATGTACTAGTCTATAAAATTTTAATTTGATTATATTATATATATAAATAGTTATTTTTTAATATATATATATATACATAAATAAATATTTATTTTTTATAATAATATTTATAAATATATAAATATACATTTAATTTTAAATCTTTTATTTTTCTTTTGATATATATTATTATAGATGTCACGATCATGTTGTTTTATCAAACTGTTTAATTATATAAAATATTCATAAGTTGAAAGGTAATTCAAATTATTATAATAGATTGTTTAATATTTGATCATATTATTGAATTGTTTTATAGTAATATTTGATGTATAGTTTTCTTAAAAATAATCTTTAACAATATGAAACATTCTAAATTTTTTTAAGTACTATAACTTGAATAAAAAATTTGAAGCATTTTTGGCATATCGAATCAAATTAAAATTATGATTTTTTTAAAAAAATATAATTTAAAATTTTAATTCATTTTAATTATACATTTAATTTTTAATATATATATATTAATAATAATGTTTCTATGTTAACTTATCAAAAACATTTTTGCTATATATTCTTAGGATTTGTAAAACTCTTACTTGTACTTGATCTTGATGTTTGTTGTTAGAGTATTTGAAATGGTCATTCTTATAATTTATAAAAGCAAATCATTTATAAATTTGTGATAATTTTGTATGATATAATTTTTAAAATTATTTTTACAAATTATTAATTAAAAATATTATGGAAATTTATTAGTATGAAACATGACTTAAAAAACTTTTGGTGCAAACAAGACATGATAGAGAAGATGCGGGACATGAGTCAATATTTAATATTAAATTAACTTTTTAAATAAGAAAATTAAAATTGTTTAACTATAAGATTTTAGTACTTTACTTCTTATACTTAATCTTTAATATAAGATATAAATTAGACAATTAAAAATCTAAAAGAAAAACTTAGGTTAATTAATTTTTTATAGTTTATAATTATAATAAATTATTTTTAAGTTAGTAAACAAAAGTATAAGGTGTTTTGCATGATGTTGGCTTGTCAAAAGTTTCTTTAGTAGCCAATAATCTCAATATAACTTAGTGCTTTGAAACAATATAACATCTTACTTTATTACCTTTACAAAGTATTGCCTAGTTTAGGGAATTAATCACTCGTGTCTTTGCTTTGACTCATAATTTGAATATTATAAAAAATATCCTTGATTCATCTTGATTTGTTAAGCTTCTTAATGGAATCATATTATATTTTGTTGCTCTTTAAATTTTTTTTATTGATTTTGTTGATGTCTTATAGATTGTAAATATTATATCTAATGCTTAATAAAATAAAGAAGACTGTCAGTCTTTAAGCAGTGCAGCCCTATTGAAGACTTCTTTTTCCTAAGCTCATTTGAGCTTTTGTTTAAATTGGAATATTAGCAGGTTAGTCAAATTTTGATATTCGTTTTTATCTGGTATTTAATATTTGTTTATTTTGATATAGTTTTTTTTGTTGAAAGTATGTAGAAATTGATAGAAGTTATGTTATGTATGTTTTTAAATGTTTTATACTTATTTTCAAGCTTAGAACATTCATTGGTTATATTAATGCAGTTTTTTTATATGAATTTAATCATTATTCTCGATCAAAAGAAATAAAACTTGTGCTTGTATAGGCATCTTATAGAACAATAATAGGTAATTTAATTAATCAATTTAAAAGATCTGTTTCATATTTTTGTTTGATTATCATGTAATTATTTTTTTTTCACCATTAAAAGTTTATTAAAGATTTAAGATGTAGTATTCATTCTTTATTATATTATTTTTGTAATAAATATTTTGCTCCTCCTCTAATTCCTCCTCCAAATCCTCCTCTAATTTCTCCTCCAATTCCTCGTCGTTCAACTCCTCCAATTCCTTCTCCAACTCCAATTCCTGTTTCAATTCCTCCTCTAATTGCTCCTCCTTCTCCAATTCCTTCAATTTCTCTTTCAATTTCTCCTTCAATTCCTCCTCCAATTCCTCCTCCTTCTCCTCCTCCTTCCTCTTCCAACTCCTCCTCCTCCTCCCTCCCCTTCCCTTCTCCTCCACCTTCTCCATCCTCCTCCTCCAATTCCTCCTTCTATTGATCAAAGGTTATCACCGTCTTCGCCAGCTCAACAAGAGAGCTTCCACCACTCAAACGGTTATCAAAACCTGCCAGCTGTCAGCCACATGGAGCTTGACGTCATCAGCTTGCTCTATAAAGGAAAGTCTATAAAGGAAAGGGGGCTTAGCTCCGCTGCCTCGTAGAATGCCCTAGCTATTTGATGGAGTTTGCGGGGTTGCAGGCTCTAGCGCTCTCCCAGCGTGGCCCTGATTTGCGCTGTCTCATCACATTGTGTGTGGCATGCGGCAGAACGAGTCTACCCCTATGACGCCGTCCTTGGTGACGACGTTGTGATAGCTGAAGGTTGCCTTGGCAGGCTTAGGTGAGGCGATTAGCCCTACCAAATGGTGTGTTGGTTGTGCTTTGCTAAGCGCTGATCACGAGGTCTGATCCGATCAGGCATATGTTGAAGCAACCGGTCCTTTGTGAAGGCTGGCCGAGTTCGACATTACGTGCACTTATCGAAAGAAGGTAAGCCATAGCGGATCTACTGTCCGAGTACCCGGTCGAAGACTCGACTTACCTCGTCTGTTGCTTATGCTTATTAGGCAGCTACCAGAACCTCATTCCAGCGAGTAGCGACTGATTTGAGCTCCGTGAAGTCGGTCGGGACGACCTTTGATCTGTGCTTTCCGTTTCCTCGGGGGCAGGGGAAAGACCATAAGAAATGGGAGAGAAAGCTACTGTTTCTAACCACATTATTCTCTTCTCTCTGACGAATTTCAACAATTTCTTCATCAAATCAAGAGCCTGTTGATGTGGACAAATAGTTCTAGATCCACCAGTCTTGATTGCAGGGAACCCCCATCATCAACTATTTGTCAGCTATGAAAAGTTCGCTTTCTTCACATTTCTTCTTCCACTAGTTGCTTCTTCATTCTCCTCATTTGCTATACTCATTTATTTGTCTATATAATCCTCCTTAAATTGTTATCTTCAATTTTCCTAATTCCTCTTCCAATTCCTTTAATTCCCTCTCTAATTCCTCTTCCAAATCTTCCTCCAATTCTTCCTCCAATTCTTCTTCCAATTCCTCGTCCTTCTTTGATTCCTACAATTCCTCTTTCAATGACTTTAATTCCTCCTCGAATTTTTCCTCCAATTCCTCCTTCAATTCCTCCTCTAATTCCTCGTCCTTCTTTGATTCCTACAATTCCTCTTTCAATGACTTTAATTCCTCCTCGAATTTTCCCTCCAATTCCTCTTCTAACTCCTCCTCTAATTTCTCCTTCAATTCCTCCTCCTCCAATTCCTCGTCCTCCTCCAATTCGTCCAATTCCTCCTCCAATTTCACCTCTAATTCCTCCTCCAATTCCTCTTCCTCCAATTCCTCCTCTAATTCCTCTAATTCCTCCAATTCCTACTCCAATTCCTCCTCCAATTCCTCCTCTAATCCCTTTTCCTCTAATTCGTCATCCTCTAATTCCTCCTCCAATTCCTCATCCTATTCTTACTCTAATTTCTCCTCCAAATCCTCCTCCAATTTCTCCTTTTTCTCCTCTAATTCCTCCTCGTTCTCCAATTTCTCCTCCAACTCTTCCAATTCCCCCTCCAATTCCTATTTCAATGCCTCTAATTCCTCCTCTTCTAATTCTTCCAATTTCTCCTTGAATTCCTCTTTCACTTCCTCCTCCTCCTCCTCCAATTCCTCCTCTAATTCCTCCTCCTCCCTCCTCTCCCTCCTTCATCTCCTCCATCCTCTAATTCCTCATCCTCTTCCTCCTCCTCCAATTTCACCTCCTCCTTCAATTCCTCTAATTCCCCTAATTATGCAAATTTCTCCTCCAATTTCTCCTCCAACTCCTCCAATTCCTTCTCCTCCCCCTCCAATTCCTCCGCCAATTCCTCCTCTAATTCCACTAATTTCCCTTCCAATTCCTCCTCCAACTCCTCGTCCTTCTTTAATTCCACCAATTCCTCCTCCTTCAATTCCTTGAATTCCTCCTTCAATTTCTCCTCCAATTCCTCTTCCAATTCTTCGCTAATTCCTCCTTCAATTCATCCTCCTCCAATTCCTCTTCATCCTCCAATTCCTCCTTCAGTTCCTCCAATTCGTCTTCTAATATCATCTCCAATTCCTCCTCCAATTCTTCTTTCAATTCCTCCTCCAAATCCTCTAATTCCTCCTCCAATTCTTTCTCTAATTCCTCCTCTATTTCTTCTAATTCTTCCATCAATTTCTTCTCCAAATCCTCTAATTCCTCATCCAATTCTTTCAATTCCTTCAATTCCTACAATTACTCCAATTCCTCCGACTCATCTCCTTCCAATTCCTCTTCCTCCAATTCCTCCTCTAATTCCTCCAATTCCTACTCTAATTCCTCCTCCAGTTCCTCGTCCAATTCCTCTCCCTCTAATTCCTCCTCCTCCAATACTCTAATTTCTCCTCCAATTCCTCTTCTTTCTATCTAATTCCTCCTCCTCCAATTCCTCCTCCCATTCCTTTTTCAATTCCTCCTCTAATTCCTCTTCCCATTTCTTTAATTTCTCCTCTAATTGCTCACATTTCTTCTCCCACTAGTTGCTTCTTCATTCTCTTCATTTGTCCTGCTCATTTATTTTTCTACATAATCTTCCTTAAATTCTTATCCTCATTCCTCCCAATTCTTTCTCCAATTCCTCCAATTTTTTCTCTAATTCATTCTCCAATTCCTCCTCCAACTCTTCTAGTTTCTCCAATTTCTCGTCCTTCTTTAATTCTTCCAATTCTTTCTCCTTCAATTCCTCCTCCTTCAATTCTTCATTCAAGTCCTCCTCCAATTTAACCTCCAATTCCTCCTTCAATTCCTCCTCAATATCCTCTAATTCCTCCTCCAAATCCTCTAATTTCTCCTCCAATTCTTCCTCTAATTCCTCCAATTACTCTCGCAATTCCTCCTAATATTCCTACTTCAATTCCTTCAATTCCTCTCCCTCCAATTTCTCTTCCTTCAATTCCTCCAATTCTTTCTTCAATTTCTCCAATTCTTACTGCAATTCCTCCTCCAATTCCTACTCCAATTCCTCTTCCAATTCTTCTAATTCCTCCTCTTTCTCCTCTAATTCCTCCTCCTCCAATTCCTCTTCTCATTCCTTTTTCAATTCCTCCTCTTATTCCTCTTCTCATTCCTTTAATTCCTCCTCCAATTTCTCCTCCCAATAGTTGCTTCTCCATTCTCCTCATTTGCTATACTCATTTATTTGTCTATATAATCCTCCTTAAATCGTTATCCACATTCCTCCTAATTCCTCCTCCAATTCTTCCCTAATTCCTCTTCCAATTCCTTCTCAAATTCCTCCTTCAATTCTTCGTCCTTCTTTAATTCTTACAATTCCACCTTCAATTACTTTAATTCTTCCTCTAATTTCCCCTCCAATTCCTCTTCGAATTCCTCCTCCAATTCCTCCTTTAATTTCTCCTCCTTCAATTCCTCGTCTTCCTCCAATTCCTCCTCCAATTTCTCGTCCTCCTCCAATTCCTCATTCAATTCTTCCTCCAATTTCATCTCCAATTCCTCCAATTCCTCAAATTCCTCTCCATCTAATTCCTCTTCCTTCAATTCCTCCTCTAATTCCTCCAATTTCTCCTCCAATCCCTCTCCCTCTAATTCGTCCTCCTCCAATTTCTCCTCCTATTCCTACTCCAATTTCTCCTCCAATTTTTCCTCTTTCTCCTATAATTCCTCCTCATTCTCCAATTTCTCCAATTTCTCTTCCAATTCTTCCAATTCCTCCTCCAACTCCTCATCCTCCTCTTCCAATTCCTATTTCAATTCCTCCAATTCCTCTTCTAATTTTTCCAATTTCTCATTAAATTCCTCCTTCAATTTCTCCTCCAATTCCTCCTCTTCCTCTAATTCCTCCTCCCTCCTCCTTCTCTGTCCTCCAATTCCTCCTCTTCCTCATCCTCTAATTTCTCCTCCTCCTTCAATTCCTCCAATTTCTCTAATTCCTCAAATTCCTCCTCCACCTCCAATTCCTCCTTCAACTACTCCTCCAATTCCTTCTCCTCCCCCTCCAATTCCTCCTCCAATTCCCCTTCCAATTCCTTCTCCAATTCCTCCTCCAACTCCTCCAATTCCTCGTCTTTCTTTAATTCCTCCAATTTCTCCTCCTTCAATTTCTCGAATTCCTCCTCCAATTTCTCCTCCAATTCCTCTTCTAATTCCATCTCCAATTCCTCTTTCAATTCATTCTCCTCCAATTCTTCATCATCCTCCAATTCCTTCTTCAGTTCCTCCAATTCCTCTTCTAATATCATCTCCAATTCCTCCAATTTTTCCTCCAACTTATCCTCCAAATCCTCTAATTTCTCATCGAATTCTTCCTTCAATTCCTCCAATTCCTCCTTCAATTTCTCTAATTCTTTCACCAATTTCTTCTCTAAATCCTATAATTCCTCCAATTCATCCAATTCATCCAATTCCTTCAATTCCTCCAATTCCTCCTCTAATTCCTCTAATTTCTACTCCAATTCCTTCTCTAATTCCTCCTCTAATTTCTCTCCCTCCAATTCCTCCTCCAATTCCTCCTCTTATTCCTACTTCAATTTCTCCTCTAATTCCTTCTATTTCTATATAATTCCTCCTCTAATTCCTCCTCCCATTCCTTTTTCAATTCCTCCTCCAATTCATTTTCCCATTTCTCTGATTTTTCCTCTAATTTCTCACATTTCTTCTCCTACTAGTTGCTTCTTCATTTTCCTCATTTGTCCATCTCATTTATTTGTCTGCATAATCTTCTTTAAATGTTATCCTCATTCCTACCAATTCCACCTCCAATTTCCCCTCCAACTTCTCCAATTCTTCCTCCAACTCCAATTCCTTATCCTTCTTTAATTCCTCCAATTCCTCCTTTTCAATTTCTCCAATTCCTCCTCCAATTCCTCTTTCTCCTTCAATTCTTCATTCAATTCCTCCTCCAATTTCACCTCCAATTCCTCCTTCAATTCCTTCAATTCTTTCTTCAATTCCTCCTCCAAATCCTCTAATTCCTCCTCCAATTCTTCCTCCAATTTCTCTAATTACCCCCCAATTTCTCCTCATATTCCTTCTTCAATTCCTCAAATTCTTCTCCCTCTAATTTCTCTTCTTTCAATTCCTCAAATTCTTTCTCCAATTCCTTCAATTCTTACTGCAATTCCTCGTTCAATTCCTCCTCCAACTTCTACTCCAATAACTCTTCCAATTCTTCTAATTCCTTCTCTTTCTCCTCTAATTCCTCCTCCTTCTCCTCTAATTCCTCCTCCCATTCCTTTTTCAATTCCTCCTCTAATTCCTCTTCTCATTCCTTTAATTCCTCCTCCAATTCCTCCAATTTCTCCTCCCAATAGTTGCTTCTCCATTCTCCTTATTTGCCATACTCATTTATTTGTCTAAATAATCCTCCTTAAATCGTTATCCACATTCCTCCTAATTCCTCCTCCAATTCCTCCAATTCCTCCAATTCTCCTCCCATTCTTCCTCCAATTCCTCCTCCAATTCTGCCTCTTCCAATTCCTCCTCCATTTCCTCGTCCTTCTTTAATTACTCCAATTCCTCCTTCATTTACTCCAATTCCTCCTCTAATTTCCTTTTCTATTCTTCTACTAATTCCTCCTCCAATTCCTCATTCAATTCCTCCTCCAATTCCTCCTTTAATTCCTCCTCCAATTTCTCGTCCTCCTCTAATTCCTCCTCCAATTTCACCTCCAATTCCTCCTCCAATTCCTCCAACTCCTCTCCATCCAATTCCTCTTCCTCTAATTCCTCCTCTAGTTCCTCTAATTCCTCCTCCAATCCTTCTCCCTTTAATTTATCCTCCTCCAATTCCTCCTCTAATTCCTCCTTCTCCAATTTTTCTTTTAATTTCTCCTCCATGTCTTCCAATTCCTCCTCCAATTCTTGTTTTAATTCCTCCAATTCCTCATCCTCCAATTTTTACAATTTCTCCTTGAATTCCTTCTTGAATTCCTTCTCCAATTCCTCCTTCTCCTCCTCCAATTCCTCCTTCTCCTCCCTTCACCTCCCTCCTCCACCTCCTTCATCCTCCAAATTCCTCTTTCTCTTCCTCCTCCAATTTCTCCTCCTTTAATTCCTCCAATTCCTCTAATTCCTCAAATTCCTCCTCCTCCAATTTCTCCTCCAACTCTTCCTCCAATTTCTCCTCCAATTCCTCCTGTAATTCCCCTTCCAATTTCTCCTCCAATTTCTCATCCAACTCCTTCAATTCCTCCTTCTTTAATTTCTCCAATTCCTCCTCCTTCAATTCCTCGAATTTCTCCAATTTTTCCTCTAATTTCTCTTCCAATTTCTCCTCCAATTCCTCCTTTAATTTCTTCTCCTCTAATTTCTCGTCCTCCTCCCTGTTCTAATTTCACCTCTCATTCCTCCAATTTCTCTAATTCTTCCTCCAAATCCTCTAATTTCTTCTCCAATTCTTCCTTCAATTACTCCTCCAATTTCTTCTCCTCCAATTCCTCTAATTCTTCCTCCAATTTCTTCTCAAAATCCTCTAATAACTCCTCCAATTCATCTAATTCATTCGATTCATCCAATTCCTCAAATTACTCCAATTCCTCCAACAATTCCTCTCTCTCCAATTCCTCTTCCTCCAATTCCTTCTCTAATTCCTCCAATTCCTCCTCCTATTCTTACTCCAATTTCTCCTCTAATTCTTCCAATTCTTCCTCCAATTTCTTCTCCAAATCCTCCAATTCCTCATCCTTCTCCAATTCCTTATTCAATTCCTCCAATTTCACCTCCAATTCCATCTCCAATTCCTCCTACAATTCCTCTCCATCCAATTCCTTTTTCTCCAATTCCTCTAATTCCTCCAATCCCTACTCTATTTCCCCATCCTCTATCTCTATCTTCATTCCACCATTTCTATTTTCTCACTACCATTCTCCTTCTCTTTCTCTTTTCCTTCCTTCCCTTTCCTTTCCTTTCTCCCTCTCTTCCTTTCTTCCTTCCTCCCTTACCCTCTCTCCTTCCATTTTTTTTTACTTTCCTAATTCTCTACTTTCCTTTCTTCTCTCCCTTCCTTTGTTTCTCCTCTCCTTTCTTTCCTTCCTTCTTGCCTTTCTCCCTTCTTCCCTTCATTCTTTGCTGCCTTTCTTCTTTTCTTCCTTTATTTTTTTCCTTCCTCCCTTCATCACATCCTCTTTTCTTACTTATCCTTTATCTTCCTCCCATCCTCTCTTCCTTTCTCTTTTCATTCCTCCCTTCCTTCCTCCTTCTCTTCCTCCCTTCTTTCATTTCTCCCTTCTTTTCTATCTCCCTCCTGGCATCTCTTCTTATGTCCCTTCTTACATCTCTTCTTTTGTCCCTTTTTTGCTTCATTTCTTCCTACCTCCTTTTTTCTTTCCTTTTCTCCCTTCTTTTCTCCCTCCCTTCCTTTTCTTTCTTCATTCCTTTCTCTCTTATTTCATTCTTGCCTTCCTTCTTTCTTCCCTTCTTTTCTTCCTCTCATTTTTACCATCCTCCATCCCTTTCTCATTCATTCTTTCTTGCTTCCTCCCTTCCTCTCTTCTTCATTCCTTTCTTCAATCCTTCTTTCATTCATTTTTGTCTTATTTCTTTCTTTTCTTTCTTCCCCTTGCCTTCTTACTTTCTTACCTCCTTTGTTTCTTTCCTTTGCTTCTTTTCATTGAAACAACATGATACTTTGCATCCCTCCCTGTCTCTTGTCTTCTTTCCTCCCTTTCTCCTTTTTATTCTCCTTCCCTTCCTTTCGTCATCCCTTGATTCCTTCCTTTCTCGCTCTCTTCTTTTATTCCTTTTATTCTTCCTTCTTTCCTTCAATCCTTCTTTTTTCTCCTCTTTCTCACCCTCCTTTTCTTCATTCCTTTCTTTTTTCTTTTGTCTTCTTTCCTTTTTCTTTATTTTTCTTTCGTTCTCCTTACCTCCCTCCTTTCTTTCTCCCTTCATCTCTTCTTTCCTCTATTCTTCTCTTTCTTTATTCATTTCTTTTTCTCTTCCTTCTTTCTTTCATCTCTTCCCTCCTTCCCTCTGTCGTTCTTTGTTTGTTTTCTTCTCTCCCTTCCTCATTTCTTTCTTCTTTTCTTTCTTTTTTCTCTCTTTCCTCTCGTCCCTCCTTCCCTATTTCCTCCCAGTCTTAGTTTTTTGCCCTTCTCTATCTCATGTTACTTCACATCCAAATATGTATGCTTGTTTTTTTTCTTTTTTTATATTTGTTTTTCCTTCACTCCAATTTTGTATATTGGTTGTTTGCTTTCCTTCGTTTTTCGTATTCTCCCTCTGGATTGATGTTGGTTCAACCTCTTGTATTGATTTTAGTTTTCTTTACATATCATCTTGCTCTATTAATACTAATTTTTTCTTGTTTAATAGTTCTTGTTTCTTTACTTCCTTTTCTTGCATCTTTTTATATCTTCAATAAAGTTAGCTCCTTTGTCTTTATTCTCCTTTGTCTTTATTCTACTTTTATATTTGTTATAGATTTTATTCTTCTTTTGTTGATTTTTGATGGTTCTCTTATAATGTTGTCTCATTTTTTTTTATCCTTATTTTCATCTTTTAATATTAATTTTATCTTCACTTTTCTTGATATTATCTATTCCTCCTATTTCAGTGATGTTTATTCGATATTGGCTATTTTCTTTTTTATTTTATACTTATGATATTTGTTGCTTCTATATTTCTTTTATATAGTAGTTAATCTATCTCCTCATTTGATTAACTAGGGCACCAACTTGATGCCTTTTGTAGCCAAGCGAAACATATCTGAAGGGTGAGAAGATCAATAAATTATAGCTCCCCATGTCAATTGATTGATGCCTTGGAAGAGAACCTTTTGTTGTGGCCACTTTTGCACCTTACTATTGCACTTGTGATTACATTTTATATGAGTAAAAGGTTAACACAAATAATGCTTTGCCATACTTTCTTTTTGTAGAAGCAAATGTAGGCATCCAGTTTACTCACTTTTCATGTTTTTTGTGATCCATTCTTTGCTTTCTAATCCATCACTGGAAAGGGAAGGAAATTTCTCATTACATTATTCATTTATATGTTTGCAGGATTAAATCGAATAGTGAATTTATGGTATTCTATTTGCTCAATCCTTTTTTTTTTTGCCATAACCATGTTCTTATATTTCTAGTTAAAGCTGAAATGAGCATTGCTACATGTCATGGAATTTTATTCAAGGAAATATTACGTATTGAGTGCTATCTATTTACCCTTCACTTCTTTGGTTTTGGAGGAATAGTGCATAAATGGGGTATTCGATAAATTGTCAAGATGTAAGTTTGAGGCTTAAATAAAAGAGAGCTGGAGTAGTCATGTTTCCGTGTGAGGTGAAAAATATTATCTTGGGATAATATCAATGATGCCACTTAGTTTTAAAAGCCTCCATCTACTTAACTTGCCTCCATGGATCACATAGAGCTTGTCTTGTGATTATGAATGTAATTATGTAATGTGCTACTAAGTTGTGGCTAAAGGACAATAATAAACTCTAAGTTGTTAGCCATATAGTGCAATCTATAGAATGTCGAACTCGTAGAAGTATCATTAAATTTGGAAACCTTGTAATACACTTGCTTGTAAGTTAATGGAGATGACCTCGATCATGCAAGAAAGAGAAGTGAACAAGAAATAATTAAAATTTTAATACTGCACCTAGAATGCAAATAAGAGAAAATGGATTTAACATAAGGAGTTTCAAACTATTGTTGGCCTTTGAAGGGGTGTTAATGTTAATAAAAATGCATAATCTTTCGAGTTAAAACTAGTTACCACTTAGACTTGAGAGGAAAAGTGGAAAATTATAACATACAAAGTTTACATTTAAAGCTAACTATGACATGTAATTGCATGATAGTAGAAACTAAATAGGTCGATGGTCGAAACTATAAAACAAATGCTTGATGTTTGTCGAATAAGAACACTGACAATAAAGTTTAATTGTAGACAGAATTTGGTAGCATTTAAGTGATGTAGGTCCATATCGTGGTCAAAGAATATGTGCATACGAGTGGTAGCCATGTTAGTGGTGATCAAATCAAATCTTCTTAGCCTGGATGTATAGCAAATCAATTGCAAAACATGTTTCTCCTCAAGATGGCAACGTGCCCCTTGATAAGCGTCATAATATGACTCTTGTTGTAGATCTTGTATCTTGATGGCTCGATGATGGAGGACGGTGTGGTAGGTGGCTAAGAAAGTTGTACTTGATATCACGGGTTTCTTTGATGTTTTTGAGGGCTAAAGGTTAGGGATGACTTGATTAATGTCATGGATGATGCAAAGATATTAAAAGATGTAGTAATAATGAGTGATCGTCGACGATGTCAAAAGACGTATTTATGTGGCTCGAGATGTGAAGGAAGATGTAGGTTTGGTGGTGAAGGGCACCATTACACACACACCAAGTAGTTGAGCAAGACGTCAACGATTTGAACATGATGCATTAGTCTTGTGGAGTATATAGGGCTATCATGTGCGATGTCTAGAGGTATTATGGAGGGCATATTGTACCTCAAGGTTCATCATTGAGAATGGGAGGATCATAATGTTGACAATAAAGCCTCATGTGGAAAACCTGATTCTGTGGAATACGAAAGAGATGATGCACACCTGGCAGCATTGTGGACATCCAACGTGTTGGTAGTGTATTTGTGAATATCACCACATGTAATTCCAAGCATATTTTGAATTTTGGATGAGTAGAGAAGCCATAAAAAATTAGAAAGCATAATATAAGTAGCTCAATGGGGCATTGAGGAATTGTTTTACAGCAAGAACTAGTTTTATAATTTTATTTGAGTTGTAGATATATCAAGAAAATTGTCTATCAGGCCTAATGAGTTAAATGATTAGAGTTTGGTTGTCATTTTTAATAATATTATGGCCCAAATTATTCTAAACAAAATAAAGTGAGCCATAAATGACGTTTGAAAAGTTAGTAGTAATGTTGTACTTTTACTTGCATTCACTAAAGGTATCAATCAAATTACTATCATGATCACGAATGAGGCTGCTGATAATAGCTTTTGAAGCATTCTTGTGGTCATTATTCAGCTTAATTGACTTGCCCTTCACTTAGCAGTACCATTGCTATTGCTCACGTAGATTATCATTTTTTGTACTAATGCTTAGTGTTTTCTTGAAATTTTGGATTTGATTGCCTTAGTGAACTTCTTGGCTTCCACAAGTTTTTAATCAATGATTCCATCAATCTGATATGCTTGGCAAGGTGTTTGCTATTTTGTTTCCATGATGGCAAGGTATATTTTTATTGCAAGTATTCTTGTTAGTTATTTACTTTGAATTTTGTTTTAATGTTGATGCTTTTTTTAAACCATTTGACTGTTTCATTTTCTTTGTCAATACAGGTTGCAGCCGACAAAAAGAACAAAACTGAGAGGGCAAATCCAACTGAGCAAGCTTCATCAGGGAATTCCTCAAAAAAAAAAGGGCCCAAGCCTGCCTCACTTTTAAAGCCTATGAGAAATAGAGCAGATGGTTCTGTACCCATATTTATTTTGTTGAGATCAGTGTTTAAGTTGTTTACCTTGTGCAGGTAATTTGCATTTGCAATGACCTCTATGCCCCCGCTTTAAGACCAATTCGCCAAATTGCAAAGTGAGTTTCACAAGATAGTTGGCAACGCATTGTTGAATTTACTTTTTCATATTTATTTGTTTGGTAATCAACTAACATAGCATAATCTTTTATTGTGTCTTCTATAGGGTCTATATATTTATGCAGCCATCAATTAGTCGTGTAGCGAACGGTAGATGATATTGTACAAAATTAAGCTACAAAATTCATTATTATTCATTGCCTTCAACTCGAAAGTATACTCCTTTTTTTCCTTTGTTGTGCTTCTCCTGTAGGAAATTTTTTTGATTAACAGAAATTGCTATTGGCAGGCTTAAACATATTTGCAAAAGGGAAGGTTACAAGACAAATTCCATTGACTGGCAACCCTTGTTGAATATATTGGTAGGTTTATTTTTTTTTGTGCATGAACCATATTATATATTGGCTGTCCTTCTTGTGTTATTGTTTTTGTGCATTTATATAGCCTTTTGTGAATTGTTGGATTGTTTACATTGTCCTCTGGGCTTATCTCTTGAACTTATATAGTTAGGCAAATATGCTTGAAAACATTGTTATATTTAGAATTTTTTAACGATGCTTTACTTATCAACCGTTGCTTTAGTAATCATTTTTTGTTCACAGCTTAATGTATGCTATGATAGTTTGCAAGCTAATGGGTATCAGGCATTATATGTGTGAATGTTGTACTATCAATTCATAATATTTTACAGGTAATTGAATGAATTGTAAGCTTATCCAGACTTCAATCCTCCAGTACTACGGAGTGCATTGACAACAAATGTCAAAAGTTTCTTTCTTTATGGACCAGAATTGTGATTATAAATGTCTCTTGATACTGGATAGCATTAACAGAAAGAAAATACCATTATAAATGCTGTGTTCGGTAATGATATGCTTTGTTTTGGGTGTGAGATATCAAGAAGTTCTCGTGTTTCTCCCTAATTCAGTGTCAAGTTTCACATGTCAATCAATACTATAATTAACACATAACACAACCATAAGTGGAAGCCTTCAATCGTAAATCGCTAGTTAGATCACTAACAAATTGGCAAAGGAAAATATGCGCAAATCCTCTTTAAATGGCTGTAATGCACAAATCCATATGACTTTCAAAGGCTCTTAATGCTGGATAACAATCTCTATTGGATCTTAGATTTTGTTGGATGAGATTATCTAAGCCATCCACAAAGGCCTTCCTTCTTATAATCACAAGGACCTTTTATAAATTTTTGAAAGATGTCTAGAATCTCTAAGTTTTGGTAGCATCCAAAAGGTCTATCTAATCCCCCTTAAATTTCTACCTAAGCCATCCACAAAGGATTTCCTTTTCATAATCACAAGGACCTTTTATAAATTTTGAAAGATACCTAAAATCTCTAAATTTTGGTAGCTTCCAAAAGGTCTATCTAATCCCCCTTTAATGTCCATAGATTTATTTCCAAAACTTGTCTAGATTAGACTAGCAAATGCTTATATAAATTTGAAATGCAAATTCACAACTTTTCATAAAGCAAAAGCAATGCTCTTTAAGATTGAACCATCCAATCCAAAAATTGAATCATCTTTTTGGGTTTAATAGGTGGCTTACATGTTGACCAAATAAATTTTGTTTCCACCATCCAACTTGACATATTGGATGGTCTGATGCTGCTTGATAGGATAGATTACGTAAATGCTTAGTTTGTTGATCTTAGCTTGCTGATCAAACAATTCAATTTAGTGTCAAACAATTCAATTAGCTTGGCTAATGCTGAAAACTGTAGTTGAATTAATATTTTGACATTGAATTTAAAGTGTGACAACAAGAGATCTTTGTTGTTACATCCCATTTTTTCCTTGAGAATTTTATTGGGATATGATTTTTGTATTTTAAATTTTCTTGGAGAATAATAAAATAATATAATTTTGAGGCATCTTGAGAACTGTGATTGACGAAGTAATTCAGAACTCATCTATGTATATATTTTTCGATATAGTTCCTCAAGAATGGCCTATTGGCCTTGTTTTATTACAATTGGAATTCATTTGAATTTTTCATTAATTTTTGAAACTAATGGATTATTAATAATTATATTATGATATATTATTTATATTAACCTTATAAATCTGCTAGATGCACAACTGTAGCTCTGTTCTTTCGTGGATGCATAAGAAAGGAGCTTCCATGCTTGCTTGGATGGAAAATCCATTGTCTTCTTGAAAATTGTTTGATTGGATCCAAAAGAATTGATTGGAAGGATTTTTTGTAGATTTCGTGTTGGATCCTTGAGAGAAAAAGGGGATTTTATGTATTCGAGCTTGGCAGCCACAAAGCTTGAAGACAGAATTTTCATGTGAGTTGGTGTTGCATGGGAAGGATTGATAGCTTATTTATTGTATTCTTTGAAGTTGTGGACACTGGCTGGAGGAAAGAAAATTTAGTCTTTCAATTGCTTAGTTTTTTTTCACAAACTTAATAATTTATTTTAGCCCAGAAAATCATGAAGATTTGAAGAGTTTAATTTGGGTATGTAGAAGCATTTTTGCATTGTGAAACCGTGTTATATTGCTAAACTATATTATCAATTTGCATGCTAGTGAAACTTAGGAGTTAGTAGGAGCATTTTGGATCGAATAGAAAATTAGAATGTGTTATTAAAAACACAAGACTTTTCTAATATATTGTGTATCATTTGCTTGTGATAAGAACTGAAAGACAAAAAGAAATCATAAAGGAATCATCACAAGGGAATTAACTAGGTAAACTAAAATTACCATGATGTTAGTAGGTTATTAATATGTATCTTTGAAATGTATTGATATTGTGTGGGGATGATTGCATGGCATTGGTAATCATGTTTATATGTTCTAGTCTCATATAGTATACACCTTCCCTTAGCTCCCAGTACCTTTACTATGAGGCCAACAAACTTGGTTGTTTTGAATTCCATAAATAAGACCTTATTGGTAGGCTCCATGAAGGCTCCTTTCTTTGAAGTTTTTGACTTGGGGTTGGATTGTATTCTCTGCCACTTTTTAGAATGTCGCTAATTGCAATTCTATTTGGCTATGTGGACCTTGGATAGTGGGTAGCTGGGTTGTAGGCCTTGATCTTTGGTTTCTGCAATTCATGTTGGGCTTGTTTGTGGTTATGTCAACCACCGTTTGGGCACACTTCCTTCCCCAAGTTGCATTCTTTTATTGGGACATAGTGAACCTTATCGGCATATCAACCTCTATTGATTAACCAAGCTAAATCGATGGCTGGACTACTCACATGAATCAGTCTTCTTATGTGCGTGTATGCATTTGAATAAACCTTGCAGCACCTCTTTTCTCTTGAATATGGCTGGATGGGCCTAGGTGCCTGGCCTTTCAATGCTTTGAATATGAAGGGTTCCCTATTATTTTCTTCGATTATGGAAAAGTGAGGCATTCTAGTGGTGATTGCAAGCATAACCTTCTGACTTCTGACAAAAATGTGCAACCACATTGTCACGCCCCGCCTAGTGGTTTGCGCACATTTAGTCAACCTATCAATTATTACCCACACACAATCATGACCTGCCTGTGATCTAGGCAAACCCACAACAAAATCCATTGATATACTTTCCCATTTCCACTCAGGAATGGGTAAAGGTTGCAGCAAACCACTAGGCTTCTGTTGTTCCCCTTTAACCTGCTGACAAATCAGACATTTTCTAACCCATTCTGCCACATCTCGCTTGAGACCAGGCCACCAAAAATTTTGTTTCAATTCTTGATACATTTTTGTGCCTCCAGGATGGATAGCATACTTTGAATTGTGAGCTTCACTAAGCAACAATTGTTTCAATTGGAGATGATCAGGAATACATAACCGGCCTTGAAATCTCAACACATCATCTTTATCTAGAGAAAAGTCAGATATCCAGCCATCCCTGATTTTCTGAATTAGTTTCTGACATTCTTCATCTTGCAACTGATCTTCTTTAATAGACTGCAGCCAATCAGGTCTGATAGACAACTGACCAAGCAATAAAACATTTCTCTGCAGTTCTTTCTCTAATAAAAGTCTATCAATTTCAAATACCGTCAGCTTCTCAACATCTTGGGATAAAATTGAGCTAACATAAGCTCTCCTGCTCAGGGCATCAGCAACCACATTAGCTTTTCCTGGATGATAGATTATTTTCAGATCATAATCTTTGATGAATTCAAGCCACCTTCTCTGTCTCAGATTCAACTCTTTCTGATCAAAAATGTATTTCAAGCTTTTATGATCTGTCAATAATTCACATTTCACTCCATAGAGATAGTGCCTCCATATTTTCAAAGCAAAAACTATTGCTGCTAATTCCAGATCATGCACTGGATAATTTTTCTCATGAGGTTTCAGCTGTCTGGAAGCATAAGCTATCACTTTGCCATACTGCATTAACACACAGCCCAAACCTTGCAATGATGCGTCACTGAAAACCTGATAGCCTTCAGTTCCTTCAGGCAATGTTAATACTGGAGCAGATGTCAATTTTTCTTTCAACTGCTGAAAACTTCTTTCACAAGATGCATTCCACTCAAATTTCACAGCCTTCTGAGTCAATCTTGATATTGGTGCAGCGATTTGAGAAAAACCCTGCACAAATTTTCGATAATAACCTGCCAAACCCAGAAAACTTCTGACTTCAAATACATTTGAAGGTTGGGGCCAATTTACAATAGCTTCTATTTTCTGGGGATCTACAGAAATCCCTTCTGCGCTAATAACATGCCCCAAAAATGAAATCTTAGACAACCAGAATTCACATTTTGAGAATTTAGCATACAACTGATGCATCTGTAAAGTCTGTAATACTGTATGCAAGTGTCTTTCATGATCCTCAGCATTTCTGGAATACACCAAAATATCATCTATAAACACCACAACAAACTGATCCAGATATTCTTTAAATACTCTGTTCATCAAATCCATAAATGCTGCAGGGGCATTGGTTAGGCCAAAAGGTAACACCAGGAATTCATAATGCCCATATCTAGTCCTGAAAGCAGTCTTAGATATGTCATCTTTCTTGATTTTCAACTGGTGATAACCAGACCTTAAATCAATTTTCGAAAATACTGCAGCATCCTGCAACTGATCAAATAAATCATCAATCCTCGGCAGTGGATAACGATTCTTGATAGTAATTTTATTCAACTCCCTGTAATCAATACACATCCTTAAACTGCCATCTTTCTTTTTCACAAATAAAATCGGTGCTCCCCATGGAGACACACTGGGTCTAATAAAACCCTTGTCAAGCAACTCTTGAATCTGGACTTTTACCTCTTGCAATTCAGCAGGGGCCATTCTATACGGTGCCTTGGAAACAGGTTCCACTCCTGACATCAACTGGATTTCAAATTCGATTTCTCTGTCTGGAGGTAAACCAGGCAACTCTTCTAGAAATACCTCGGGATACTCACAAACTACAGGAACATCCTGCAACTTCCCAAAATTCTGATCTGGTAGCAACACAGAAAGCAAAAATCCTTCATTTCCTTTCTGAAGCAATTTACAAACTTTCAACACAGAAATGAAAGGAATTCTCCTTCCTTTCCCATAGTAAATTACTTCTTCTCCCAATTGGGTTTTCATCTGCACTCTCTTTTCCATACAATCAATTTTGACTTGATGTTTCACAAGCCAATCCATCCCCAAAATAATATCAAATTCACTTAGGGGTAAAATTATCAAATCCACAGAGAAATCTGTTCCCTGAATTTCTATATTTCCATTTACATATTCTTTTGCTAAAATTTCTGATCCATCTGGTAATTTAACTAATAAAGTAGTTTTCATGATTTGCAATGGTAACAGCAAATGATCACACACATGCTGAGCTACAAATGAATGCGATGCTCCACAATCAAAAAGAACTGATACTGCAATATTTTTGAAAGATAAAATACCTGATATCACATCAGTAGAACGAGGAGCATCCTGCTGAGATATAGCATAGACTCTCGGCTGTCCACTTTTGCCAGCTGGCTGACCTCTGCCTGTGCCACCCGATACTGTGGTAGATGCTGTACCTCGACCTCTGCCAGTACCAGCTCTACCACCTCTAGTAAAACCAGTGGGTGATGAGGCCATCCCAGATGCCGCACTAGCCTGGGGACAATCTCTAGCTATATGCCCTGGCTCACCACAAGTAAAACATTTGATCTGGCCACCAGTCCGATACCAACAAATCCCTCTATGAAATTTTCCACATTCTGGACACTGAGGGATCTTTCCAGTATCTGTATCAGTCCTGCTACTGCTAGCTACAGATCCTGATTTTCCAGTACCAAATCTCTTACCTCTGAACTTTTTGAATCCCTTTTTAAAAGATGTGGTCTCTCTGATGGCTAGGGGTTCTTCTCTTTTTCTTTCTGCACTTTTCTGCACTTCCAGCACCTGCAAGTTCTGTTCTATCATTCTGGCATTTTCCACAAGTTCAAAGAAGTCAGCTGTTCTGAAAGAAATTAAAGCAGATTTGATTTCATGTTTCAATCCTTTTCTGAATACAAAACAGCGCTGCTCCTCAGAACCAAACATGTCAGGCACATGTCTCGCCAGAGTGCTGAATTTTCTTTCATACTCAGATACTGTAAGGGCACCCTGAACCAGAACAGAAAGATCTTCCCGCATTCTTTCTCGGGCAGATAAAGGGATGTAGCACATTTCAAAATCAACTACAAATTCTGGCCATGAGATTTCTTTTGTTGGCCTGCTCCTGAATTTAATCCTGTGGCGTGATTCCCACCAGTCCACAGCCTCGTCATCAAGCACCAAAATAGCTAAAGGAACTCTTCTATGCTCTGGGCAATCCATGCCCTCAAAGATTCTTGTCATCTGCTTAATCCATCTCTCTGCAACTAAGGGATCTGTTCCTCCAGCAAAGTGAGGGGGATGCATGTGATAGAATTTATTTACTGCTTTATCCATCATGAAGCTGTCATCCTCCCTTCTCATTTGTTGTTGCGAAGAAGATGAAGCAATTGGCATTTGAGCATTATCAGAGCCTTGCTCTCTTTCTTCATTGCCAACAGGAGGTACATTTGCTTCTCCTCCTCTAGATCCCTTTATTCAGCAAATTTACACATATCAATTCTCAATAATTCAACAATTTTTCACAATTATATGTATGTGCTTTACTTAAAAACAGGTATGACATATACATGCTGTGCCAGTGTCCTCACTCAAATTTTTAATTCTTACAACTTTGCTCTGATACCACCCTGTCACGCCCCGCCTAAACTATTACTATAATATACTGATAAAATCAGCTAATCAGAGTATAGCAGCATATAATTGAGGACACAACTGTAAAACTAGGCGAGGGTGACGTAAGAAAAATAAAACTGTTACCTTTATAATCAACAGCAACTTCAATATATGCATACCTGTCACTTGGGAAATCCTGTACAAAAATTACAAAAACCGAAATAACAGATACATTTGTACAAGTCCCATACCATCCTAAGCACCCTCTCTCTGTGAATCAGTGGCATGTCCTGTAATGTAAGTAGGGGAAATGAGCTTATAAAGCCCAGTAGGTGAATGCTATGGCTACAAGGATATAACATGATGAATATCTAACAACATGCTATAACTCCAATGTAAATATGGCAAAGATCAATCTGAAATCAGCATGCAATGAATCAAGCAAAGTATGCAATTCATTTCTTCTTCTTTTCAATTTCTTTTTTTTCTTATTCATTTTCTTTTTCTTTTCTTGCTGGGTCCCAGACTTTCCCCATGATCCACATCCCCCATCCCTATCATATCATCTCTATGGCATCTATCTCATCTAGAGACCATTGCCCGTAGGCATATCGTGGCTGGCCAAGCCTATCACGTCGGACCATCTCCGTATCTCAGCCCTGCACAAAGTGCTAGCCATATACGAGATGTCTCGATCTCTATCACGTCGGACCATCTCCGTATCTCAGCCCTGCACAAAGTGCTAGCCATATACGAGATGTCTCGATCTCATCATATCCCTCCGCACTCAGCCCTGCACAAAGTACTAGCAATGCGGGGGAGGTCTCTATGCCATCTCATCATGCCCAGCATCCTGTGCTGGTGCTCATATGTCCGGGGACTACTGGGATGCGATCTAGGGTCAATTCTTTTCTTCTTTTCTTTTTTTACTTTTCTTTTTAGGGAATTTAACCCTTTAAGAGGCATAATCGATACCTCTACACATTTTCTTTGGCATGCTTTACATTTTACTATACCATAGTATCATATTGCAAATTCTCATTTCATTTTCATATAATGCCATAATATTTCAAAGCCATGCTTTTATAATAGAATAACAATCACTACTTACATTACTATTTAAATAAATTCACCTACCTGAGTTCCTGAGGGTCCTGCCATTCTTTGGCCTCTTCCTCTTCCCCTTCCTCTTCTTCTCATTTATTTCAATTACAGGGTGCTGTCAGAGTTTGTTTTCTTCACACTTATGCAGCCTTCGCCACTCAACACTTCTTTTCAATTTTCCCCCCCCTTTTAACACTGCTCAAGCACAAATAATTCAAGGGGATAAAATAAATAGAAAACCTCTTACCGCCGGCTTAAGAACAACAAAAGAAACTCACCGGAGGCTGCCGCTGACCGCTGCACGGTTCAGAAATTCCCCTCGGATCAAGCCGACACTCGTATGCAACCCTCCTTTCTCGGCACGGAAAACGAGAAAAGGCTGCACCGCAAAAATTCCAAAAATCAAAAACACGTTCCCTTCTACGGTTTGAGGAGAGAGAAACCGCTCGGGAAGAGAGAGAAACTGCTCGGGAAGAGAGAGAAACTGCTCGGGACTTACCCGGTTCCCTTCTCGCTGAGCTCGGAACCCGAATCGCCGCTGCCGGACTCTCCCTTCTTCCGATTTTCGTCAGGACGGAAGCTGCCGCGGTTTCGTCGCGGTTTCGTCAGGACGGAGACCGCTGCGGGAAAACCCTCGATCCCCCTTTTTTTCCTCCGCTGCTTCGCACAGTTCGGCACGAAAGATTTGGGATTAGGGCTCCTTAATTAATTTTTTTTCCTCGGGCTCGCGTCCGGCCCCGACACGCGGCGTCGTCGGATCGCCTCGCGTCCGGCCCCGTGCGTTTTAGGGATTAGGGATTCCGGTTCGGCTTGGTTCCGGTTCGACGTGGTTCCGGTTCGGCGTTAACCGAACCCCTTTTTTTTTTTTTTTTTTTTTTTTTTTTTTTTTTTCTGGATATTACAATCTCCCCTCCTTCAAGAAATTTCGTCCCGAAATTTTCAAAACAACTCTGGATACTGAGCTTTCATATCTGCCTCAATTTCCCAGGTTGCCTCAATATCAGTGTGGTTCTGCCACAATACTCGAACCATGGGAATCGCTTTATTTCTTAGCACTTTCTCTTTTCGATCTAGGATCAGAATTGGCTTTTCTTGATATGTCAGATCTGGCTGAATTTCGATACCTTCTATATCGTATCGAATAATATGCGCTGGATCTGAAACATACTTCCTCAGGAGAGACACATGAAACACATCATGCACTCCAGCCAACTGAATAGGTAAAGCAATTCTGTATGCAACCTGTCCTATTCTTTCAGAAATTTGAAAAGGACCAATAAATTTGGGCTTCAATTTCCCTGCTTTACCAAATCTGAAAACTCCTTTCATAGGACTAACTTTGAGGAAAACATGATCTCCCTCTTGGAATTAAACATGTTTGTGCTTGCTGTCAAAAAATTTCCTCTGTCGATCCTGTGCAGTCCGTATTCTTTCTTTAATCAGTTTTACTTTTTCTGTGGCATCATCCACAAAATCAGGACCAATAAGCTGTCTTTCTCTACCTTCAAACCAGCATAGAGGAGATTGACATTTCCTGCCATACAGAGCTTCATAGGGAGCCATCCCAATGCTAGCCTGATAACTGTTATTATATGTAAATTCCACTAAAGATAAGTGGCTCTCCCAATCTCCTCCAAAATCAAGAATACACAGTCTCAACAGATCTTCCAAAACTTTAATTACTCGTTCAGTCTGGCCATCTGTCTGTTGGTGGAAAGCTGTACTGAATTTCAACTGAGTACCAAAAGCTTGATGTACCTTTTTCCAGAAATGAGATGTAAACTTTGGATCTCTATCAGAAATAATCTCCTTAGGCACACCATGCAGCTTCACAATTTGTTTTAAATACAGCTGAGCTAGCCTTTCTGCTGAATAGGTGACTTTAATGGCCAAGAAATGCGCACATTTAGTCAACCTATCAATTATTACCCACACACAATCATGACCTGCCTGTGATCTAGGCAAACCCACAACAAAATCCATTGATATACTTTCCCATTTCCACTCAGGAATGGGTAAAGGTTGCAGCAAACCACTAGGCTTCTGTTGTTCCCCTTTAACCTGCTGACAAATCAGACATTTTCTAACCCATTCTGCCACATCTCGCTTGAGACCAGGCCACCAAAAATTTTGTTTCAATTCTTGATACATTTTTGTGCCTCCAGGATGGATAGCATACTTTGAATTGTGAGCTTCACTAAGCAACAATTGTTTCAATTGGAGATGATCAGGAATACATAACCGGCCTTGAAATCTCAACACATCATCTTTATCTAGAGAAAAGTCAGATATCCAGCCATCCCTGATTTTCTGAATTAGTTTCTGACATTCTTCATCTTGCAACTGATCTTCTTTAATAGACTGCAGCCAATCAGGTCTGATAGACAACTGACCAAGCAATAAAACATTTCTCTGCAGTTCTTTCTCTAATAAAAGTCTATCAATTTCAAATACCGTCAGCTTCTCAACATCTTGGGATAAAATTGAGCTAACATAAGCTCTCCTGCTCAGGGCATCAGCAACCACATTAGCTTTTCCTGGATGATAGATTATTTTCAGATCATAATCTTTGATGAATTCAAGCCACCTTCTCTGTCTCAGATTCAACTCTTTCTGATCAAAAATGTATTTCAAGCTTTTATGATCTGTCAATAATTCACATTTCACTCCATAGAGATAGTGCCTCCATATTTTCAAAGCAAAAACTATTGCTGCTAATTCCAGATCATGCACTGGATAATTTTTCTCATGAGGTTTCAGCTGTCTGGAAGCATAAGCTATCACTTTGCCATACTGCATTAACACACAGCCCAAACCTTGCAATGATGCGTCACTGAAAACCTGATAGCCTTCAGTTCCTTCAGGCAATGTTAATACTGGAGCAGATGTCAATTTTTCTTTCAACTGCTGAAAACTTCTTTCACAAGATGCATTCCACTCAAATTTCACAGCCTTCTGAGTCAATCTTGATATTGGTGCAGCGATTTGAGAAAAACCCTGCACAAATTTTCGATAATAACCTGCCAAACCCAGAAAACTTCTGACTTCAAATACATTTGAAGGTTGGGGCCAATTTACAATAGCTTCTATTTTCTGGGGATCTACAGAAATCCCTTCTGCGCTAATAACATGCCCCAAAAATGAAATCTTAGACAACCAGAATTCACATTTTGAGAATTTAGCATACAACTGATGCATCTGTAAAGTCTGTAATACTGTATGCAAGTGTCTTTCATGATCCTCAGCATTTCTGGAATACACCAAAATATCATCTATAAACACCACAACAAACTGATCCAGATATTCTTTAAATACTCTGTTCATCAAATCCATAAATGCTGCAGGGGCATTGGTTAGGCCAAAAGGTAACACCAGGAATTCATAATGCCCATATCTAGTCCTGAAAGCAGTCTTAGATATGTCATCTTTCTTGATTTTCAACTGGTGATAACCAGACCTTAAATCAATTTTCGAAAATACTGCAGCATCCTGCAACTGATCAAATAAATCATCAATCCTCGGCAGTGGATAACGATTCTTGATAGTAATTTTATTCAACTCCCTGTAATCAATACACATCCTTAAACTGCCATCTTTCTTTTTCACAAATAAAATCGGTGCTCCCCATGGAGACACACTGGGTCTAATAAAACCCTTGTCAAGCAACTCTTGAATCTGGACTTTTACCTCTTGCAATTCAGCAGGGGCCATTCTATACGGTGCCTTGGAAACAGGTTCCACTCCTGACATCAACTGGATTTCAAATTCGATTTCTCTGTCTGGAGGTAAACCAGGCAACTCTTCTAGAAATACCTCGGGATACTCACAAACTACAGGAACATCCTGCAACTTCCCAAAATTCTGATCTGGTAGCAACACAGAAAGCAAAAATCCTTCATTTCCTTTCTGAAGCAATTTACAAACTTTCAACACAGAAATGAAAGGAATTCTCCTTCCTTTCCCATAGTAAATTACTTCTTCTCCCAATTGGGTTTTCATCTGCACTCTCTTTTCCATACAATCAATTTTGACTTGATGTTTCACAAGCCAATCCATCCCCAAAATAATATCAAATTCACTTAGGGGTAAAATTATCAAATCCACAGAGAAATCTGTTCCCTGAATTTCTATATTTCCATTTACATATTCTTTTGCTAAAATTTCTGATCCATCTGGTAATTTAACTAATAAAGTAGTTTTCATGATTTGCAATGGTAACAGCAAATGATCACACACATGCTGAGCTACAAATGAATGCGATGCTCCACAATCAAAAAGAACTGATACTGCAATATTTTTGAAAGATAAAATACCTGATATCACATCAGTAGAACGAGGAGCATCCTGCTGAGATATAGCATAGACTCTCGGCTGTCCACTTTTGCCAGCTGGCTGACCTCTGCCTGTGCCACCCGATACTGTGGTAGATGCTGTACCTCGACCTCTGCCAGTACCAGCTCTACCACCTCTAGTAAAACCAGTGGGTGATGAGGCCATCCCAGATGCCGCACTAGCCTGGGGACAATCTCTAGCTATATGCCCTGGCTCACCACAAGTAAAACATTTGATCTGGCCACCAGTCCGATACCAACAAATCCCTCTATGAAATTTTCCACATTCTGGACACTGAGGGATCTTTCCAGTATCTGTATCAGTCCTGCTACTGCTAGCTACAGATCCTGATTTTCCAGTACCAAATCTCTTACCTCTGAACTTTTTGAATCCCTTTTTAAAAGATGTGGTCTCTCTGATGGCTAGGGGTTCTTCTCTTTTTCTTTCTGCACTTTTCTGCACTTCCAGCACCTGCAAGTTCTGTTCTATCATTCTGGCATTTTCCACAAGTTCAAAGAAGTCAGCTGTTCTGAAAGAAATTAAAGCAGATTTGATTTCATGTTTCAATCCTTTTCTGAATACAAAACAGCGCTGCTCCTCAGAACCAAACATGTCAGGCACATGTCTCGCCAGAGTGCTGAATTTTCTTTCATACTCAGATACTGTAAGGGCACCCTGAACCAGAACAGAAAGATCTTCCCGCATTCTTTCTCGGGCAGATAAAGGGATGTAGCACATTTCAAAATCAACTACAAATTCTGGCCATGAGATTTCTTTTGTTGGCCTGCTCCTGAATTTAATCCTGTGGCGTGATTCCCACCAGTCCACAGCCTCGTCATCAAGCACCAAAATAGCTAAAGGAACTCTTCTATGCTCTGGGCAATCCATGCCCTCAAAGATTCTTGTCATCTGCTTAATCCATCTCTCTGCAACTAAGGGATCTGTTCCTCCAGCAAAGTGAGGGGGATGCATGTGATAGAATTTATTTACTGCTTTATCCATCATGAAGCTGTCATCCTCCCTTCTCATTTGTTGTTGCGAAGAAGATGAAGCAATTGGCATTTGAGCATTATCAGAGCCTTGCTCTCTTTCTTCATTGCCAACAGGAGGTACATTTGCTTCTCCTCCTCTAGATCCCTTTATTCAGCAAATTTACACATATCAATTCTCAATAATTCAACAATTTTTCACAATTATATGTATGTGCTTTACTTAAAAACAGGTATGACATATACATGCTGTGCCAGTGTCCTCACTCAAATTTTTAATTCTTACAACTTTGCTCTGATACCACCCTGTCACGCCCCGCCTAAACTATTACTATAATATACTGATAAAATCAGCTAATCAGAGTATAGCAGCATATAATTGAGGACACAACTGTAAAACTAGGCGAGGGTGACGTAAGAAAAATAAAACTGTTACCTTTATAATCAACAGCAACTTCAATATATGCATACCTGTCACTTGGGAAATCCTGTACAAAAATTACAAAAACCGAAATAACAGATACATTTGTACAAGTCCCATACCATCCTAAGCACCCTCTCTCTGTGAATCAGTGGCATGTCCTGTAATGTAAGTAGGGGAAATGAGCTTATAAAGCCCAGTAGGTGAATGCTATGGCTACAAGGATATAACATGATGAATATCTAACAACATGCTATAACTCCAATGTAAATATGGCAAAGATCAATCTGAAATCAGCATGCAATGAATCAAGCAAAGTATGCAATTCATTTCTTCTTCTTTTCAATTTCTTTTTTTTCTTATTCATTTTCTTTTTCTTTTCTTGCTGGGTCCCAGACTTTCCCCATGATCCACATCCCCCATCCCTATCATATCATCTCTATGGCATCTATCTCATCTAGAGACCATTGCCCGTAGGCATATCGTGGCTGGCCAAGCCTATCACGTCGGACCATCTCCGTATCTCAGCCCTGCACAAAGTGCTAGCCATATACGAGATGTCTCGATCTCTATCACGTCGGACCATCTCCGTATCTCAGCCCTGCACAAAGTGCTAGCCATATACGAGATGTCTCGATCTCATCATATCCCTCCGCACTCAGCCCTGCACAAAGTACTAGCAATGCGGGGGAGGTCTCTATGCCATCTCATCATGCCCAGCATCCTGTGCTGGTGCTCATATGTCCGGGGACTACTGGGATGCGATCTAGGGTCAATTCTTTTCTTCTTTTCTTTTTTTACTTTTCTTTTTAGGGAATTTAACCCTTTAAGAGGCATAATCGATACCTCTACACATTTTCTTTGGCATGCTTTACATTTTACTATACCATAGTATCATATTGCAAATTCTCATTTCATTTTCATATAATGCCATAATATTTCAAAGCCATGCTTTTATAATAGAATAACAATCACTACTTACATTACTATTTAAATAAATTCACCTACCTGAGTTCCTGAGGGTCCTGCCATTCTTTGGCCTCTTCCTCTTCCCCTTCCTCTTCTTCTCATTTATTTCAATTACAGGGTGCTGTCAGAGTTTGTTTTCTTCACACTTATGCAGCCTTCGCCACTCAACACTTCTTTTCAATTTTCCCCCCCCTTTTAACACTGCTCAAGCACAAATAATTCAAGGGGATAAAATAAATAGAAAACCTCTTACCGCCGGCTTAAGAACAACAAAAGAAACTCACCGGAGGCTGCCGCTGACCGCTGCACGGTTCAGAAATTCCCCTCGGATCAAGCCGACACTCGTATGCAACCCTCCTTTCTCGGCACGGAAAACGAGAAAAGGCTGCACCGCAAAAATTCCAAAAATCAAAAACACGTTCCCTTCTACGGTTTGAGGAGAGAGAAACCGCTCGGGAAGAGAGAGAAACTGCTCGGGAAGAGAGAGAAACTGCTCGGGACTTACCCGGTTCCCTTCTCGCTGAGCTCGGAACCCGAATCGCCGCTGCCGGACTCTCCCTTCTTCCGATTTTCGTCAGGACGGAAGCTGCCGCGGTTTCGTCGCGGTTTCGTCAGGACGGAGACCGCTGCGGGAAAACCCTCGATCCCCCTTTTTTTCCTCCGCTGCTTCGCACAGTTCGGCACGAAAGATTTGGGATTAGGGCTCCTTAATTAATTTTTTTTCCTCGGGCTCGCGTCCGGCCCCGACACGCGGCGTCGTCGGATCGCCTCGCGTCCGGCCCCGTGCGTTTTAGGGATTAGGGATTCCGGTTCGGCTTGGTTCCGGTTCGACGTGGTTCCGGTTCGGCGTTAACCGAACCCCTTTTTTTTTTTTTTTTTTTTTTTTTTTTTTTTTTCTGGATATTACACACATAGTGAGAATGACTGCAGTTTCAGCTTCATCGGAGAACAGCAATGGAACTTCTGCACTGGTGGAATCCTGCTTTGCCCCTTGGATTATCGAGCATAGGCAGTGTGCTGGGAATTTTTCCATGGCAAATAGAAACCACATTGAGATAGCTGTCTCCAGCTCTTGTAAAGCTTCAGATGTTGCTGCTGCACCGAATTCTGTGTTTGTGGAACCTGCTCATCTGTGCAGCCAGGCGGCAGACGTCCATGTTGACTTTTCTGCCTCCCGGCCTGTGGTTGGTTGGGTGGGCAAGAGGGGGGTGTGGGTGCCGTTGGGTGCTGTCAAGGAATTTCCTGCTGCTCCTGTCACATCGTTGAGGGGGCAGAGCTGCTGATAGAGGTGAATAAAATGCCGACTTCTTCCTCTATGCTGGAAACTTCTGACCCCATGCTGGAGCTGGGAAATGGTCTGGTGAGCAGTCATTTGAGCATCCCTTCGGCTGGGCCTGCAGCAGTGGAAATTTCAAGTTGCCACTTGATCCTGGTGCATTGCTAATTGGATATTGTTGAAATGGGAAATGACCCATGGGACAAAATGTTTCCTCAGCCCCTCCCTCTGAATGATTGCGGCCATCATTTAGAAAATTCTAGCAAAATTGTCCTCTTGCAATCATTTAAGAGAATTGGTAAAGATTTGTAAGGTGCATATTGTTGCTTTTCTGGAATAGATAGTTATTTTAGAAGAGAGGCTGATTGGTTGCTCAGCAGAACTTGGGATTTCATGCATGAACCTGCTGTTGGCAGCTCGGGTGGGATGATAATTTTATCGAGAAGTTGTATCCAGACTTCAGTTTTTACATAAATGAGACAAGCTATTGTTCTTAATGTGAGTAATGTGGTTGTTCCATCCTCGACCTTTTGAGAAGTATATGATTGGGAGGCAAGTTTGGGATTTTCATTCTATGATGCCAAGGGATTCTCCATTGATCGTTGGTAGGGACTTCAACATTGTTGTGGCCCAGGATGAGATTGGTGGAAAAAGATTATGAAACTTGGCAACCTAAAAAGAGTTTCAATAGCTCTTATCTAGCCTGGACTTTTCAGACATAGATTTACACAAAAGTCTAACAAGTGTAAACAGAGAGGGGTGTGCTAGATTTTTGAGCTACAGGATAAGGTCTTCTTGAAGACTATTGGATATTGCCTCTCCCTAACATTATGGTATATCATCTTGGGAGGGTGTGGTCTCCCTATTGATCTAGTTTTAGAACCTTAGTGGTGGGACTGTGAGCAAGCGAATTTAGTTTGAGGATATGTGCTTGGGCTCTTTTCATTCATGGCATGTTGTTGTTATGAGTTGGAATCGGATTGTTAGGGGCTCCCAACTAGCTTGGGTGAACACCAAATCAAGTTGTTCTCTATGTGTCCTTAAAAGATGGAGTAAAAATAATATTGGGGATGTTACCAAATCCTCTAAGGTTCTAATGAAGGAAAATTTGGAGCTTTAGCATGAGGAAGTCAACATAGGTTTAGATGAGATGGGACATAGATATCTTTTAGACATTATCTCATAGTATCATAATGTTTTGTCTAGGGAGGATTCTTAGTAGTGGCAAAGAAATAGTGGGCTTGCAAGGGTGATTGCAATTCATTCCTCCATGCAGTGACTATTAGGTGGCTTCGATAATCACATTTTTTCCTTGCGGCATGGTAATGTTAACATTTTGGCAACTGAGCACATATGCAGAATGATGGTTTAGACTTCTCCCAGAGATGGAATGTCTCCTCCCTTACTGTTCTTCCTTGGCCTCTTCCACCTTTGTAGGCTACATTATTCATCTACTAATCCATTATCTCTATCATCTTGTGACTAATGATTAGATCAGGTGGCTATTGTATCCTTTTGGCATAACCGTGCTCTTGGTTGTGATTACATTATTAGGTCCTTTATCAGAGTTTATTAGACCATCATGCAGGTTAACCTTCACCAAGCCATCAATTATGTTTTTACTCGTGTTGAGATCCTGACTTGTTAGGAGGTCACACTCATTTTGATTCTTAAAGTGCGACTGGTTAAGAGATTGGATCAATTTAGGCCCATAAGCTAGATGTTGTGTAGACATGTGATCAAGTTAGTTAAAACTTTCTCTTTGTTATGTTATACTATCTTGGCTTCCCAAAGAATTGGTGTGCGTTGATTAGAGCTTGAATCACTACCTTATGCTGTGAGATCCTTCTTTGTGGCAAGACACTTACATGAATTACAGTATCTTGTGATCTTTAGCATAGGTGTCCATTTTCGCCTTACCTCTTTGCCATCACTTCAAAATCTCTCAATGGTTATCAACAACATAGAGGGCATATCGGAATTTTAGGGAATAAAGACTTGCCTTACAACCCCAGCTATCTCACATTTACTTTGTACTGATGATCTTCTACTGATCAGCTCAGCCATGTGGGCCGTTGTGTTCTTTATTTGCAAGGGTCTTGCTGTGTGCAGTCAGACCCTTAGCTTACATATTAACTTCAGCAAATCACTGGTCAAGTTCAGCAAAGGTATGCAATGCAAAAGAACGAAGTGATAAACATTTTGTAGGTTCCAATTTTTCTCACATAAATCAAGTTGTTCGGTTTAGAATTGCCACTTGGGGGACTCATGACCTTTCCTTTGCCCGTCATATCGTTTGGGTGAACTGGGCTCTTGTGAGCATTGGGACATTAGAACAACACTTTTAAGGTTTTTGAGAAAGATGACACCTGAATGTCGGTAAAGCAAACAGCTGGGTGTAAATGAGTTTACATTAGAAAAATGTTTTACTCTCATGTTAGGGAATGGAAACGATAACGTATTTGGAGATTAGTGGTATTACACTAAACATCAGATTGGTGCTCTAGTTAGAGTATAACAAATTCTTGTGGCTGGTAACCTTGGTAGTGATTATGTGATTGTTTTATCCTTTTTTGTTTCATTATTCATTTGATCTTGACATGTTAAAATTGATTCACAGGTTGAGAAACAGAAAATACTTCGTGAAAACATGTCATTAACAATATCTTGATTAGATACTATGGAATATGGTAGTCCATGATGAACTTATACCTTTTCAAAGAATAATTTGTTGCTGCCTCATTGATTATATCTCATCTACATGACATGAATTTGACCATCTTTGAAAATGCATGCATGAAAAAAAAACATTAGTCGTGTTTATTCTAATTATCAACAATCCTCATGAGAAGCCCATCATGTTACTATCCTATGTTTTGTTTGGTATTGTTAATGACATGTAAAACCTTTGCTTTTGGTTTGTAGGTTTTGTGGTGCTAACAAGAACATATTCTCTAACAATTCTTTCCAAAATTAACTTCATTCAAGGCCACTAGACAAGTTATTACCAATTTTTTATAGTTCTGTTTACTCCAAAATGTCCATATACCTTCAATATACTCATACCCATTGCTATCTAACTTTACCTCGTGGGATGCATGTTGATGTCCATGATACAATTTTCCCTTTAAATATTGTAGATTTTGAGAATTTTTCAGTGCTCCAAGATAATTTTGTAGTTCGAGTCTTTTGTATAAGTCAACATATATGTGCCATATCCTTTAGATTCAATCTCCAATATCGTAGAAAGGCAAGCACAACTTATCAATGGACTTGAAAGCATGTTAGCTTGTTTTTGGCTTTTGTACTTGTTGATGATGGTATACTGTATAGGTAGGAGATGAGCTTCAAATATTGTAGTTTTTGTATCTTAGTTTGAGTTTACAAATATTCAAGTGGTTGGTTATCACAATGGACTATAGTTATATTTTCTAATAAATATGGTATTCAATGCTTCACGATCTTGTATAGTGCTAGTAAATCCTTATCATATGTTGGTTATTGGTTGTCCTTGTTATAAAAGCATTGTCTTTTATCTCTAATGGTTGTCGTTTGTAAGGCAATCGTTGGTTCTTCGTGAATCATCTTCTTTTGTAAGACTTGCCATTCAAACTTACTATTGGTTCAAGTGAGACGTTTAGTGGAGCAACTATCTTATTGAAAGTCTTTATAAAATATGGGGTATTGACAAGTTTTTGCTAAGCTTCTGAACTCAGTCACATTTTTGTCCATTCTCTTAATGATGTTAGCCCTTGTGGCATTGATCTTGATCTTTTCTTTGGCTACCTCAAATCCAAAGTATTCTAGCTAGATAACCCAAACTTATGTTTTACAATTTTAGCTTCAATTGACATTATTAGAGTACAAAGAACATTTGCACATCAAATGTTTTTGTTAGTTTGGCGAAGGATCAAGATGTCATCTATGCAAAATATGATAAAGTCTTTGATGTATGTTCTGAGAACATCATTCATCAGCTGCATAATGGCTCTTAACCCAAATGGTATGACAAGACATTCATGTAGGCCTTGTCATGCCTTAAAGATGACCTTTCATGTGCCCACCTCATGTATCTGGACTTTATAATAACTTAATTTTAAATCAAGTTTAGTGAATCATCATGAGTGTTTCGGTAGATAAGGAGGTTGTTAATTTTGGACGATGGATATTATTCTTATTGTGATTTTGTTGAAGGTATGATAGCCATCACACATTTGTATTCTCTATCCTTCTTTGGGAACACAATATCTAATCCACAAGTTGAGTTGCTTGGTTCAAGTCTTCTATCTTTGCCAACTCTACTTCTTAGTGTATTTATTCTCTACAATCAAATTTTGATATGCTTTGATATCCAGCAATGGCGTGTCTGATTTGGGTTTTATCTTATGTTACATGTTTTTCTTTGTTGACAGTCCTTGTGGTTTATCAAAGTGGATCAAATACTTATTTGTCTATCAAACTATTTTCGAGTTGTAAAAACTGTAAAACGTAAGCTTGGCAAGTGCTAGCCAATTGCCTTTGTTTGATAGCTAATAGATCTATTATTTGATGTCTTAATACTTATTCATAAGATATTTCTTCCCATTTTTTTTTATTTATCACAAATATATGTACATGATAATAATTTTTTTATAAATAAAACCCTTTGCCTCGAAGATTCCAAAAAAGGCTTAAAACATTCCCTTGTCTCTCTCCCGCACTACGATTCGCTACTTCCCTCCAGGACCAATCGCAAAGACGCTTCTGCCCTCGCCGCGAGCCCTATTTCCCTCGCGCGAAACGATTTCAACGCGGTCTCCAATCGCCAGAAGGTTCCCGGATAACCCTAGCGTTCCTGATCCTGCTATGCTTCGCTTCCTATAGGCTCTTCAGGGAGCCATGGAGCTCATAGAGGAGGGCGTGGGAGAGAGCTCTTCTCCGCCGCGAGGGATTATACAGGAGTCGGCTTATGACATCAAGAACGAAATCTATTTGAGGCTTGTGGAGTGCGGGAATCCAGAAGCGGTTGCAAATCCGAACCTCAGGGATCAGCTCGATGCTCACTTCAGCCGGTTGCCATTGAGGTATTGCCATTAGTTTATTTGTATTTGTTGGGATTTTCAGCTCGTGATATATGTTCTTCAACTGGGCGTGGTGAAGAGTATTGCTGATTTGGCGCAATTGTTTGTATGGTTAGTTGCTTGGGTTAATCGTAATTCAGTGGGTGACGTGTTGCTTTCATGTTGTTGCTGCGACTCTTTTTTTTTTTTTTTTGTTCGAGAATAGCTTTTCTTATGCGAATTTTTTGGGATCAATCTTGTAGCCGTAGCGTAGCTTTAAATCTTATTATTAAAGTTCAGTTTAGGTGTTTGGATTTTCTGAACCCTTTTTTTGGCGTCCTTGTCCTCCGGTTTAGCAGTGAAGTGATAAGGTTGCTTTGTCAGCTTTATTCTTTCATGTATTGATTCCTTACTTTTTCGGTTAGGTGTATCATTGAATGTTTCTTATTGATACTTCCACTTTTCAGTTATGCGGTCGATATTAACGTTGACAGAGCTGAAGATGTACTCTTGCATCGAAAGTTGCTTGCAGATGCAAAGGACCCAGAGAAACGACCGGCTTTCAATGTTCGTTTCATGAAGGTACTTGTGAACTGAGCTTCAGACCTGTAGTCTTTCGTGTTACTCGGCCTTGTCTCGGCTCAGAATTTCACTCGTGTCAGCAACTTATGTGGAGTGTGTCTTGCATATAGCATATTCTAGGACTAAATTTGGAACTGCTGCTGATTAATGGATCATCTACCTTTTTTGGTTTAGATTGCCTTCTTTACCATGCTCTTTTTCCTATTTTTCTCTTTTATAGAAATCTTCTAGTCATGTTTGCAGGTTTATGCAATGTCATTTAAATGAACTCCCTACAGTTTTCATTTTTGCAGCAGCTCTACTTTTTAACTGCCTACTTTCAAATATGAAATGAGTTTTAAAATTGCAGTAAATAATAGTTTTTAGCTTAAAAAAGGTTTTTTCAATTTGAATTTGGAGTAACTTGATCAATTGGGAATGTGGTGTTGCAAATAGTTTCTTCAATAATCTTTTTGTTCTTCAAAGATATTATGCCAAAAAAATTGTTAAAAGTTGTTTAGAAAACTTGAATTTATTTTATGAGCTGATCATAAGGAAAACTAAATGAATTGAGTAACCCACTGATGAGAATGCGTGTTTAGAATATATTGTCAAGCCCAACCCAATGATTTGCATCCATCCAGGCTTTTGTTGTTACTGTGCTTGTCTTAATCAAAATTTAACGTGAAACACTCAGACTAAACATCTAATAGTACATTAGTGGGTTTATTATCAAAAGTAAAAAATGTTGTGGGATCATGGAACTAACAGTTTCAGTTCAGTTGATTGGCCAAAGCCCTCCAATTTATTTAAAAAAATAAAAAACAATAGAACAAAAGGTAAGAAAAGGTCACCCTATATCATTTAAAGATCCCCTTTGGCCCCCCCTCACCCATTCAGGTGGGGCCCTCCCCCAAAGGTTCCTTGGCCTACGGTAGGTGACTTTTCTATTGACAGTAGTGATGAAAGGGGGTATAAACATAGGTTGCTGCACTCTCTCCAAATGCATTATGAGTACAAATAGCCATCATTAAACCAAAAAGCATGTGACCGGATAGCTCCAATTACAAAGGAATAGAAATGCAAAATTGATGCTGCCTGTGCTTCAAGATGGAGAGAGAGGAAACTAGACAACCAAAACCAGCCAAAAACTGTACATATAAGTTGGAGTATTTTTTTCTTGAATGCAGAATTAGCGATGACAAGTAGAGCAGATGTTGTTAGTCAGTTAATTTTTTCTGAAGTTGTTTCTTGTTTTGTCCTTTATGATGATATGTGGATGAATGAGCATGTAGAATATATGCGTGGTGTTTTGTTTTTCTCAATTGAAGAGCTGCGTTTATCATAATATATGATTTTATTTTAAAAGAGAATTATGCACAATTCTGTTTGTTTGTATTGCAGGTTTATAGTTACTAACTGCTAGTGTTTCCTTTCATATAAATGCCGTTGTTTTTTGTTATGGTCTGATGGATCACAAACTTGCAATGACAACTAAACTATTGATTAGTTTTCTTTACTGTTGATATTCTTGATTTGTGGAAGCTTTGTTCTGAGTATAAATAGGCATTGTTGGTTTGATTTTGAACCATGATCAAAGCTCGAAGACTTGATTACTGATACTGGAAAGATCATCGAGGATAATGAAGATGGAGAATTCTCCATGGAAGCTCTTTCTGCTAGGTATGCTTTCACTAAATGTAACAAATAAATGCTTCTCTCTAGCCTTCCACTTTTCAGTTTATGCATTGCAGGTTATCACGTGTTCTTTTGCTTCACATCTGTTTAATTTTGCAAACATGCATGTAAGTTATTTTTCTTATTTGATGCTTACCCTTGTAGTTGTTCTGCAAATAACTGTAGTCATGCAGATCACTGGTAATAATTACTCATCGATGTGTTGGTTAGAAAAAGACAATCGGGGCGATGTTAAAAAAACACATTAAATTTGTTCTTGTTTGATTAGAAAAAGATTTATTGATGTGCATGAAAACTCTCTTGCTCTTTACGAAAGCAAGAGCCTTGAATTAGCTATGCATAGGAGTTGGGGTAAGAAATGTTATGGGCAGGGTGATTTCCTTGATAAATATTTAGAAGAAAGAAGCGCATGTTAGAGCTATGGAATTCAAGCATTGATAACTCCGCAACATCAAATCAATTCCAAACCAAAAATTAGTTAGCTAATGCATTCTAGGAGTGGATTTGTCCCTAAAGTGCCTTGGTATGTTCAGCTTTTTTCTTATTAAAGAAATTCATTGTAGATGTTATTTGGGAAGTTTGTCACCAATCTTGAAGTGTCCAAGGAGTGTTTAGTGTTTGAAACATGTCTAATATTTGCCACAATGACTCTTGGGAAGTGTCCATTCTTTATTGATCTCTATTAACACATGAATCTATTCTAGATCAAATGATTGAAGTGTGGCTTGCTTGGGTTGTTTGTTATAAAGCCCTTTAGTGATGTCAGCATTGTTGTTTTTTTGGTTATCTTTATTTAAGAAAAACGTTATAGAGAACCATTTAGTTGGCCATAGACAAGATGTTGATTATTGATCATAATGGATGATAAAATGATATATGATTTGCAACAAGAAAGAATGAGGCTCCTTTAAATGGTTTAATTGA
The DNA here is from genome assembly GCA_023846275.1 of Vanilla planifolia. Taxonomy (NCBI): domain Eukaryota; kingdom Viridiplantae; phylum Streptophyta; class Magnoliopsida; order Asparagales; family Orchidaceae; genus Vanilla; species Vanilla planifolia. The sequence continues at coordinate 38,964,269 of CM043865.1, forward strand.
GGACCAAGGTCATTACTCTTCCATCGGCCTTAGCAAGAATTATCTTCGAATTGAATTCTCCTAAAAACGTAAAGTTGTTATCCAGTCATCAACTATGAAGAAAAATGTTAGTTAACTATCATGAATTGTTAATCATGGCACGATTGAGAATGCAAAATCTAATCCCACATGATAAGGGACGTCAAAGTAGAGTTGTCTTGTGATGAACCTAGGGAGTTTTACGTTATGGCTGGATCCTCATCTATGACAGGCTTCATCCTTTGAATTTGGGTAGAGGAAGATCTTAAGGACTTTTGGTGATTGTTTATAGAAAAGAGGAAGGTTTGAGGAATACCCTCTAGAAGGAAAATATATTTTAATTGATATTTTTTAGAGGCATAATAGCAACAATTATTTGATTGGAAGTATTACCCTTCGCCAAACATGTTGGAAACCTTGTTTGTTGTAGTAAATGTTGAGATATCCAATGAAAGATTAAAATTGTCTTTGATTTCTGTCCTTATATAGGTAGTAGGGTTGCATTATAAAATTCCTTTGGACTTTTAAGAGAAGGGAGTGATTGGTGATACTTGTTTCTATTGATGAAATAATAAAAGAAGCAAAGCAAGGCTTTTTCTACTAAGTCGTGGGCTCTTATTCTTTTTGTTTTCTTTAGTGTTTAGTGCTACCAAACCTATTGAGTAAAGTTCTTTTAATCTTTTTTGTTTCTTGATTGAGATCAATGTTGCTATTTGTCAATGATGGATCTAGTGCATAAGAAGAAAATTGTAAGGACGTCTTGCACATTTGTTGGGTAATTTACCTTCTTATAGCTATTTTGTTATTACGATAGAGTTTCCACCCATCACCAAATCCTTTGTTCAGGATGAGGCTAACATCTTATTATTTTGCCTATTCAACTTTTTCAAGGATGGGTTTTTTCTTTTTGGGATGATGAGTTTGTTTTCTTGGCCTCAATTAACTTTTGCGATGGCTTGGCTCAACCTCATGGTCTTGAAACACGATTGTAGTTGGAGTAGGCTCTGGTTGTGCTCAAGGGCTTTGTTTTTCTATTATGATGAAGCTTGAGGTAGAGAGGGTAAGGGTGAAGGATTAATGAAAAGAGCTCTCTTGGCTTAGAAAGTACATAAGGGCATTGACTTAGAGCAACTAGAGAAAATCTGAAAAGTAGGTTGAAGAGTTGAAGGAGTGGGTGGATTGGAGTCTTCTTGAGTTGTACTTGGGTCTATTTTGGAGCTTGTACCTTTGGTAACTTTTGGGATTTCCTTTTGGATGTGATCACTTAACAATAGGAGGAGCTAAGAGAGTGGTGGAGCCATCATGGAGGTCTTGACTGAGCTTTATTAGTTTAAGTGGCTTCATAGCTTTTGAATGATGTGCTTCACTTTCTCTTTTTATGTTTGGATGTGGAAAACATGATGTCTATAGGCTATCTGCAACATAAGACTTAAGTTGGATCACCAAAAGTGCTTAACAAGGTAAAGGCTTGAGGTGCAATGTTAAGCTAAAATAGGTGTTGGGCTACATGCTCTTGATAAGGCTTTTATATGCGTTGTGACAAGGTGGTGCTTAGATGGGTTTGCTTAGGGTTCCTAGATGGTGACATTTTGAAAAGAATATCTAAGGCTTTGGGCGAGCCATCATAGGATAGGAGAAAGTCTATCATTGGTCCTTTGATATATTTTTTTTCAAGTATTTATAGTTATGCTTGAGAGGGGAGAAGCTTTATGAGGGGTAGAAATAGATTTTTTCATTGTGACTATTTTGTGGGATGCCAATTTGGTGAGTTCATTGGACTAATTGTGCCTTTTAGCTTGTGTACTAGTCAATTAGTTGTTAGAGGCAAAGCGTTTAGAAGTGTTCTCTGTTTAAGAGTGGGTCACAAAAAGGCATTGTTTGGGCAAACATTCAATTGTATTTTTCAAAATTCTTTGTACTTAATTGAGGCTTATGGTCATTGAAATAGCTCAAGGAGCTCAATGAATTCTTGGGTCCATTGAGGATTATAAATCTTGTCATTTAGGGTTATAATTGTTGAATTCCCATTAGCCTTAAGGCAATTCATTGTTTTGATAATTTCAAATCATTTAAGTGTCTTGGTTGTGATATAACTTGTTTAGAGTTATAGGTTATTCTAAAGATAGGTAGATATTGTGGATCATTAATCTTAAGTTGGATGAATGAAGTCTTGGACGAACAAGTCAATATATTTTAAGGCAATTAGGAAGAAGTCGTTAAAATTTTAACATAAAGTACGATCAACTAAGGATACCTATTTATTGCATATAAAAGAAAACTTAAAAGCTTTGTGTGATATGTTAGTAATTTAATAAATTGTACAAGCAATTTAATTCATGTAAATCGTACAATATAACTCATTTATTGTAGATTACGAGTGGAATGAACATTACAATAGTTGTTGTTTAGAGATGCCTTAAATTCCAAATGAGCCTATTGTAAGAGCTGTTAGCATTTCCTTTAAAGAGTATTGTAAACTACAAACAATTTAAATATCTCTCTAAACATAGGAAAATAGATCATGATAGTGAGAAAAGGAATAAATATGTGACAAATATCTATTGTAGTAATAAATATCTATTATAGTATTCAACTACTATGTCTTTGAGAGCAATTTGAGTAGTGTGGAAGTATTGATTGCTATACCAATTTTTTTTAGAAGGGAAGCTAAAAAGCTAATATGATTCAACATTGCATTGCGCACACTCTTGGTTCAAATTGGTAACTTTATTTAGTAATCTATTTGATTGAAAATTGATGTTTAATTCTCACTTTGGTGATCTTGTGCTTGTATTTTGCTTTTCTTTGGTGAACTTGAGTTGATCGAGCTCCTGATTGTTTAGTGTGGGTGGGTTCGGTTATGATTGATTTTGGAAAAATTATTGTTTGTACTGAGGTTTCTCCATCCGATTATTACAAAAGAGTGTTTTGATGTAGTGGGGTCTTAGTTTTTTTGATTATGGGTGGACATAGGTTTGAAGTTAAGCTGAATTATTAAAAAAATTATCTCCTATGTATGATCTTTACCATTTTTTGTTATTTTCATTTAACACATAAAAGTGTAGTTACAATAATTTTAATATCTTGAAAGAATTATCAAAAGACTATAGCACTTTTCCTTGTAAGTAGCAAAAACTATAAGTAGTTCATTGCTTTGATTAAAAAAATTTCTAAACATATCTAAAACACCAGTTCACCTCCCATCTTAGTTTTAGCAACAACTATTAAGGCTAGTTGAGGCCTATGATACTTTGGTATATTGAGACTAGGGAGTGTTTTAATGGTTGAAGTTTATGGATGGTTGATAAGGCAAAGCATTAAAGAATTCTTTGTGCTATTAGGGCTTTGAGCCATCTTTCATAGGTCAAGGGAAAGCTGGCTAGAAGTTCTTTGATGTGCCTTTCCAAATTTTAAGAGATTGCTCTTTTAGAGGGAGTTGTTGTGGGAAATTATCTTGTAGATTTTCGGCATGTTTAGATTATGGTATCCTTGTTTTGAATTTATTATAGAATTTATCTTTTCCTTTTTTTTTATCTTATCGAACTTTAATCATGTTGGTGTGTGGTTCGTTCGTTTGAAGAAGCTCTTGGTGGGATATGATCACTTGTAAATGACCTAGCCTAGGATGGCAATCCTAAACCTTTATTTCCCCTTAGAATGGGTAGTCTCCTCTTTTTTGTTGCTCATAAAATGAAGAAGAGCATTGAACAAGGATAGATGTGAGAGGCATGATAAGAACTATACTTTATGAACATCATGCATAATCGTGAGTCATTGGAACCCAATTGGCTTTATTGAACAAAAGCTAGGGCCCTATAGTAAATATAATCATCAATTGCTTTTATTTTTTCCATTAGTCATATGAACTAATTATAGATGGGTGGTAATAAAGCAGTCTCTTCTTGATTTTCAATTGAATCAAGAGGTAAATCTTCTTGAAATTTTTTAGTTATGTTAGAATTGAAATTATCTTAAACTTGATTTTGTGTTTGAGTCTAGTTGACCTGAATCATTTTGAATTGAATGAATGCCAACCTGAAATAAAGTCAAGATTACTCAAAAAGTAGAAAAATAAGCTTTTGCTTTTCAAGTTGAATGGAAACACCTCGGAATGAACTCATCTCAGAATAAATCTACTTGATGCAAATCAAAATGGATGATTTAAAATGCTTACAATATTCCTTGTTATGATATTTATCCTAATTTTTCACAAGTAGGCCATATAATATGTACATATATTTAATGATTTTTAGTTAACCCAAAATAATTGTGTGATCCAAGCTAGGTTTGATTTTGACTTGAAAAGATAATGAGCTTTGAAACTCAATTAAAAAAAAATCAAGTTTATTCTGAACCGAGCAGTGAGTAGAGTGAATTAGAATTTTTACACAAAATGATGAATTTCGAAACAATAAATAAAGATTTTGAATGCATTGAATATCCTCCAGGAGTTATGCTGATAAGATGTGTCCACTTAGTTTTTTTTTCTGCTTTATGAGCTGATCATTGTGATGTTTTATTAATCTTAAACCGAACAAACATGAAAACTTGACAAGGTCCAAATGTTTGGCTTTTTTATACGTAAAAGTGGTTGTGCATGTGGAACAAACTGTGTAATTGGACAGTTGCTTGTACCAGCATAATAATCTATTCTAATTTCTTGAATTTACCTTTGCTGGTTTTGGTTGTAATAGTATTCCATTAAATACTTTGCAGGGATGAAGGACCATCTATTCCTATCCATGAGATAATATTTTCTACTGTCGACAGGCCAAAGCTACTAAGTCAGGTAGATGCAGAATTTCTTTTCTTAGTTTTTCAGCTGAAAATATGACTATATAAATATTCCATGGAACATATCTGATCAATGATGTTGTTTTATTGTTTCATTTGGTGGAGTCTGGTTACATTTCAATAGTTGGAAAGGATAAGTGACAACTTGTTTATGTAGTATTGAATAACGTGATGTAGCTCATGTTATGCATTTGGATTATTTCTTAGATTATCAAGTGTAATTTGTTTGACTATAGTTCATTGACGAAGTGCTTTATGAGCAATAGCAGATGTGATTTATAAAGAATTCATTCTGAGGCTTAATCATTAATTGGTATATGAGAAAACTTTGCTTGCTCAAGAGAACATATTAGCAGAATGACCAAAAAGCAGCTTGGCAGTACTTGTCTAGGGGCTATGGTATAGAGTATGATGAGTTAATTGAGAACAGATGGCATTGGCAATGATTTAGGCAGCATGAAAATTTTTTCACTAGCTATGGTTATTTAGTGAACTTATAGGTTCTATTTGACAAAATGATTTCCTATTAAATATTCTATAGGGAAATGTTGTCTCTAAATTTGCATTGTTGTTGGGAACTGTATAAAAAGGTTTGGTGTCTGCTCAATTTTCTCCTTTAAGATCATCTTCAGGACGAACCAAGGCCATTTTAGGGCAATGTCCCTTGCCATCCCAAGTAGAATAGAAGTTTAACATCATCTGCACAGAACTAGGAGCAATGCAAACCCTTTTTTACAACGATTCATCTACGCTTTACATCACTTATTTAAGCATCTGAAATTATGCACTTTAAGAACGTCTCATTTTCGTTATTCTCAAAACATTCATCAAACTAGAAAAACATTAAATCTCAACAATTTTACCATTCCAAAATCTCATGCTACACCAATATGCAACAAATGTATTAATAAATTTAATGTGGCTATCAACATGCAGCTCCAAACTTTACTAAACTTGATTAGACATTGTATATTCATACCCAAGACATTTCACAGCACCAGATCCTAATTCTAAGATGCAAGTTACAATGGAACTGCTGTTATAGTCAATGACAATGTTTCCTCCTATTCTGAAAGATATAGTAACATAAATTATGATAGACTGCATTATATACTCACAGCCTTAGAAATAATAAGTAGAAATTAATTGAACATCATGATTTTGAAGAGTTATTATTTAAGAATTGTCACTAATTCTCTGATCTTGTTTTACATTACATGTTTAATAATGTGATTATAAACTTTTATGGTCATAATTAAGCGGCCATGGTTCTCATAATCATGTAATCTGAATAAACCTGGACAACAATACTTTGGGCAAATGCCTTTTTGGTAGAGTTGCAGTTTGAATTTCACTTTTGACTTGTTAGTTGCTTGGGAATTGTCATTCTTGGTCTCGCTTAGAAGTTTCTTTGAACCAAAATATAGTGTATAAATTTTGTTTTGATGGCTGTAAACATGCATTATCTGAAACGAGAATGTCAATGGTTGTGATAGAAAAATGAAGCATAGGATAAAACTTGTCTTATTTTTGAAGAAATTTGAGGGATATGTTTAGATTTATATCACAAGTTATTACTCTTTGATGGCTAAAGTTTGCCTTGTTAGAGGTGATTTACTTTTATTTATCCTTTTAGAAAAAATCTACTTTTCATTGCACCACATGTGTAAAATTTATTTGCACGTTTTCCATTTATTTACTATTGTATTTGCTTGAACTATCATTTTTAAAGCTTGGCTTTTGCTTATCTTAATTGAATTTCTTATGAGAGTTTTGCAAAATGATATTACTTGGGAATATATTGCATATGTAATTCATATTGTATTTTTCTTTTGATTTTACTTGTATGGAAGAATATTTATATTTTCTTGGGCAAATCACAAAGAAATGTGACGAATTGTGTAGAAGATAAAATGTGGAAAAACAATAGGTGTGAATGTTATTTCTGTAGGCATGTGGAAATTTATCTAAGAATGAGGTGTCTCTTAGATTTTGAAATTTGTTTCAATATTGTATTAAACAATAAAAAAGTTTAGATGAATGTAACTTCTTTGAAATCTATTTTGCAAAAATAAAGGGAATGTCTATAATTGTCTTAGTTATGAGGGATTTATGTTTTTGGGCCATATTATTAAGATTTAGTAAAAGTGTGATTGAACACAAGTTGTCATACAAGGCGAATATGTCTCAAAAAGCTGTTATGCTATTTGTCATAAATATTGATTTAAAAGGTTATAAACTTGTTGTAAGGTTTAATGGAGAATTTCATTACAAGAAAAAAAGATTTTTATTTAATTTTTATTTGATTTAATGAAGGCATATGATAGAGTTTCAAGTGAAATACTTTACATGTTATTAGAAAAGAATAATACTTAATAAATTGAAGTTGTTAATGATTTATATAATAGAGTATATACATATATACATATATTTATATATATATCTATATATACATATATCTATATATATCTGTGTGTGTGTGTGTGTGTGTGTGTGTGAAATAAATAATACATCTTTCTTGAATGTGTTATCGTCTAGTTTCATCATTTATTATTATTGCATTGTTATTTTATTGTGAAATTAAATGCTTGGTTGTTGATGATACAATGTTATTTATTGATGACTAAAAATGTTGATCTTATATGAAAAAACAAAATCAAATTTGATAGGTAGTGGGGAGAGGGAGGGAAGGAGGCCTCTTGATGGGATGACACAAGTTATTGTGATTTTTAAAAATTGTCTTAGATGTCATGAAAAATTGATGTCACATTTTCCATCTATGTTTCCTCATCGGGACTTGTGGCACAGAATGAATAGTAGCCAGATGCCATGCCCTTTTACATGGATGTTGATCGCAGAGTAGTTCACATGATGGTGATGCATTTGCTGAGATGAATAATGCTGTGAAATTTGAAGACAAATTTCCTCGTGGTAGTGAAATATTTCTTCAAATTCAATTGGTTTTTGGCACTCTTGTGTCAACATCCACTGCCCTAGGATCCATGGTCCATGACAAAGTTCCCCACAGAATTTTTTTCATGTTCGTAGGTTTTCCCCCATAGATCTTTGGTGGAATTTGTTGTCTTGTCTTTTTGTTTGTCTGGTTATAATTCCTTTTGGTGAACAGTTGTTGTTTAAATCCATTCAAAATGCTGATGGGTTAGTTTGCATTTGTTTAAGGTTGATCATCATATCATTGTCTTCCTTTGTTTTTTTAAGCTTTTTTTGCTTGCATCTGTCCAGAAACTGTGTACAATGGTATTCACCATTTTGTAATTTTGAAGATTCTAACTATACTCTTCTGTCCTAGTTGTCTACTGTGTTATCTGACTTGGGCCTAAATATCCGTGAAGCTCATGTTTTCTCAACTACTGATGGCTACTCATTAGATGTTTTTGTAGTCGATGGATGGCCTGATGAAGTAAGTATCACTTAAGCTGTATATTAGTGCTATAATCGCTACTTATATTACGTTGTGTATGTTCTATTGTTCTTGAACGTCTTTCTATGGAAGCTAATTGCTGTTGCTTTTGTGTTTCATTATTTTGTGAATTCCAGGCTTAATATATAGCTTACCAGTTAGATATTTCACTCATGGTATGATTTGCATGGGGATAAGGATAATTCAACTTAGGTAAATTCATTGATAAATATGATTAAATGCCCGTCTCATGTTGCATTGGCAAGGCAACATGGTTTGTCCTGGCAATTTTTTTGTTGCAGATGCAAATATGAGAATGATTGTTGACTAAATTTACTTGTATAGTTGTATTTTTACTGATGCTGTGAAACTATTAGCTTTGTTTTCATATGAATTATTAGAATTGTTTCTTATGAAAGCAAAAAAGATGTAAAGTCAAAATATGTGACAAGAGTCTAATTAAAAGGATTTAGCGTGTTTGAAGAAAAATGAGTTATTAATGATATACGGTAATGACATCAACTTATTACTGGCCTTGCCTATTGAGATTACAGTTTTTATTGTTTTATTGTTACAGCACATTATGCTAAGCTAATCCCAAAGTTATGATATAAAACAATGCTTCTGAAACATTTTATTTCGACCATTTTTTTGTATATAAAATAATGCTTTTGAAACATTTTATTTCAACCCTTTTTTTCTGTGTTTATCCTTGACCAATTTAATTGGATGTATTGTGTAATTTTGAGCAGTAGCTCATTTATACTGTACTAAATTTCACATTAAACAGTAACTAAGGGGATGATAGATCTAGGTATATGAACCATTTGTCAAATTGGTCATTGCAAGCAACTTGCTTGACAACAAGAGTCCAAATGAGGTTGTTAAAATATGAAATTTTTTAACGTTGTACAAAGAGAACTTCAAGTGAAGTATCAATACTATTCTTAAGCCTAAAGAGCAATCTCTTAAGTTTACATGTTGCATGTCTATTCTTCTGATTAAATAGTATTTTCTTCAGGTTGCATCATATGATACTATAAACTTGTGGGCCTTTTTTGATGAGTGTTGAAGGTATTTAAGCCCATCTTTGGCTTAATTTAAAAAATAATGAAGAATTTTTACTGTTTTCCACCATTTCCACCATTTCCACCAATCCAACAAACCTAAAATTTCAATTTCTTTAAAAAATATTCATTGGCTTTGTTAGGAATGGTAAGCTATATATTCTTCATGTAAAACTTATTACTGCTTTACAATCTATTCTTCTGAACTTCCTTCTTGATGCATAGAAAATGATTGATAATTCTCCTGGTAGATCCATGTCCATTAGCTATTAAACTTAGCTTACGTACATAATTTTCTTTTAATCGTTGTTTCACTTCAAATTGGTAGGGTTTGCCATGCTTTCTTCTTATATATTGTTTTTGTTTTTAAGGCCATTAGCCTTTGTAGGTGAGTGTTTTTTTGTCAACTTTACAAACAATCAGGTTAGACGGTCTTTGGGCACCATAAAGAACAATATTGATTGTTATAACTCTTTGTTTTATTTTATGGTGAGAAGAAACGATCAATCCTTATTCAAGAAATCAGAGCAGAAAAATGTTGAGACGTTTCTCCTTAAAGATAATGTTTGGGCATATAAACGATGGGATGTTGGTTTTTCTAGTAATGAAATTTTTTCAATCACATGGAATACATATTTATGGCAATTTAGACCTGTTCTTTGTGGTTTTTGTCGTGCCATGAATTCAAATCCTTGCTAACACCCCGGGCGGTGCATTCATGGCTTATTTATATTGCAATCTTAACTGTCATTATGGGAATCTTTTGATCCTATTATCGAAAACTTCTAATCCATTATTTTGGCTTAAACTTTCAGGAAACCGACAGTCTTCAGGAGAAGCTTAAGGCTGCAATTACGAACAGTGAGGTATAAGTTTTTCTGAAGCATAGATTGTAAAGCAGATGTGTAATAGAAGTTAAAGTGAGGGCATGCTTTTTATTTATATAAGTTTTGAAGGAATGAGAATTATGTGAAAAAAAATATAATTGACTATAAAGGGGAATACAAGTTTCTTATACAAAGAAATTGCAAATTAAGAAACAAATTTTTTGATAATCATCTAAGAATCTATACAAATTTTCTTAATTATTGAAAACTAATAAACAAATAAAATTAAAAGTTTGCTGTTTTCTAATTTCTTAAAATAGCAAATCATATAAATAAGCTAATAATAACAATACATATTGAGATATTCTATAATAAATAATGAGATATTCCTTTCTCACCCTCAATTTTGGTTGAAAATATTGATCATGCCAAGTTTGAATAGAATTTATCAAAGCTTTGTCTTACAACAGCTTTGGGCAAGATGTTAACAATTTGAGGACTTGTTAAAGTATAAAAAAGTGAAGGTATACCTCCCTCAAATTTATAATTGATGAAATAATGATTAAGTTTTACATGCTTTGTGTGATTATGGTGTATTGGATCCTTAGCAAAACAAATAAATAATTGGTTATCATAAGTGTCATAGGTTGATCCAGTTTCACATGAGTTTTTTTTAATATCCATTTTATATTAACTCTCTCACAAATCTCATGCTTGAAACAAAATTCATCAAGGATTTATCTTGGAAAGCTCTAATCAAGACTCACTTGAATATATTAGGATCTAGTTTGCCCATTTTGGGTTTTTGATTATGGATAAATTTGATGTGATTAATTATTTGCGGGGGAAGGGAGTTAAATAGTTTATAGCATAAGAGTAAATTTCAAGAACCTAGTATGTTAGAGTTGGGAGACTAAAAGCTTTGCAAGGTAGCTGATTGATAAGATAAGCTGAAATTGAAATGTCTTTCCTTGAAAATGAATGTGAAACATGACTAGTATACATAAGTGATTGATTTATTTGAAGCAAATATTTATTTTTTGACTGTCACTTTGTCTTGTTAAGGTGTGTATGTACTTGAATTCTTATGAACAATCCTATTGTTAGATATTAAATGTTCTCATTAAATCATAGTTCTTACAATTATTAGTTCTTGAGATTTAGGTGATGTTAAAGATGTTTGGAATATATTTGTGGAACTATTTATTGTGGTGTTGACATTGGCTTATCATTCAATTACTTAAATATGGTTTATTGTATAGTTCTTTAGTTTCAAAAATAATATCATAGTATAAACGTCTTAATCATCTAAATATTGTTTATCTAAAATCTTTATATCCATATTTTTAACACCCACAGGTGGTTGTGTTACAACGAGAACTTTATTTGGATTTTTTCGAGTTTCGAGTATTGTAGTTAGTTAATTACCATAAAGTCTATGGCATTGCTTTCTTATGTGATTGGGCTTATTGTAATAATAATATCACAAAATTTCTTTGCCTCGCTTTTGTGGTTTTTGATTTCTTATGTTTGGTTTCCCTTTGTGATTGACAAGTGTCAAGCCACAAGAAGAAGCCTCAAAACTTGTATTAGAACTTGAGAGCATGAAGCTTCCTTGTGTTTCTTTGTGCTTAGCTTCAGTAGGCTTCATGATTTAACTGTATGGCTTTGGGAATAATCCCTCTTGAATGTCATTCAATTTTTTACTTAAGCATTGTAAAAAAAAATCAAAGAGCATGCCTTTTTTTTTTATCATTTGAGCAAATATAACCTCATCCTCAGGTCTGTCTTATTTAATCTCATATAATCGATTCATTTCTTGCCACATAGTTGTCGACTTATTATAGTGTTCTATCATACACTTGCTTCATGGATACATCTCACAAAGTTTGGATTGGACTTCAAAACATTGAGATGTGTTTTTCAAATCTGAATAGACTTCTTTCACAATTGTCCATCTCCGTGTGGGTTTTGTAGAAGAGGTGTATCCTTCCTATCTATGGCTTTATTAAGTTTGCTAAATACTCCTTAGTGGTCTCATTGTTGAATAGTTCAAATGTACTTTTAACATGAAAGTATGCTTGCTTGGTTGTGTCCTAGATTTTCTTTGCCATTTTGTATGATAGCAAAATTTCTCCAAATTTGTTTGTCGTGGAGTTGATGAGTCTTAACATGACCATGCCATTCTCTAATTTTTAGATATGCCAACGATAGAGTTTCTTAAATTTATGAAAAAAAGGACTTCCACATCTTAATGAAAAATCAGTTGTGATTATGGTTCGTAGGGTGGAACTAGTACATGCTTTCATTATTTTTTTTAGTTGGAATGTTCTTTATCACTTCTTTATTTCTTGCTCTGTGACTATAGAATGTCCATTTTGTGTAGTCTTATAATGAATAGTTTATTTCTTAAAATGATTGATGTTTATGATTGACAAATATATCTTACAATAGCTTAAACTTGTGTAGGCAGCTTTCTTTGTAGATCATAAAATATGTAACTCATTTTGTATATTGTTTCTAAATAATGTAGGGGTCATTATCTGGCACATCGGCAGCTGCAATTCTGCCAATAACTGGGGACTGGGAAGTTGATCGAAGATTGTTGAAAATGGGAGACAAGATTGGGTGTGGGTCTTGTGGTGATTTGTGAGTAGAACCGCATACACATCAATTGGTATGTTTTTATTTTATCTCATCATTCTGGTAACTGCATTCCTTCTGAAAAGGTTTCGTGGTAGTTATCTTGGACGGGATGTCGCAATAAAGGTTTTGCGGTCAGATCTTCTAAATGAAACCATGAGAGTTGAATTTGCTCAGGAACTAATGATATTGAGGTATGCTATTTTTTAATATTCATGAATTGCTTCACTAAACAATGTGAAATTTGACCTTAAAATGCTAATTATGTTCTACCTAAGATATATTAAGAATAGCATCTTTGAGCACATCCAAGATTATGCAAGGCTTGCTTGCTTGATATGCTTAACAAGCAGAATTTCTGAGCAGTTTACGAATAGAAATCTACTGTTGCTGATTTTCGAATGATATTTATTGCTTTCAGGGAAGTTCAACATAGGAATGTTGTACGTTTTGTTGGTGCATGCACTAGTCCACCACAGTTCTGCATTGTAACTGGTATCTTTGTCATATGCAGGCACTATTTTTTAACACAGTATATTTTTGACATTTACAATTCATACAAAATTTTACATATTTGGCTTATGAGTACTTGTACATCATCTTTTAAGGTTGTGCCTGGATCATTCTTTTTAGTTCATGCTAGTTTATGTTTTATGTGAGGACTAATTTTGTAATGAGGGTGCGGATATCATAATTGAAGGTTGCCTGAATGTGGGAAATTTTTCTTGATTTTCATTCTTAGAAAAGAGTTTTTTTTTAATTTGGTGTTGCTATTAAGTGATTTGCTACTTCTAATTTGTTCAACCATCTATTGTTATTTACTTTGGAATTTGAAAGAAGCTATTAATCAAAAGCTCAATAGTTCATATGCAATTTAGAATGCAAAAGGAAAATGTATTGGGTTTAAAGAACATAATTAATCAAGATCCAATGGTTATATCATCATGAGATGTTTCAAGTTAGTTACTAACTTTTGTATGTCAGGGAGTTTTTGTTGTGATGTGAAGATTTCATTATTAAGTGTCATGGTTCCCTCATCTAAGAGAACTTGTCAAAAAGATAATCCATGTGAATAGATGTGAATGTGTTTTACTTTATAAGGTCAAGTCTTTATATAGATTGTTTAGGCACAATATATATTTTATAAGATGGTTTTTGTTGATGATACATCCATGATTCTAGTGACAAGTGTAAAATTTATTAGAAGTTTTAAGTTTCGTGATTTGTAAATTTTAAAACTCATGCTTGGGAATCATTAGGTTGGAATGTTATGAACTTGGTAGTGATATTGTGTATTTAATGAAGGGAAATGCTAAACAAGATCTATAGGGTTCAAATTGCCTGAGTTTAGGGAATGGAGCATGATTAAAAACTTGAGTAGGATTGAAATGCTTAAGCATGTTTTAAACTAATTGGAGATATTTTTAGATAAGTCCAAGGGGTCAGGTATACATGAAAGTACAACAGTGGGACTTATCAAGTTTTCAATCACTCTTGAATGCTATTTTCGGTATGAGAATATTGAGATATCCAAGGCAAGTTTGATTTGGCAAAACATGCTTGATTTATTTTAGGGGGCCTTAGGATAAGATTGTGAGTTCAATTATGCTCAACCATTATTTTAAGGATACTTTTAGATAAAAGATGGCTCCAACACACTCAAAGTTTTAACATGAGAATGCCTCAAGATTTTATTTTGGGATCAAGCATGTATAGAGGGTATTTTGTATAAGGTAATATGGCTTGACTTGGTTTGGTAGTTTTATTGAGAATATGCTTAATTGGACAAGGTTCAATTGCATAATCATGCTCTGTTGATAGTTTTATATGATTCTACTTATCTGGATTTGTATTGTGTTTGAGTTTGACTAGAAATATGGGCCAAGCTAGAGTTGGTATCGATAGTGTCGCTTTGATTATATATTCTTGATCTTGTTGATAGTTCCATAGGATTTTGTCTATACTAGACGTGGTTTTATAGTATTTTTCTCAATGTTGTTTTGATATGATTTTAGTAAAGGTTTCTTACCTTGTTAGTTTTATAAAATTTTATTTGTTCAGTTTGGTTTTGAGTATATGTTTTTTCTCTAGTTGGTAGTTTTATGAATTTTTCTCATTTTGGCTCAATTGGTTTGGGTAATGTTTCTCCCTTAGTAGATTTTCAGATTTTGCATGATTTCATTATTTGGTTATTTCTTTCCTCCCTAGATAGTAGTTCTTTCGGGTTTCTTTTGGATTTGGCTTCAACATATAACTTGAGTATATGTGTAATTATCGGTCGTTAATTTATGGGATTTCACTCAGGAACATTTTAAGATAGAGGGGCTAGGTAGAACAATTTGGTTTTGAAAGAGGACGATTGGGTGTTTGATATTGTGCTGATTGGGAAAATTTGGATTTGAAAGGGTTCGTTAGGGCATTTGATTTGAAATGGCTGGTTAAGACAATTTTGGGTTTGTTTCAAACGAAGGGGCAATTTGGTAACTTTTGATGTTATTTTGTGAATTTTGGAAGACCTTGGAGAGGTTATTGAAGCTCACAAGGTGAATTTATTGAATTCATTCGGCCCTTTGAGATGATTTGGGAAGCTTCAAATGCAAACAACAAAAGGGATATACACATCCGCAAAAGTGAAGGAGGATCTTATTGCCTGAACAGTGGCATAAGGAAGAGCCATACTTGACATTGATGACACTACTTAGTACAATGGCTTTTAGAAAAGGTTTCATATGTAGTTTATTTTACAATTGTTTTGTGGCAAAAGTAAAAATGGTTTTCACACTATGTTGAACCCTTAAAAAAACCCCATGGATCCTAGAAAGCCATTGGTATTTCCCCCAATCCTCAAAAGAGTTTAAGTAGCTAATATGGTGACAAGACTAAATGCTCTTTGATTTTTAAAGTTTGGCAACTACTCTGGCAAGAAACTCTAAGGCAAACCATTATAGTATTTACACAGATCTTGGCAATTTACATGGTTATCTTAGAAAAATCTATGATAAAACCTACAACTAAGGCCAATAAGCAAACTTGTTATCTTGAAAAAACCAAGGATTACTCCACAGTAGCTTTTGGTGATGCCATGGTTGTCAATCCCCAATTAAACATTCAAAATGAAAAATGTGGCTTTTGAGTCCAAGTTACTTTAATATCATTGACAGAGCTACAAGGTCCAACTTTGCCCCACAATCTCTTGTAATTCGAGTATTGGACATGGAGCTTTGTAAGCTAAAATAGCTTAAACCCTTGAGTTCAAGCAACTCAGGTAATGTTTATGGTGTTATATGCTTTATTGACATTGGTTCTTGAGTCCATAGGACTTAGCTAATAATTGTTGAGCTTTACTCTCTAAAAAAGTTGTCTCTTGAGTTCTCAATGAAGAAATCATGCTAATTGCCAAGGAGTCCAATTGATAACAATGTTGCCTCCAAATTTTTAATTGAATTATATTTCCTGGCAACTAGACACTCACGTTGGGAAACAAGTATGAAATGCTACAAATTGTATCGTAGAATTATACTGGTTCATTATAGGCATACTAATATAAAAGATTTCAAGCCTGATGTGTTCTTATAGGCTCAAATTCAAGGATTATGATGGGTCTCTTATATGTCCATGCTAATAATTTTATGATAATCAAGTCCATCTTTCAAACAAAAAAAAAAACGATTTAGGACATCTTTTGACATCAGGTTGGTATTATAAGATGGAGATAGAAGTTAAATTGGAAAGTGTTTAACATGTAGCATGTTGAATATTTAACTAATAAAAGGTAATTGGAACATGAACCAGTTATTTCTTATCATATATATCGAAGTTTGAGTGTACAAGACCAAAAGTTGGCAAAGATAGAGAAATGATGAGATCATAATGATTGTGGCCATTTGGAAGATTTTATTTTAGCTTATGTTGATTTGATACTTGATCTCCAAGGATTTGTGTGTTGGGATTGGACATAGTTCTCCAAAAGTACAAATAGTTTTCCAAGATTTTAGAGTATTTTCCAACTACTCTTGGAGTACTTGTAGATCTCACAGTCCTTTGGGAATTCAAACCTAACACCTTTTGCATTAGCTTGCTTCAAGCTGTATGGCCTGTCAAAGTTATGTGGGGGCTCATGCTTAAATCGCTTGTTGAGCAAGGAATCATCTTTTTCTTAGCTCAACCTTCAAAAGATTGAGAAAGGTAGTACTAGTTGTAGACAGTTAAGATGTTCATGAATAATATTATAGGGATTTGATGTGTTTACATTTTCAATATGCTTTGATTTTTAAACAGCTATATAATTATATTCTCCTTCAAATTGTTGCATAATTGTTTTTTCTATTATTTTATACTTCACAATAACAATAAGTCTACAATGATGCCCTCTAATTTATCTATTGATAATTTTTCCTTAAAATTCCAACGTGCTCTTTTTAATGGTCTTTTGACATCTTCTTTGGTCTCTTTTTTTGCTAGCTCATGAAAAAAGTTCAATAACTCATAGGTCACTTTGAAACTCTTGACTAGAACTTGGGTGTGGGGGTGTGGGAGAATACCTCAGTTTTCTTAACGTAATCATCTAGAGTTGTTTGCTAACCTTCTAGGGTTGTTGATGGCTCAAGGTTGTATTCAATTTAGCAGCAAAGGGTGGCAAAATTTTGTTGCATATGATGACCTTGGCTTTTTAAGGATTGCTCAAGTTAGTGGAAACACGTAATCTTGTTTCAAGATTTCTCATGATTATTGAACCAATTGGGAATTCTATTGAAATTTTCCTAAACTATTTGTATTTTGCCTATAGTATGTTTAAAATCCTAAAACTTGAAAAAAATCACATTTGATCATCTAAACCCATGAACCCAAATACTGTAATGTTACTTGAACACAAACTCATTAAAAAATCATATGAATGTATTTCAAATTATGCAAATGACCTTAATGCACACTGAAGAAAAAAATGTGCCTAGTGACTAATTATAAAATTCCCATTTGGTTGGATTTCTCTTTAAAATATTGGGATTTGATCGTCTTAAAGTGGATTCTAAAGTAGTTATTCTTCCCATAACCACAATGAATTTTTTAAATTTCTTTACTTTATCTCTTGTTTTCTCATTTAAATCTCTTCAAACAAAACAAATCCCCTTCAGTATGGAATTCTTTTCATCAAGCCGTCCATGTCATTCCAAAACTTTTTCTTGCATCTAATTTTTCTGAGGCCAATAAATGCCATCATTATTGACTGCATTCCCAATTATTACAAGAAAACTACGATTCTATTCTTATTTTCCTTAAAATCCTATTTATCCTTTTCCAATTTCTTATGTCAACATGACTTCTATATAGATTCTTATTGGAGTACATAAATTTGAATGCTAACATAATACTTTTCAATGTCAAAAATACTATCCCAGTTAGTTTCTTGATGATACGGAGCATTTATCTTCCTATGAATTATAAATCTTCCAATTCTATCAAAGTGCTTATGCTTCAAGGTTTTATTCTAATTTTAGTATCTTAGGCTTTCTTACCCTCATCTATCAAAAGTACATTGGAGTTTTTACTTATTTATCACTAGTCCTTGGTGCTAATGTGGCGACCTTGCTTATCAAATATTCATGCTATAGCACAATTTTGGAATTGGTTTGTCATGTTGGTTTGACACGTTTTGTGATGATTGTGAACTAACACAACTCTCCGCTTTGCTTTAGTCAGTCTTGAGATTCATACTGTGGTAATCTTGATTATTTTGCATGGAGCATATCCAAGAGACTAGCTGCCTTTGAGTTTGAGATGAATTTGTGGGAAGCCTGTGATGCAAGTACTCTTATGAGGTTGAAAATAACTTTATATGGCTATCTTTGCTGTCTTGGATGTCTTTTCTTTGGTTTTGCATTAGCTCAGTACCTGCATTGCTTACTCCATTAAGGGCATTGTTGACTTACTGATAGTTCAGTCATTGGGACCTTGTTAAGGTTTTCATTGATGGTAACACTCTTACACCTTTTGAACTAAATTCTGTGCAGACAGTGTTGGCATTGTAGGAGTGAACCACATTTAGGTCTTAGGCATAAGGGAAGTTTAAACCTTGCTACTGCCATTTTGAGCAGAAAGGAAGCATGGATTATACTTTATTTAATTGTAGCTTATTGCTTTGCAGGTAATGCACAGCATGACTGTGGTGGGGTTGTTGACTGGGTGTAGCTAATTCTTTGTCAAAGGCTTGATGTAGAGTTTCAGATTCTGGGGTGTGACCTTGAGGTCCTTCAAATTATTAGTACTTTGCTTAGAGTGGTGGAGAGGATAAAGGATGCTTTTATTGGTATGTGATTAGATGAAATTGTATGAATGAACTGTAGTACATCCACCAACAAACCGCCTAGTAAAACCAATGGACACAATCTTTTTATGTGTAATATATGCTAGTTCATAATTGAAATTATGTGTTTCTAAGATTGTCTCCTTTCATTCAAGGAAATGTTAGAAATGTTATAAATTGTTATTTCCTATTGTCAAGAATTCTGTTCTCAAAGAAGTTATGGATGTTCTGTTTTGCTCCTAGAATATATGCACGGAGGAAGTCTCTATGATTACTTGCACAAGCAGAGGAACGTTCCTGAGCTCCCTTTGTTGTTGAAGTTTGCTCTAGACATTGGCAAAGGGATGGACTACTTGCACCAGAAGAACATTATTCATCGGGATTTGAAAACAGCTAACCTGTTAATGGACAATAACCATGTAAGCAGCAAAAGTTACAATTATTCGATTTGTTATGAATGTTAATGCATGCTTTCATATCAGCTTTATCCACTATTTGCTGGCTAGTTATTTTTAATAACAGTATTGTTTTTTTTTTTTTTGGTCTAGCATCACCATTTTAAACAACTATATTACATGGGTGTGAACACTCTCTTTCTACTTGACTGTAATTTTTCTCGTAACATTATTGTCACTTCCTTCCCTCTTGTACAAGGTGAACCATTTCAATACCTGTACTAATAAAGGCCTCATCACTTATCAGTGCTTATCCAACAACATCAACTGAAAATCATTCATAGGGATCTCAGAAACTTCAAGTTGCTGATGATTTAAAACCGTGTAAGCTAATACTAATCATTTAATTTGACATACAATCCAAAGCTTATTTTGTGGTTTCTCATGTAGTCAATTACATAGTACATAGTTGAGATACATTTGTTGTTGAAAACTGATTGTTTTACCTTGCTAACTATTTGTTTTAGTTGTTGCAGTTGCAATTCTTTTGCACCAATATTAAATATTCTTTTTAATACCTACATTACGTGAACTTTAGCTTAATTGGTGAAACTTTTCCTGCTGAATTTGGTTCACAACTATTTTAACTATTCTGTGCTTCTTATCTCTTTTATTTGTTAAGTGTGTGTAATCTCTAATATTACTTTTAGGATTGTAGGAGGTGAGAAGAAGAAATGGATTATGGGCTAAGAAAGTAATAGCATTCGTGAGTAAAGCTGCATGTGTATACAGTTGCATGCGTGCAGGTGTCGTGCTGAGTGTGGGCCATGTTTTTTATTGTGGTTGTGTTTAAAGTAACAGCTTAAATTACAGCAGTTTAAAGTTCATTTAACAGGTGGATGACATGAATTGGAATTGCAATGCAGTGATTTAATTTTGAATTGCTTGAAATATAAGTTCCTGGCCAAGCTAGCTTAATTTGAATATGGTAAAATTCAGTTTTAAATGTGAAATTCAATATTCATTCAATGCAAAGATTGAAAGGTCTTTTCTATGCTATCATTTTGTGCTTGTTTGATCTAAAGCATGTAATAACATAGTCAACAAAAACAAAAAAAAAACTAGTCTAGTGAAATCTAAAAAATTTGTGTTGATTTGATAGTTCGTTTGAGGGATCTAACAATTTGATTAAAACATAACCTGAAAATAGATTTATGTTACAACTATTCAAGGTATTGTGCATTTCAACATGGAAATTGTCTATCTAATCAGTTTAATTGTGAATTCTATTATATGTGGCCTAGAAGTATCCTTTAATAGTTGGGATGTATGAATTATACCTCTTCAACTATCTCCTCACCTTAGGAATGATGAGGAGAACAATCCCCTGCTTGACATCGTACATCTTAATGTTAGGTCTTTCACTCATTATCCACAAAAATGTAGGTTTTGAATTGGACTTTTGATTCTTATTAACTATACATTGTTGAAGGCATTCATTAATTGTCACAATAGTCTCATTGTTAGGGTTGATCTTAGGAACCTTTAGATTTTCAGATAATTTCTACAATGAACATGATAATATGGATGTCAAACTAATAGCATGATATGTAGCTCAACAATATCACTTAATCAATGGATAAGATGTATAAACATACATATAGATGTAGCAAATTTAATTTTATCACTCCCCTCATGCATGGCGATGTTGTAGATGGAAAACCCGTGGCATTTGTGATAAATTCTTGGGAATCATCAAGTCAATGACATTAAACATAGGATGACTACACAATTTTTTAGAATTAGATATTTGAAAAACATTATCACTAGTCATTTACACAACTCTAAATCGACAATTCTTTTGCTTTATTTCTTGAAGATAATATTTGGTAGCTCTTGGGTAGTAGACAAAGAATAATTTGGCTACTTGTCTCAACAATTCGATTTTTTCTTATGATACTGTGGTCGTAGGAAGTGACATGTCTTTGACTTTTTCTGTAATCACTTGTGTGTTGTTCAAAGTCAGGTGCATGTTTAGTAGTTCAACAGGCATTGCATGAGGGAATTCATTCTATTGGTTCATGCACTTCATAAACTTGTACAATCTTGAATGGAGACATGTTCGCCTTATTTATGGAATCATTTAAATTTTAAATTTCTTGGAAGTAAGTCTGAATTGGCTTATGATCATCCATTAAGAATGTTAAATTATTTCTTCTGCTCTTCTTTATTGCCTTAGTTACTCTTCACATTGCAGGTTGTATTTTTTGAAAATCTTATTTTGTAAAGTTCTTTACAGAGGCTTTTCAAAGTTATGTAATAAATTTATTGTACATATGACAATCATTTTGCATGGTAAAAAGGCATTAGCTTTGAAAAGTTTCTACCACTAACAAAATACTCTTGCTTTTTGAAAGAGCTAGTAAACATATAGCAAAGCCCATAATAATATTTATGTAATACTGTTCGTACTGGCAATGATGTATGCATTTTTTTTTTTTTTTTTTGCTACCCTTTAAAATCAATTTGAAAGAGTTGAGTTCTTTGATTGAATAATTGAACTATTTCTTCCCATATGGGTACTTTAATCAAGATGTCACATTTCCATATGTTAAATTCAGTCGTCATGTTTGGCATGTTTAGATTACCCTTCTAAACTTCTAAGCAAGAGATTGGTGTAGTTTGAAAATCTTCGAAAAACTCTTGCTTCACAAGTTTTATCGGTTTGGGTATGAAAAGTTGCACATGAAACATTGACATGATTTGGCTACGTGGCATGGGTAATCAATGTAGGAGGATACCACCAAGTTTCTTAAACAAGCAATGACACTTGGCATGGCTCTTATGATCAAGCTATAATAGAAAAGTTTCTCTGTGGTTTGCATGCATACTTGGCCATCAATTTAAAGCTATTTACCATATTGACAATTGGGCAAGCAAGCTCATGTCATGGCAATAGAAAAGTGTGGAAAATGAAGTGCCTGTAGGTCTTTAGGTGAGCAAAACAAAAAAGACAAAACCCAAGATAACAAAAAGAAAAAGAAATTCTTTTGATCTTCTTTTTCTTCGCTCTTTTATGAGGAGAATGGTGGTGAGATGCAAGCATTGCAAAAGTAATGGCCAGACCAATGATGGATGTTTTGACCTTTATTCTAAATTTAAAAGGAAATACCTAAATGCGTTGCAATGAAAGGCCAACATTTTTGTTGGCGGCATTATTTGGGTGATATCGAAAATTGTAAGTCTTAAGTTTTTCAATTATGATTATGTGAATGATTATCATTGTGGAATTTACTAGTGCATATTTGTGGAGGAGCTATTAACCTTATGTATTCTGGTGAAATGGGATTCAATCATGTGTTTGTTGATTCCAACATTAGTAGACCTGGAATGTTGCAAGTATGGTGAGTAGATTGGGTTGGAGAGTACTTTGTATAACAAATTTACCTTTTGAGATGAATTGAATAAGGTGGATGTGCTAAGATAGAAAGACAATGCAAATTTCACTTTGGCATTGATGAAAATTGTTTTGATGAATTACAATGTAAGATGGAGCCACTTGACACATGTGAAGTGATGGTCACAATATGTGTCTTTAAAATGCGTAGGTTATTTTCTATAAGAGGAGAGAAAGTTATGTATTAAGGAAATGTGGACAATGGCAAATCATGAAGCATGATTGTGGAACTATAGAGATGGAGATTTGTTGTTATACAGAAGAAAGCGTCCATGTACATAGAATGGAGACAGTTTATGTTACCTTCCAAGAATTGTTTCAATATTATTTTATTAGCATGGAGAAGAACTTGAATGAGCTTTAACTAATTTTTATTTGGCTATTAGGAAAGCATAATTGTTATTTTTATCTATTTATTTAAATTTATGGTTCAACACTTAGCTGGTCCAGATTTCCTGAATCCTTCGATAAGAACTCAATTTTATCTTATGTGGCATCTAATGATAGCTCCACACGGTTGTATTGTTGTAGCGAACATGTTTTTTTACTAATTTGTAGACTTATCCTTTAATTCCAAATGAAAAAGTTTGGTAATTTTGATTTTTTTTATCATGATAATTTGCGGGAATGTAAAATATGCAATCGATTTCTTACGTGAAGGATTTCTTTCATGAATTTGATAATTAACTAAAATGATGTCTAGCTAGGAGTTACTAAGTTAATTGTAATCTTAATATATGTTACCTTTAAAACTTCAAATGTCTGTATTCTTTATATTTTTCTGAGAAACTTGTTCGTCTTTGTGATTGAATTTAAAAATTTCATACAAGCTTATACATTTTTGGATAGATAGTGTTTTTTACATCCTTTTCTTTTTAATGATGTAGATGACACCTCAATATTATCTGTATTACTAATTCAATTTCGTTATACATCTTATCAAACTTTCATGTTCGACTACCTTTGAAAATTAAGAAATTTTTTTTTAGTAATTTGCTGCTGTGCTTATAAGAAATATCAATCACATTAGGGTACTTGAATAAAAATTGTGCTTAGCAGATTATTTTTATTGGTTATTATCAAGACATTGTCCCTCAAGAGAGGGCAAGAGAGAGTGAAAGAGTGGGAGGCTGCTCCTGCTAATTACGCGTATGAACGCCATGCATACTGCCTGCTTCCATCATTGGGTTAGATAATGAAGTTCCTTGCCATGGAATCGTGGTCTTTTTTTTTTTTAAATTCCAGTGCGTTACAAACAGCAGGCGTGATGTATTCATGTTACCTCTCATATACTGATCCTTTTCTTTGTGCATAGGTGGTTAAAGTAGCAGATTTTGGTGTTGCTCGGTTTCAAAACCAGGGTGGAGTCATGACTGCTGAAACAGGAACGTACAGGTGGATGGCTCCTGAGGTATTTATAGTCCATGAGCTTCTTGTGTGTGTTTTGTTGTTATATATCTTTCTACACACACATGCATGAGTACACTACATTTGTGTGTATGAATAAAATAAACCATGGAAAATATTATATATCAAGTTTGATTTTACTCCTTAAGGCTGGCGTGCATAAAATTTTAGCTTTTCTGTAATATTTTTCTTCTTTGACATGCGTCTTTCTTTACCGTCACGTTGATCAATAATGGATGATGTTGGCATTGAACAATTTTTTGATGTATTGATTCAAGCATTGAAGTATTAAACAGCATTCAGCTCAGACGTTGCTAGCTTCCTTTTGAATTATTGTGTGCGATGGACATCATGACCCAAACATAAGTGTTGAGCAGTAAGCCAGACTTAGTAGCCAATTTCTCTAGTTTTTTATGTTGAACTTTCCATTGCATCACTTACACTTAGTAGCCAGCCAGGATCATTCCTTGTTTTGTTATCCTTTAATGCTAAATCATCCACACTATGGCATCCAGGAATTTTCTTTCTTTTTTCTGTACTGGAGTTTTCATTCCTAGAAACTATTTAGGTATCATTCCTTATTGTTCTGTGTTCCTTTTCAAAACAACAAAACTTGTAGAGATCGAGGGATCATAAGTTCACTAGTTTTCACCTAGTTTTTCGTCAAAGCCGAACATATTCACGTGGTATTGCCCTAAGTTCTATTGAGTGAACATAATTCAGTGTGCTGAAGTATAGCTTGTTTTGGCACAAAGCAACCCAAGACTTTTTCCTCAAAAAACTAGTTTGAAATGTTGCAACTCAATCCTACATTAATGAACTAAGAATGTTCACTCTTCTTTTTGATGAGCAACTTATATTTGCATAACGTCGTTACAATGAAACCTGATTTGGTTAGCTATTTAATCTCAAGGAATCCTTAGTGGTATCCATTGTGAGGGGAATCCCCATTTCAATCCTTGATGGTGCTAGGGTATGGCATGCCTATCAATTTCAGTACATTTCTTCCCCAGGCATATTGGTCCTTGGGGTACTACACTGTTACCATCTTGTTATACCCTGCATGAAATGTTGAAGTATTGTCTATTTTTGTCCCAAACAAACATTTATTTTTCTTTTTTTGGATGTTATATTAACCATTTCCTCCCTAATCCGAAATGTTTAGTGTGAGACTAATTCCCATTTATTCCCTTTCTTTGAAGTTGCCAGGAGCTCTCTTCTTCCTCAAATTATTTGCTGAAGTTATCACCTGAGAATGACTTTTCATCCTTGTTGGTTTTATCTGATCAAATGATTCTTCGAGATGAATACAAAATATCCCTAGTAGTGGATCCACTTATCGTATCACTTGATCGTTGTATGTCTAATGGTCAACTAACTTTGCGGTGATGTTATTCTTGAACATACCTTATAGTTAAAGGGACGCACTATGTCGTATACTATTTCTTTAACCAACTCTTGATGTCCTTTCTTAAACTATTTAAGTACATGGAAACCTTTCGCATTGTTCACAAATTTTGTAAACAAGAAGAAAGGTGAAGAAACATAGATAAACTCAACCCTCTTTGATAGATAAGTCCTCAATGATTAATCAATTGCATCACCGACTATGGAAATCCACAATGGAGTATAACAACATCAATCCTTATAGAGTGCTCCTCCTCTAGTTTGTCATGATTCTCTAAGAAATCACATCTTCTTAAATTTGGAAACAAAAGTTAACATGATAAATGAAATATTGTACTATTGGCTGTGCAATTAGTTCAAAACTAGAAAAATTGATTGCGTTAGAATTGTCAGTCCAATGTGTATGTGTTTCAAAACATTATTGTTGGGAGATCAACAACAGATTTTTGTCCTACAAAAGTTATATTTGATTGTTTTGTCTTAAGCTCATATCATGAAGCCTTTAAATGACATGACTAGTAACTCATTTGTTCTGAAATCATTAGGAATGTCCTATAAATATATCATACTTATGCTCATCCATAATAGAGAATATATATATATATATATATATATATATATATATATATATATATATATATATATATATATATATAGCGTTTTCTCTTGCAATGATTGTCCAAAGCCAAGTTATTGTTCAATGTGAACCTTACATTGAATTATTGTTCTTGATGATCCAAACATGTTTTTGTTCAATGGTGATAGAAATGAATCAATTTGCGATTGATCTCTTAAAGAGAGTTTACTGGAGGAAGAATACTATGGCACATTTACTTTGGGAGGTATGTGGATATATTGGTCATTATACAAAATGGTGAGAAAAACTTAGGATCAGATAATTTCTTGTACTTTGGGGCTAAAACCGTCGATCAAGTATAGGATAATCCAAACAACACCTTGATATTTAGATCCAGGTTGTGATGTGGCCTAAAACGAGGTAACTTAAAAACCAACTTAGAGAATGCTATAACTTAGTCTGTTCCTCTTACTTTCTCTTAGCACCTCCAAAAGCCATTCTTCTCACACATGCGACCCATTGCCTGTTTTCTATGACTCAAGGAAGCAATGTACTACTCATTAATTAGATGTAGAGAGATATATCACAATGTGAATTACTCATGCTACTTAATTTTACAAAAAAAAAAGGTCATACTGTTAGTTTTGGGCACAATTTATCAATTTTTATTTTTATTTACTTCTTTTAGGTGATCAATCATCTACCATACGATCATAAAGTGGATGTTTTCAGTTTTGCTATTGTGCTCTGGGAGCTTGCAACCTCAAAGGTAGTATTGTAAAATTTTATTTTTCTTAGCACAATTACTTGTTAATATTTACTTTATCTATTGAGTTGAAGTGCAGATCCCTTACGAAAGTATGACGCCATTGCAAGCTGCATTGGGCGTAAGACAGGTCTTCCACTATATTAAGAATATGATTTTTTTTCCTTCGTTTCCTAAAGTTAAATATGTACAAACCATAATCAATTTTATTATACAGCAAAACGCTAATTTGTTCATATTCATTTGCTATGTTCCCTAGTATGGTGTGTTAACTGTTTGGAAATTGGTCAATATCCAGCCTTGAATTGTGTCTATTATCTCTGAAGATTACACCTTGACTTGGAAAGAGAGTAATGCTCTCAAATGCGATGTCCCATTGGGGAATTTCAGACGGCTCTATTTTCTCTGTTTCAAAGATGCAAATAGCTACCGTGTCCAAAATGTTTTTCTTTTAGTTTTGTTAAATTTGGTTTTGTTGTTGTCTTTGAAGAGCAGAAATACATATTATGTGTTGCACAGAAAAACTGCAGAAAATTTATGCACTTTCTATGTTTAAATGTCTAATTTATATTGTTTATGTGGGTTAAACTGATTGTGTATAACCACTGACAATTTTGAAAAATTAAGACCGTAGCACGCTTCTTGAATTTGTAAAAACTGTTCATTTGTTTGGGAAAAAAGAAACGAATAAGTTTGATCATGAGTGTTTTGATATTTGTTGTTTTGTTGAGGAAAATATAGAAGATTAGTCGAAACAGTCAAATCTTCATGGTGACCATTATCTCATCATAATTATCAACTTCATCCCAACTATTTGTTTCTATTGAATGTAAAATTTGATGTTAGCTTTTATTTATAGAAGTGTGGTGAGCACGTTTAAGCCTACTACCTTATCTTCATATTCTTTTCATTTGAAACCTATTATCAGCCTTTTTACTGTTGGTTACCCTTTTTAAGTTGCAAATCATTTATAATCTTCATTAGAAATTTGGATAGATTTTATGTGTTTTGTTTTCTTATCCTTTCAGTTTGCACTGTTGCTTCTTTGTGTTTACCATCTACCCATCTTAGTTTTCTCATTTTCTTCTTAGCCCAACTTGTTCTTTGGTGACTTTTTTGTTTATTTATACAAACTAGTTTTAATAGAAGAGTCGTTTGAAGATAAGCTTGTGCCTGTTTTGGAACGATTATCATTTAGGAAACAGAGAAATAATAATGTATTATTTGTTATTTTGTTGTAAGATCACTAACATCCTCATTCTTTTATTGTAAGAATAACTTAAGTGGCAATTCAGCTAAACCCAAATTTTTATCTGATGAATTGAAACCAAGTATCTTAATTACCCTATATATTTGGGTTGGATTTTGATTCTAAGATATAAGATGCTTTAAACCTTGTATGCGTGTGATTTTGTAGGGATTACGTCCAGATATCCCGGAGAACATACATCCCAAATTGCTAAATTTGATGCAAAGATGTTGGGAGACGTCCCCCGCCAAAAGACCATCATTTTGTGAGATAATTGTCGAACTCGAGGAGTTTTCACAGCACATTCAATTACATGTTTGAGTTTCTAACCCTCTTGTTTTCTAAAATAGTGAGATTTTGCATTATGCAAACATTATTATTATTTTTCACATGTGATTTGCTTATATGTTTTGTCAGCCAAGTGAGGAAACCAAAATGCAAGAAAAGGATTACCGTCGCAATCATAACATCGACTTCCACGATAAAGCTTTCGAGCCATACACATAGAATAGGCTACCATTTTTACCTTGCCACATTCTTACTTTTCGACATTGAATGAAGGTTAGTGTTCCACCACTTGCCTCCGTTGTTTTTTGGTTTGGGATTTGTTGAGCCACAAAATCCATGGTGTCAATGTCAGTTGATCCATTATACCAATGTCGAAAGACTTGCAATGCAATTGTTATTGGTTTCATGGAACGAACGCAAATGCGAGGACCAAGCTTTATAGTTCTATAGCATTGTAGATTGATGAATCTTCTAACTATTGCGTGTGTTCTATTCTTAACTTTGTAAAACAAATCTTGCTTGCTCATTTCACATATTCGAGCATAGGCTGGTAAATGTTGCATTCTTTTGCTTCAATAGATTACCATTTTTTAATTTTTGGTGAAGCTTGCTAGATTGTTGTCAGGGCAAGGAAGTTTGAAGGAATTCAGAATATTTTGAGTGTTTTTTTTTTTTTATATATATACTTCAATTCATGTGAATTGCTGGATTTATAAGATGAAGCTTGATGGTTACAGCATATAATCGATTGATTTGGTTGTTCATAACTTGTTTTGTTTGTTTCATTCAAAACAATTAGCTTGTTGTTTGTGTTTTAATTATTGTGTTTCTTGTACATTATTTGAATCAATTTATTGGGGAATTAATAAAATAGTTGTATTGAATTATAGACTATTTTGTTAAGTTTTTTTCATGTTATTTTTTTAATTTAAAAAATAAAACTAAATTTAGTTTCATATATTTTTAACAAGTTTTTAAAATTTTGTAACTATAGTTTTGTTCATGATTCCTTCTTAATAGCTTAAATTTTAATGAGTGAATTGAGTGTTAGCTTAAGTATTGAGGGTATCAATGTTGTTTACTGTTCCTATAATGGCCTGTTGTATTACATGTGGCTTACGTTATTTATGTATCATGGATAGTTAAATAACGTGGTTGATCATTTCAATAAAGCTTATGGTTGGTCTTATGGAAGATTATTGTGTATATAAAAGAATTTTAATAAGCATCATCTCAATTTACAAACATATTAGATAAAAAAAATTTAATCTAAGACGAGTCTTTTAAAATGCTTTTAATGTTGATTTAAAAAAAAAGTAAGTAGTTATAGTCCATTACGAAATGCATTTTGGATTTGAGTCTTAAGGTTATAATACATTTAAAAAAAAGCTTTTGCACAATTTCTTTTCATTTGAGGCAGTTGGAGGGGATGTAAAAAAGCAAATTTGGCATGCATTTTGTGAAATGCGAAAAAAATTCCTTTTGAAGTTTGCTTTGCTTAAGTTTTAACAAATTATCATTCTTAGATCTTTGTTATTTTCAAAATAAGATCTATAAACTTGAATGCAATTCACAATTGTTATCCCTTAAAAACCCATTCCTTTATATAAATGTAAACATAAGTTAACCTTTAATTTTTTGACTTACTTAGACTTGTCAAAAGTAGTTGATTTTTGTTTTTAAATTTATTTTTTCTTAATAAAAATAGCACATCCCTTGTGGGTCTTCTCCCTTCATGTGGTATTACTTAGTTTTTCACATATTGCGGAAAATCTTTCATAGTTGTCTTTTATAGGAATTTGAAAGGGATGTTTTAAGTCCTGGTGCATTTGATCTATGATCAATTGAAATAAATATCAACAATTTTGAATTGGATTAGTCGCTTCTCAACAAATCAAGACTTTGGCAAATAAAATTTACCCAATTAAGAGATAGTTGGAGAGTTATTAGAACCCTAAGCATTCATTATAAAAACAATGAGTCATAGAAACATGGATTATGTTTAAAAGAATTTTTAGCCCATAAAAGATGGTGTTTGTTCTTATGAAAATTGTCAAGCAATGAGATTGAAATCTTGTGAAATGGAATAGTGGAATTAGTTGATTCTAAAATAAAAAGTCACCAAATGAGACTCATAAAATTTAAGTACTCATTAACCCTTGTGGTGTTTGAAGCATCTTTCTCTTTACGCATTACTTATTTGGCTGCCACTAGAAGCTCTACTACTCATCCAACTTGTATATGTTGAGCATGTTATCAACACTCATCTTGAATCTAGTTTGAACTCATCATGAGATTCATTGTTGCATTAGTTATTGCTTCTTTTTTCATATACAAAGTTGATTAAAAAAATTCATTCTAAGACAAAAATAAAGACTTTTATTCAAATGTTTAATAGTGTCTTATAATTTATTCCCAGCAATATAATTATCCCCACAATATTTAGCTAACACCATAACACTCTTATGTATTCTCTTTTAATCATGGAAGGAGATCAAGCCAAAATAAAAAAAATATAGATTTAGGTTAAGGTAATTAGGCTCAAATTGATGACTTTCTCAATTGTTTGTCTAAGGAGGAACCCATTTATATATATATATAAAGAGAGAGAGATCTTCATATCATTTTTACATTAAGCTAAATAAATCAACTATCTTAAGACAATGTATTAAATCTAAGGGAGAATATATTACTTAATCTAGATTTAAAAATATATTCTAAGGTCAAAGTTGTAATTATTACTATTTCAATCATTGATTGCCTAAAAAAAGAGAGTTTATGTAGATAATCATTACCACCAATGAGCACTTGACCAAAGTATTTCTATTGAGTTGCACACTTTTTAAGATTTTTTAGACTACATGCAATGGCTTAGGAGTATAAGTTCTTTATATCCTTAGTCATGAATAACATTCATATGTTTACTTTATTGAAAAGCTTAGCAAACTAAAGAAAAAGAATTCAATTTATGATCGAAGTTTTGCACTATATTGCATGCCTTGAGATATTAGGTGCACTATTTGCTTACTTATGAGTCAATGATTTGTTTAGATCAAATCATATGATAGCACCTTTTTAAAAAGAAATTGAGTTCTAATGACAACAATTGTGTTGAGTACTAAGAGATTTTATATTTTTTTAAGCATTAAGTAGGAAATTAAAGTAAACATGTGATGCCGGACGGATTTAAGCTTTTGTTTATTGAGCAATACAAGCGATTAACCTGCAAACTTTTAGGGAAATAAAGAAAACTTGTGGGAAATTACGTGAAATTTCGAAAAAGGTAACACGCTTGAGACACCCGTCCAAGGCGATCCTAGCCAAGAGGGGACCGTGGGCAACATAGAGGTTGCTCCGTATGCTAGGCCCGCTACCTCTCGACGGCGCAGACACGGGGTACTCGGGATGGGTTAATAATACCGATCTCGAAAAATAAAATTTTGAAAGATCGCTCAACACAGAATTAAGAGTCGGATGATCGAACTAATCAACACTAGTTTCGAGGATAACGAAGTAAGTAGTACGCGAAAAGAGTGAACCAGAGGCAACGAAGAAAATCGGATAGGAGGAAAGTGAACAGCGAGGAAATCCAAAATCCGCGAAGGAAACACGTCAAGTAAGGGAAGTGGCGGGAAGTTTCCGAGCGTACCGTTAGTACGGAAGTTGACTTGCGTTTCGTGGGTGATGCGCGAAGATATTGCTTCAGAATGGTTGATGGACTGGCACGGCGTCTCACCGCTTGGGCCTCACACCCCTCCTTCCAGTAGCGGAGCCTCGACGAATCAGCATGTCGAAGTTCTTGATGCACTCACACTTGAGCTCTCAACAAGATGCAAGAAAACACAAATTCTCATTCACTAAGCGTCTCCTAACATAAGGGTAGGCCTCCCCTTTTATAGGGAGCCTAAGGGTACAAAAATACATAAAAAGCCTTAAAATAAGCTGTTCCCAAACTTAATTAGAACTTGCAAGGGACGGTTGAGCTGTCGCACGTGCGCCGCGCGTATGGGCGTGGGCACTGCTGTCGGTGCTTTCGGCGTGGCGTGGGCGGGTGCGGCGGAGTTCGGGTCGCGCCGACCCGCGAGGGCGGCGGGTGACCCGAAAGCATAATCGGGACGGGCGGACCCGATACCGACCGCGGTGACCCGATTGGAGGCGGACGGGTCGCTGGCGGCCCGCAGGGGCCGTCGCGCCGATGGTGCGGTACCCGCGCGCGGGGGCGCGCCGCGGTCCTGGCTGAGCGCGCGCAGCGCGCGCCCCTGCGGAGCGTTTGTTGGGCGGCGGCCGGCGGACTGCCTGCGGACGGCGGCGGACGGACGGCGTTCGGCGAGGCGGTGGGACCTGAGTCGCCGGTGAGCGTCTTGAATGTTTTAAAAGTCCGTTTTTGAGCATAGATTTTATTTTCGAGCTCCAAATTGACCCTGCACAAAAATAAATTCCTCGAGCTATATCGTGCCTGACGGGATTGGGCGCGTCGAAAGTCTCGAATGTAACTGGTGTCCGCACCAACATGTCTATGCTCTAAGCATAGTGTCCCTTCTCAATATAATAAGCCTAAAATATGTAAGATTTGAGCAATTGAATGAGTTGTCCCTATAAGCAAAGACTTTGGACAAATCTACATATACCTTTTTGAACAATTAGTTAAGAAACAACTTGAACATTCTTGAAGGTTTGATTTCTTTTGAAGGTCATAAATTGTTTTAGTTAGAGCCTTCGTTCAGTCCTTTATCGATGAATCACATTTTGGAGTATTAGTTGCATACTTTAGAGGGAAGAAACAAATTGCAATAGAAGAAGAAAGAGGTTTTTTAGTTTGGCCTATATAAAGATTTGACTAATATAGTGGTATATTATTGTGCCAATCAAACTTGTGAAGTACAAAGAATAATATTGGTTTACACATCACTATGCATATTGCCCAAAAACTTTAAGTGGATGCCAATATATATTTTGTCATAGAATTTTCATGAACTTCAAAGGGATATAATTATGTTATGATTGCTATTGATTGTTTTTTGAATATGATTCTTTTTGTGTTTTATAAAAAAAACCAATCATATCTTTGATTGACACTCATTTATTTAATAAAATTGTTAAGTATCATAGACTACAAAAGGACTATAATGCATGACAATGTTATGAAATTTATGAATTATTATTGGAACACCTTATAGACTAAATTAGACATGAAGCTCTTATTCTTTGTTGTGTAGCATTGATGGATTGATGGTTAATTAGTGATAATCAATAAAGGCCAAAGCAATTTATTGAATTATTTACTTGTTGGTTATTTAATTATTTAGGGTACTTTATTTCTTGCGGTTAAGTTTATATATGGAAAAATAAATCTATAACATTAACTCCATTTCTAATGATTATATATCATGAGCCACTAAAGACAATGATCCCACTTCTTGCTTCATATAAGTTTAGTGAACGTATAAAATCATTTACATAACATATGAGATCTTCACATAAAGTTACGACGAATACTTGCAACAAATTATGAAAAGTACAACATATACATAAATTCTTGATGATAGTTCATTGAGTTGAGTGAGGTTGATACGACCATGGTTTTAACTCATCAAATATTATTGCCTTTGTGTTCCTTAGAGAAACTTTGAAAAATAAAACACAAGATCATTCAAGTTATTAAAAAAAATTAGAAAAAATATGTATAAGATAGAATTGTTAGTAGAGATAGATAAAAGTTCTTTAATATATTCAATGGACAATATATATAAAATATGGACTTATCAATACTAATTTGTAATATTTTTTTTTTTAAATCTATCTTTTGACTTATTTACACCGAATTCATGTATCACATATTATACTTAAAAAAGTCAATTTCATCAACTATTCTATTGACCAATTTCACTTGAGAATTGATATTCTATTGTTCCCAGAAGTGGGTTCTCAACATATCCCTCTCACTGATCATCATATCGTTTTGTTAATACCATATTAAACAATGAGATCATCATAAGATATTGGTGAAACTTAGAGATAATTAATACATTAGTAATAATAATTGATCATAAAAGATTTGGTTGTATCATTTGAAAAGTTTCAAAAGCTATCTCCTAAAACTTTTTAATGAGTTGTAGTTATAGTTCTCATCAATAATAAATTTTTCAAATCTTGAAAGACAAAAAAAATCTCTATACATACTTAATTTATCAAAAAAGATTTTTTAAAAATAATATTTTAATAATTTTTTTTTATTTTTAATTGTCTATTAATAACTCTCTGAATATGTGCACAAAACTAATAAATACCACGGAATTATCAAGTATTTTATTTTTAAAGAAAAAAAAAAATAGTTAAAAGACATTTATAAAAATTTACATGACAAATCTTCACCTTGGGATGGCATTTTGGCAATTTACTGCAAGTTCGAGCACGTTTAATTGCTAGCTTTATTGTGGTGGTTACGGTCTTGCGAAATCGAACGCCTTTGTCGCCCACCTTCATCGCAAGGGTCCACATTTGTCTTTGTGGAGTCGCCGTTGGAGAAATCACGGCTGCGTTTTTCAATTTTCTAACCTTGGCGGGAAGAGCAGAGTGGGCATCTAGGGTTTCTTCGCGTTCATCAACTCGACCATCTGCTCTTTTGTTTTGGTCGGTTTTACGTTTTGATTGGTGGCCGAGGAAGGCATGACGAGCTTTCGGAGTGGGGACAAGGTGTGGGCGGAGAACCGGGACTTGGCATGGGTGGAGGCTGAAGTCGTAGATGTCAGGGATATGTTAGTCGTAGTGGCAACAGCTCAGGGAAAGAAGGTAGAATTTCTTTGTTCCACAGCCCTACGCTCTTTTGCTTGATTTTTGACGGTTTAATAGAGGTTCGGGGTCGTCTGGTGGCTTATGAAGTTTGTTCTATTGGTGCAATCTGTCTAGTTGTCGGTCTCCAAGGAGGAATTGTTGCCCAGGGATCCAGAGGCGGAGCATGGAGGGGTGGATGACATGACAAAACTGACCTATCTTAACGAGCCAGGGGTATTGTATAATTTGGCAAGGAGATACAGTCTTAATGAGATATATGTAAGCATTTCCTGATTATTTTACATTCGATGTCATTGTTTTCTTCTTCTTCAGTTTGATTTATATTTGCAGCTACTGTGGTGACTTTTCTGATTGGAAATTGACGTTGCTATTTTTTCTGCTGTCACTACCTCTTTAAGCAGCAGTAATTTAGCTTCGCTGTGGCTTCTAGCAAATCATTTCTTGAGTTTGGATTTCAAAAAATTTGGTATGCTTGATTTATGGACTACTGATCTCTTAGTTGCAGCTTCCAAGGCATTTTTGATGGAAGGTTTTGATAGCTTTGTTCTTGTAATTGTTGTATTGGTCTTAGAAATTAAATGGAATACACTTATACTATCAATGATTTTTAAAATATGAATATGACTCAGGATTGAAAATGTGCAAACCTTAAGTGTTTTATAGTAATTTATCTTAGTGTTATGATGTTACAAATCCTTCATGCTTCATTCTTATTTCACATGTGATATGCCATTGAAGGGTACACATACATCACGAGGAGTGAACGTGATGACTTAAATAAATTAATTGATTTTGAGATGACGTAGCAAAAACATGGTTCTTTAAAAATCTATATCTAGAATCTTGCTTTAGATCACAAAAGATATATATCAATTGATTATACAAATACTTTTTGGAAGAATTATTTGAAAATAGAGTTTTATTAAGAAGCCAATGGATCCTCAAAATGGGATTGCACATAGAGAAAGTGGTGGATTGTAAGGAAAACTATCATATAGAAAAAACCATAAGTTATCTTCAACTTGTAAAGATCTTTAAACTAGATAGAGAATAGGTGATCAATTGATCACTTACAACCCTAGATTAACTAACCTGGCTCTATCACTAACAAGGAAGGATTTGAACATCTAGTGGATAACTTAGTCAATTCATGAAATAGTTTTTTGCTGTAGATGGGCTTTTTGCCCTTTAGGGTTTGATCTTTACCTTTGTCTTTTAGCTTTTTTATTACAACTCAATGTTCCATTATTTATATTTCGAACGTGATGAACATGAGAGATACACATGCATCATGAGGAATGAACGTGATGACTTAAATAAATTAAGTGATTTTGAGATAACATAGCAAAAACGTGTTTCTTCAAAAATCTTGCTTTAGATCACAAAAGATACATATCAATTGATTATACAAATACTTTTTAGGAAGAATTATTTGAAAATAGAGTTTTGTTGAGAAGCCAATAGATCCTCAAAATGGGATTGCACATAGAAAAAGTGGTGGATTTTAAGAAAAACTATCATTGATAGAAAAAACCACAAGTTGTCTTCATTGTAAAGATCTTCAAAATAGATGGAGGATAGGTGATTAATTGATCACTCACAACCCCAGATCAACTCTATCATTAACAAGGAAGTATTTGTGCATCTAGTGGATAACTTAGTCAATTGATAAAATAGTATTTTGTTGTAGAATAGCTTTTTGCCCTTTAGGGTTTGATCTTTACCTTTGTTTTTTGAGTTTTTTTTTACAGCTCAATGTCCCATTAGTTATATTTCGAACAATTATAGCTTGAATTGGGAAAGAGGCCTATCTTTAAGATGGGAAGAAAAAGAAGAAACAAGCATAAATCCTTGCATAGTTCTCCTTAGATCTATCCCAAGGATCTTAAAGATAGATTTGAGAACCACTTTATCAATTTTGAAATTTCTATTTGGAAAATTTTAGGAAGATACAATTTTGTTTAAATTTGAAAAATATTGAACAATCAATTGATTAGATTGCACAATCACAAGATTGAATGAGACTGATAAGCTAGTTTCTAATTCTCAAAAAGCCCCTTATGGCTAGCTCTCAATCGTTCTAATTTGACGTTTTGATTGATTGGTTGGATAATCCAACTTGGCGATTGGACGATCCAATCTACTTAATATGGTAGAATCCATTTTTCTTTCTTATAACTGCCACCTTCTGATCGATTTAAATAGTTTGAAATCTGAGGAAGTTATCTTTGATCTCTAAACTCAAACTTATTGTACTATAACTTGAGTATGATAATATTGTGAACCTATGATGGATTCTTTTATTAAATGGTTTATTGCCAATACCAATTGTTGAAGTTTTGCCTATGAAAATCCTTGTTTGATGAAGGATTAGGCTTTGTGGACCTTTATCAACCTTTCTAAGCATCATCTCACAATCCTTATGGTTATGGTAGAAAAGTTTAGCTTCAGCATTGGTTTGGGTAATTATTTTTTTTACTTATATTTGTTTTTCTACATGTAACTAAGGTTTTTCATTTAGTGCAATAACTTGAGTGGACAAACTATTCTCAAATCAATTGGTCCAATTGGCATTGACATAGCATTCAATCTCTCTTTCCTCAAAAGGTAAATAGCAATTAGATTCCTTTCATTTAGGGTCATGTTTAATTAGATCCTCACATTTCTAAAATATTAATTTTAATCTCACTAGCTTTAAAATAGTTGAAATTAAGATATTTATTTTGTAAAAATCATTTAATTTAATTCTTTTTTTATTTTCTGATACTCATGAGCATCTTGAGATCTAAAATTATAACATATCAAACTACCTCTTTGTTGAGGCTTCTTCTTTTATGGATTGGGGTTCCGTGGTGTTGTGTTTTTGGGGGAATGCTATTCCAAAGGATTGTTAGTGGCAAAATAAGCACTTGAGGATGTAGATTAAAGAGTGAGGATGTGGAAAATGAGTATAGTCAACATCTTTGCTGACAATGATGGTCATGAACATGGAAAGATGCGAGGGAGTTAGAGTTCTGAGTAAGATGATTGTGGTTGTGTGGGTGGTTGGTGTGATGATAAAAGTTCGTGAATCAGCTATGGCATAACATGTGAGATTGAGTGCACTACTGAGAGGAGGATGAGAGGTGGTTGAGGGTGATGGGTAAGGCAATGCGGCGTGGAGGAAGGTTGTGACAATGGTGTAGCTCACGGATTTTTCTTGTGATTCTGTGAAGTGGTTGGCAAAGGGATAGAAATGTATTTTTATTGCCTTTGATTTCGTTGACAATAAAACTACTTGTTTTCAAAATTAAGGGATAGAACTGAGTATTTTGATAATGCAAAGATTTTAGTTATCTATATAGAGGATGCTACTTGCTATTTACCCTTCCTAGCATTTTTGGAGCAAATTCTCTTTATAGGTGTTCCTTTTTGATAATGTAAGGCATGAGTACTAGCATTCAAACATTGTTATATAGGAGAATGTATAAACTAACTTTCCAATCTAACAACATATGCAATATTTGGACTTGTTAGAGAAAGATAAAAGTTGTTTCACACGAATATTAATGTTTTGCTTTTCTATAAATGAATCACTTTTGGTTTCTCTAAGTTTTCAATTTTTCTTAGAGTTGTTTAGCTAATTTAATCTCAAGCTTGCCATTTTCTTATGATTCTTTTTTGGAATATTTTTTTCTATGATAAATTAATTTTCTTTCTTTTCTTCAAGTAACTACAATTCCTAGAAAATTTTTTAGTTTTCTTTTTTCTTCTTCTTTATAGTGGATCTTAATTGTTTCTTTAAAATGTTTTTTATTTCTTTTAAATCATCCACCATTAATATGATTTCATTCACAATTAATCCATAATTACTTCTATTGTTTGTTGAATATTTTGTGAATAATATATAATTTTTCAAGGTTTATTTGTATCCTAACTAATCAAGGGTTGTATATAATGACCTGACGTGATCTAACTAGACCAGAGCGACCCTGATTTGATTCGACCTGATGCGACGAGACCTGACCTGATTTGATCCAACGTGATGCGATGAGACCCGAACAGGTTGGACAAGACCCAACTCGACTAGAGGAGACCCGTCCCAACCTAACCCTACCTGTCTGGACTCAAACAGACTGGTCTAGGCCAGAATAGGCCAGCCCAGACCGTATCAGACCAAACTAGATCAGACCAACCCAGCCTAGACTTGCCCAGACCGACCTGGCCTTGCCTTTTCCGGCCCAACCAAGCCAAACAAGACTAGACTTGACCACAACAATTATGATAGTATTTCCATTCTATGTTTATAATTGATGTGTCTTATTCATGGAAGTCTTAGTTGATTAGATTCTAGATATTTCAGAATATTTGGAGACGTTATATGGAGCAACAAAAGAGTTAGGATGTTGAAAACAATGATTTACTTTTCGAAAGGAATTTTGATGAGAATCATTGAAGAGATAAGTGGGTATAATGGATCAATGTTAATACCAAACTTAGGCAAAAATTTAAGTGTTAATTTAGGAGAGAATATCACAAAGATATCTAGCACACCACCACCCCCCAGCAACAACAAAAAACACCCTTACACACTCAAAATGCAATAAGGAACTATGGTCAATGTGTTATTGTTTCCATTTTCCATTACCATAAAGGTTTTAACCAAAGCATATAAGCTCTACCTTGTGAAAAGGAATCGTGCTCTATTAAAAATGAGTTGTTGCTCATCATTTATTGATGAGAGAGAAAAAGGGACGGCGTGGCTTAGGGGAAGGAGGGGAGGCAGACTTCATCCATGACTTTTGATTTGTGGCACTACCAAGCATAGGTTCATCGAATGGTGCGTAGAGGGCTCTTTTCACTACTTGATCTGGTTGAAAAAAGATCAACCGACTTATTGCCATGCTTTTTCTAAGGTTTTAAAAGTTGAGCATATATGATAATGGTTAGGCAGAGTTCATTGAGGGCAATATATTTTAAATTTTAATGTATGAACAATATGAAATTAAAAACCCAAAATATTTTGGTCTAACATACCTTAATAGATGATAGATATATTAATTATCAAAAATACACAAAGACATATGCATGTACACAAACACGCACACACACACATACATGTATTTATATATTTGTGTTAGACATGCTATAAGGCTATAGGGATCCAGGTAAATGCATTGTTGGGTTTATTGCACTTAGAACCCTATGTTGATATCCATGATGTATTTCTTTGATATTTACCTTGTAATTGTAAATTAGTTTTTGGTGTTTTTTTCAGAGAAGCATGCTGAATTTGAATAAAAAATTTGTTTTTCTTTCTGCCAATTTTGTTTATTGCATTTATTTGACATAATGTTTGCTTGTAGACTTACACGGGGAGCATCCTGATCGCTGTGAATCCTTTTGCGAAGCTGCCCCATTTATACAGTGAGCATATGATGGAGCAATACAGAGGTGTTCGCTTTGGGGAACTGAGCCCACATGTTTTTGCTGTAGCTGATGCATCATACAGGTTTGCAGTGCTTTATTTAGCTTTTTTTTTTTTTTTTTTTTTAAGTTTTGCATTGGGTACAGTTAATGTTTTTTTTGCTTCTTTAGGGCTATGCTATGCGAAGGTCGAAGTCAGTCCATTTTGGTTAGTGGAGAGAGTGGTGCTGGAAAGACTGAGACAACAAAACTGATCTTGCAATATTTAGCTCATGTTGGTGGTCGGGCAGCTTTTGACAGTGGTACGGTGGAGCAACAGATTCTTGAAGTATGTTGTTATTACTGGCTTGTGAAGATGATCTGGAGTGATAAATTGATTGTGGCTTTTTAGGTTATAGTTGGATTACTCAAACAAAAGCTAGTAACTTTGCCTACGTTATTATTTTATTGATGCAGTCAAATCCACTTTTGGAGGCATTTGGCAATGCAAGGACAATGCGTAATGATAATTCAAGGTGAAATTTGAATGTTTATATTGGTTTTAGCGATTGATGCCTTCTACTCATGTTCTTTAGCTCGTTTTGTGTCATGAACTGTGGTGGAAACGACCATTTGTGTATTCTAAGGTTTCATCATTCATCTCATGACAGTTTCTAGGCTGGGGTGTTTTAAAATTACTCTTTAAGAGAAATATGGCCATATTTTTCAACATTGAATATTTTTAAATTTGGTGTGTTGTTTTAAAAATAGTTACTTGTACATAAATATTCAAGTTAATGATGGTGACTATTGTTGCTCATTCTGGCTGTAAAATTTGGTGCTGGATAAGGTACCTATTTTATGAAGCCATCTCTGAGTAATGCTACAACGGCGCTGATTTATCCTCCCGTCTGTGACAACTTCCTGTTTCATTTTGTTGCAACTATTTCTTCTTTCTCCTTTTGCGACAGGGTTTCGTGGGCTTCCACCACTGATTTCCTATTTAGTCTCCTTCCAGCCTTCCGTTTGTCTTGTCTTGTCCTTTCATTTGTGACAAAGTTTTGTCAGCTTTAGCCACTGAGTTCTGTACCGTCTGGTCCTGCTCCACTGTCATTTATAAAGTGGTTGCCCCTTCCAGCAGTAGTCGCCTTGCTTTCTCCCATCCCATCTTGATGACTGCATACTTGGGACCTTACCTCTGGTCGACTTGTTCATTGTTATAGTCATGTTGCCATTGAGTTATTGATGTTCTTGGATCTGCGAAGGGGCAGAATTTGGGACAAACTCGTCCAATTTTCAGGAATATCATGTATAAGTCTATTCTCATAGCTAAGAACAACATCTACGCTTTTGGATTTGTGTAGGATAATCCTTCCAAGGTTACCTTCCCTTAGGAAAATCTTTATATAAACATAATTGGAGCTCATTTGCCCTTCCTATAATAGGACAAGTTGAATGGCTAGAATTTTCTTCAATGGTCCCATGCCATAATGATGTTAATTTGTGACAAGGGCCAGGATGATCATCTCATCGATGTAACAACCAAACCAGTAGAAGAAGATTTAAAGTTTCAAATTTGCAAGATTGAAAATATGTTTAAATTATGGTTAATCATTTTAAGATTGAAGAGATATTGAATGATCTCGACCTAAAAGAGCTCATTGGCACCAAGTATTTCAATTTATTAGCTATGAATTTGTAGGAACTTGAAATG
Source organism: Vanilla planifolia (assembly GCA_023846275.1). Taxonomy (NCBI): domain Eukaryota; kingdom Viridiplantae; phylum Streptophyta; class Magnoliopsida; order Asparagales; family Orchidaceae; genus Vanilla; species Vanilla planifolia. Next base: position 39,006,777 of record CM043865.1, read on the forward strand.
TTTGAGCAAAACGATTGGGATTGTTCAATAGATGCAATAAGTTATAAATATTGTTGAGAAGAAAAGAATATACAAACTTTTTCTTAGTGTCAATAAAAATCTCAACGAGATTAGAGGATAAATTTTTGGAACCAAAACAAGGCTGAGTAATTGAGGTTTTTTTGGGAAGTTTGTGAAGAAGAAAGTTGTCAAAAGATATGATGGGATTCAAGGCCAATATTCATAATACTATTGTTGAGAGATCTGCCTTTGCAGGTCATGGAACGTAAAAGTAGCCACTTGATAATCAACTATGCAATGGAGGAAGATCTTGGTGTGATCATTGCAAAAACTTAGGACACATAAGAGAAATTTATTGGAAGATTTATAGAAAACTAATAAACATTAAGTCTTCTTGACCTAATTTTGATAGTCATGGAAATCATGTTTCAATTGCCAAGCATCAAGTCTCTTCAGCTCAACAAGTTTTTTCAAAGCCACCATTATTTAGCAAAGGAACAACTAGACATTTTGTAGAAGAAGATTAATCAGATAATGTTATGCACATCTTAACATTATTATATCATTAGTATAAAAAATGTAATTTTCTGGATGCATTAAGTGCGAAAACCAATAAAATAAAGTTGTAAATTACAAATTTAAGAGTGTTTGATCATATGGCTGTGATTCTATTATTTTAAAAAGTAATCTATGCTGTGAGAATTTTATAGTCTTTGTTATTGATGGATCTCTATCAAAAGTGGTTATAATAGGTTGTGTTTTCATTTTAAAACATCTAGTTCTTAACTTTATGTTATTAGTTCTTATTTTTAATTTAGTTGTTTATTTGTCAGTAAACTTATTTAAGAGAGCATTTCTGTTATTAAATTTTCAAAAAATCATTGTAAATTTCTTTGGCAATTTATGTTTAGGATTTCATTTTGTTAAGGTTGGTGTCACACTAAATGGACGACTCTAAAGGCATTATGTGGAATAAATGCTCATTCTTTTAGTTCTACTAGTGATAGTAAGGTTATGTTGTGATGTTATCAATTGAATCATCCTAAGTTTTTTTATATTGAGATACTTTTTCCTTCATTATTGAAAAATAAAAGTTCCAAGTTTTTTTAATAAGATTGGTAAATTATCCAAACATATTTAAAAGTTTTATCTAAATAGATCTAATAAATTGTCTTATCCATTTTCAATGGTGCATAGTGATGTATAAGGACTTTTTAGTATCAACAACATAACAAGTGACAGATCGTCTATTTCTTTTGTTGATGATCATAGTTGAATAACTTGGATAATTTTGATAAAGGAAAACCTTGAGGTTTGTTAGGTTTCTAAAATCTTCAATTAAATGTTCTAAGCCTTATTATAAGCTAAAATCTGATGCAAAAAAATATTTTAAATTGTCTTTTGGGGTAACCTTTTAAGCAAGGGCATAGTTCATCAAAGTTTATACATTTATACATTCTAACAAAATGAAATTTTTTACTCTGGTAAAAGTTCATGTAGGTATCTTTTAGAAGTTTTTAGATATTTTTTTTGTTCTTTAATATTTTTTTTGGGGCAAGCTATCTTTATTATTACATATTTGATTCATAGGATGTTTTCTTGTGGCTTAAAATTCCAAGCACTTTGTCAAGTCATTCTTAAATTTTATTAAAAAGCATCTCATTTGTACCATTCGTCCAGGAATATTTGATTACTCTATATTTATCTGTCCATTCATAGTGTTGAAACAAACTTTATCCCAAATCAATCAAATGTATTCATCTAAGATATTCTCTATATCAAAGGGTTATAAATGTTATTTATTCAACCACAAAAGAATTCTTTAGTTCTATAGACAACCTTGTTCAAAAATCAACCCTACTATTTAAAAAATGTTGGTTTTTAAGTTTTAAGTCCTTTAACTGAACTCTCTTTGGTTCCTAAAATTGAAGCAGCAATCATCTCGTCTATATATGCTAACAAACAATCCAAATTGCACACACCCTGCTAGGGAAAAAGAATTCATTGTCTACTCTAAGAATTTCAAACTTAATTAGTCGCATTTAATTATAATTTTTTTTAAATTTGACTTTGATATTTTTGTTAATAGGGATAATTCTGGATAACTTGTTACCAAAATTATTCTATCTGATTTAATCTATTTATTTAGGAAGATTTCTTCTCAAATTAGAATTATAAGAATAATCTTTTACATTGATATGTATATATATATATATTCTCTTTGAATTTTTAATGATAAATGAAAGGGATCAAAATATTTTGTCATATAAAAGAAAAGTTTTTAGCGAGATTACTATAACACAAGTTTTCTCATTAAACCGTTTTGAGTGTTGTTTTTATCTATTACTTTATTATGTTTGAAGTTGTTGGACCCTTATTTGTTATTTTATCTTTGCATGTAGTAAATAAACATTATTTTTATGTTGAAATGCAGAAGTAAGAAAAAGGAGTACGAATATTTGCATCAAGTGAAGGTGGACATTCATGTGGTCAAAAGTGGGTCTTTTAGTGGAATTATTGATAATCATTTATAGCCTATTGGTAATGCTTGTAGGTGTAATTTTAGAATAAGGTTTTGAGGAGAATATCTTAGTTGTGGGCTTAAGTAGTGCACCATAATTTTGTTGTCCTTAAAGTCAAACTTATAAGTATTTTTCGTTCCTTATTGATTGATATTTATATTAAGAAATCATGTCCTTTCCAATAGGATATATGCTAAGTTTGTGGGCATTACATAAACCATAATTTATTTTTATACCTATCCATCTTTAGTAGAATTAGGCGTCTTGAAGTTATAGGCATAGCAATATTATTAAACTAATTGACATGAAAAAGATGGGAAAGGGATTCTACCTTTGAATTAGTTCTAATAAGGGCACGTAAGGATATAATATTCATTGTGCTACTCCACTTACGATTGACATATGTGACCTTGTAATTTTAGAACATCTTCTCCAATCATCGTCTCAACTCAGAAAAAATGGCATCCTTTTCAAATATTTCATGTCAGATTCTTGAGGATTCCTTTCCTCAACACAAAAGGTTTGCCTTACATTGGGATTTCCTATGTCTAGTATGATGACATTGAATAGAAATAAGAATTTTGGATTTTTTTGTAGTGACCGCAACTTACATTATTAAGAAGTCAAAGAGGAATTTGCTCCAAGATGCATGCCAATTTAGTAGGAAGAGGCATACCCTTATCCCATATACACTCATGCATTATTTAAGATTTGACAATCCAATCGTTTGCTCTGTTTCCCTCTCACAATACATGTGTAATCCTATGGTTTTTGATTGAGTGGATGGCAACAAAAGCTTTTAGGAAATTACATGATGGTTTGGGCCATCCAAGCTTTCATGCCAAATTCTAAACAATTGTCAAATAGTTGCACTCAATCCAAACTTTGATAGTGGGGTGATGTGGTAGGACAATAGAATAGCCTTGTGAAGAGTTCTTTCCTCCATAACAAGTGGGATTGCTAAGTTGGCACCCCAGCTAGTAACAAGTATCAACCCCTTGCAATCTCATATTACAATCATGTTGGTTGTTATACACTAGTGCAAGTCAAGCCATCACTATTACACTTAATCTCACCATAGTCAAGAATATGTTCTCAATTCTATTGCCTGTAAATGAACCTTTATGGGCCTTTAAAATGTCCTTTAGGCCATGAATTTAAGTCCCTCAGGCAAAATACAAAAGCCATGATGTGGTAAGGGTGAAAGGGTCTGAATGGCTCGAGGGGCTTCCAATGCTCCATGGGGATAAGAAAACTATATGATAAGCTTGTCAAAATGGATTTAAACACATCAATGAGTGGAAAGGCTTGGAGTGAGCATAGCTGTTGGTGTTGCATTAAAGATGATATAGAGTAGTTGCAAAGAGACCCAATGAACCATCGTTGCGATCCAAAGAGATGATGGTTTCATGAATCCAAGCACCATCGAAATAGGGGATGCAAAAAACTAATCAGTCGACATTGAGGGAAGGGTTAGAACTACCCTTGCACATGAACAAATTAGCAGCACATGGCGTAGATCTTTGAGATGGTGACCACATAAAGGGCATAGAGTCGATCGTGAAACCTTGCAAGCAACCAACCATGTCATAGTAGGAATTGCACTATGTATATGTGTCAAAGAAATGCAAAGACCCATGATTGTGCTTGGTTCCTCTAGACCAAGGCAACATTAATATCAGACATGTGCAAGAGGTGGTGATAAAGAGCAGAATAGTTGGCTTTGGATGACTTTTCCATGCTCCATACAAACAGATTTGAGGCTCCAGACTTGGGTTAGCTTAGACTTAGAATACGTTGCAACAATTGGTTATCAAAATATAGTGATAGTTCATGCACATTCTATTCGCTATCATGTGTAAGAAAGCTAAACAATGAATTTGGATGGGGTGCATACATGCTAAGGTTGGAGAAATAGAGAGCAACAAAAGCCAAATCTATTTAAGAGGTAGGGAAGCCTTTCCCAAACTGTATGATTGAACACTAGGTCATATGTAGTACAAATCAGGTTAAAAAAAAATCCCCTATGGGATTTATTTTTACTCCAAATGTCATTTGGTGAGTTGTCCAATTCTTGATAGAACATTGACAGATTAGGAGAGTGGGGGGCATTTAGTAAATTGGGATGGAGAATAATATCAAGTTAGCCAGAATAATCATATTGGCTAGGAATAAAGGGTGTGACCCCCAATTAGTAATTGTATTAGTGACAACTTGGATAAAGTGGTTGAAGTTAAACGTAGATTGGGTGCTAATTGAGTTAGATACCAAGCTAGGCGCTATAATTGATTTGATGCATAGAAAGCTTCCAAACAATGTTTTCCTTACATTGTTGAGACATCCTCTTACTAGAGAAAGATAAAGACTTCTTTTGATTGATAAATTGGTCTTATGCAATAACATAGATATCGAGGATCTCTTTAATCACCCATAAAGCATGATGTCCTTGCTAGATGCCCAAGTGAAGGCCCCACTCCACTTGCTGTTGGATAAGTAGAGAGGAATTTCAAAAATAAAACAAATAGGTAGGAAAATAGTAGACGTTCGTGTCGGAAGCCACATTAAGCTTGAATTCATAAGAACTGCTTGCCATTTAGGAGAATGGAGTATCAAGGGGCCACTATGCAGACTTGAATCCAGATGCACCACAAATCAAGAAAGCATAGTGACAGCATTAAGTGCATAAAACCCTATCGATTTTGGTCATAAGCCTACTTTATGTCTTCTTTGATGGCTATAAGCCCCTTAGTGGAGGAGCATGTAGTAATTGTATGTATAAGCTCCTTGGCTATAAAATAATTGTTGGAAATAGGCCTCCTTTTTACAAAGGCATTTTGCTAAGATATATGGGATCTCAAAGGGAGTCTCTATATATGCACCTTGGCCATGACCTTATAAATACTATGACAAAGGTTTATAGGCTAGATTGATTGCGCTTACTCTCATCTTTCAGCTCGAGAACTAGGAGCGTCTCTACCTAGTAGGCATGATACTTGATATAAAAACTTGCGTGATAGCATTGATAACATCATTCTGTGTGATATCCTAAAAACTCTTAAGGAAAGAATTGATAATCCCATAAGTCCTTGATGCATGGTTTGGCTTTAAGGAGAAAATTACCTTGCAGATGTTAGAGTGAATGATAACGGAATCAAAGACTCAACCTATGAAATAGATAGAATGTCTCTCATTGACAGGATTGTTGTGGGTAGGTAGGAGGAATAATCGGGTACCACTTTTTGTGGAAGAAGTCTTGTATTGTATCAGTCATGTTAGTAGGGGTGGATAGCACTAAGTCAAAGGGAGCCACTAGCTCCTTAATAAAGTTATTCTGCCTATGCGAAGTGGCTGCATTTTGAAAGAAGATGGTGTTCCTATTACTCAATTGCATTCATTTGGCTTTTGTACGTTATCACCACCAATTTTTTGTTTTGAAAAAACTATTATGACAATCAGAAACAAGCAGAAGGTGTTGATGCTGCTTGGCACAAGGAATGTGGCCAAGGATTCCTTAGCTTTGATATTTGGGGATAGATTGCCTTAGCTAATGATAGGAAGTGGAAATATTCCTTAGTTGGATAGAAGAACTCCATTGATATTATATATGAAGAGATTTGATAAATTTTGCATTAAGGATGGTGGGAGGGCTTCCTTTAGTTGACCAGGCCATATCAAGGCTATAGTGTTTGTGGAGTGAGGGAAAGTCAATCATGTATCCTTTAACTTTAGCTAGCTACCGAAGCAAACTAGGCTATGTTGTTGAAATTGGATGAAGAGAGGGTGGGGATTAGATACAATGGGAGTCAAGTGCAATGCCAAAGTCTCTAAAAATAATTCTAAACAACTGGAGTTAAGAAAGCCCTTATCAATTCTCTCAGAAATGTAGGTTTAGCCATACTTGTTGTTGCCTGATGTAAAAAAGTTACCTTCAAAGCTTTGATCACTTAACTCATTGTTGCTAATGAATTGAATGACTAAAAAGACTGCATTTCATATTTTTGTTGTTGTGGCCCAAATCTTGCAATTCTATGCTTTTGTTTTAAGACGGTTCTAAGTTGTGAGATCTATTGCGAATCTAAGGTTGAGGTTCTACTGAAGTGTCCATGCTAGTTGCCAAGGTTGGTGATACCTAATAAGAGGATGGTATATCTTATTCCAGCATAACAGTGTTAGGTGTTTGCGGCTCAGTAGGTCTTGGTGGGTGTTCGGCCAAGATTGGATCGATTGACTTGGTAAGAAGAATTAGCATAGCATTAGAAATTAGCACATCTTAGCTAAGGAGGAGGGTTGGGTAGTCTTAGTGCACTGCAAGGGCATTGTGTGTGGTCCAACAGAGTGCGCATAAATGGTTGTGCAGGAGTTGGTGCAGACCTTGTGCCCATATGTGCAGTAGGCATTTGCTTGTGTCCATTGTCCAGGGAACCAATAAGTTGCACCTTATGCCAAATAATTGTTGGCTTAGTGTTTTGCCAATAATTGGCTTGGCATTGTTGAATTAACATTCATGGCCTTAGACCCAAGACCGATGTCTCCATCCTCATTAAATTAACAAAACAGCTTCATGATTTGTCGAGTTGTTGAAATGGAGGAAACAATCAAATCTAAGATCCACCATGCAAAATCCATCAAAATGGTCCCAAATCTAATTAAACTCTATCATCATACAGGGGAAGGAGAATTGGTTCTCATATAATTGTTGACATTGCAATATATTCTTCTTTTACAGGCATGATTGATGGAATGATTTTAGGGACATCTTCCATGGTATTTTGTGGCTTGAATAGCCTAGCCTTGCTTAATTGATCCCACTTAGCGAGAAGTGGATGCCCTAGCAACTTTCGTTGGTGGAACAACCTTAGGACTTATGCAGATATCTTTTCTACACTGATTCAAACTCTTAGTGAGCATTTTGCAAATTTAGCTATGAGTATTGGCTTGAATTATCTAAAGTAGTCATATTAACATCCTTGAGGGAGGAGTCTTCTATAGCATCATAGTGAGAAAAACACAATGCAAACTCTTGACTCTTATCTTCATTTGCATTTGAATCCACAATCCTGTTGCTTGGCACATCATATAATGCCATGTTTGGCTAAGTAGCTTGGATCTCCAACATGTCTTCATCTCCCTATTTATGAATTAGTGGAGCTTATAAGGATTTTTTTCTCTAATGTAGTGGATAAAAATGATTGCCGCGTTCTATACAACCTTTGCTTTTCCTGTCGTACATGTAGTTGAGACAGTATGCATAGCTTTAGGACTTGGACTGCAAGTGAACCCCTTTGGTCAGCGAGCTAGGTGCTCTACTGCTAGGTTGATTGCCTTCGGCGGGTTAAGAAATTGCTCTAGGGCCTTTTTCTTTATTTTGCAAGAACTCCAAAGAGCTTGGATGATTTGAGATTTTTGGGAATTGCTATTAATTGTACTCTAGTAATTTATGAAACAAAAATTTCATGTAACAATCTAGGTTGAGTAATGGACTTGGTTGCATTAGGTGTAATAACTTTAGGCTTGATCTTACTAGTTATAGGACTATGTTTCCAATCCTTTTTTATCAATTGTGTTAAGCTAAGTGCATCATTAAATGTGTTTATACCTTGCAATTTTACTTCTTTCTTAATATCCAATCTAAGGCTAAAGATAAATTTAATAGTTAGTTTCCATTTTAAATTAGTACAATTTGTCATAATCATAAGATCCTCAAAAGGTATTGAATGTTCAACTACAATAGGATTATTTTGTTATAATGTATAAAGTTGCCCATGCAAATCGTTGTTGTGGTTTTTGCACAGCATTTGTCATCAACATCTCCTTTATTTTCAATTATACTAGGATTCTTCTATATAATCTTGCTTTTGTATCTAAAATATTTGACTGAGATCTTAGCATATGTTATTGCATTAATTTTGGTAAAACGAGATCTTAATGAACGAGGCTTTACAAAATAAGATTAAATGTCTTGTAATGTTTGATGATTGGAGTCCTTTAGTGAAGAAGATGAACTTGGCTTGCGATAGTTACAACTTTATTGGGAATTGATGTAATGCATTGGAGCCAATTGAAGGAGATGATGCTTGTTTGAAGAGAAGCTAGGCATTTTTTGTGTGATTGATATATGTGTTGACCTCCATTTCTAAGAATATGTTGTTTTCAATCGTTATGACATTGTTCCTACTCAATTGTAGCTCAATACCTTTACCACTATTTATTATTTCATCAAGGTATTGAAGCATGATGGGAAATGCCACTCCCTTCACCATTTTAGATATATATTTGACTCGGATGAAGCTAACAAATACCCTAGCTTCGTATATTTCAAGAGTAGGAGTGAAAAAGAGGTGTGAATTCATGGCTTATTCTGTACTTGAAACTATTGTACTTGTACGAAGTCTTGTTGCTGAACATGCCCGTCTCTTTTATTTTTTATTAGATAATTTGTGCTTGTTATTAATTCATTATATTTATTTTAAGATTTGCTTAATCAAATTTTAGCATTTCTTCCATGTTTGAGTGTAACAGTTTGTGTTAACACCTCTAACATGTTGTGAGGTGCTCTTTGGCCTCTTGTCCAGTGCAAGTTGATATCTTTGTGAATAGAGAATCTATTTGTGATGTTTTGTATCATGTATCATTTGAATTTGTTATCGGTGGCTTCTTTCTCCATTTATTACCCACTTTTTCCTCCTACCTGATGTGCTAAGTTTGAATAGTTCTTTACAAGTGCTAACTTGCTAGTTTTATTTGCCCTTGGTATGTAGGCACCATTCAATTAGTTCTTAGAGTTTAATTTCTGAAATTTCTGAGTTAATACCTTTTTTTAATCTGAAATTGTTACTTTTGGCTTGTTTTGAGACACCCACTTCTCCTTCCTAACATCTGCGTGCACACTCTCCCTCTAGCACCAAACTCTAGATCACACTAATCACTCAAAGTTTTTGATACAGCTTTCCAAGTTGGTTGAACAATAGCCAACATGTTTTGTGCATTCCTGCTCTGTTTATGCAGGCTGAGATTGGTCTTTATTGATGGAATAGATGAACTGATAGTGGCTTGCCTTGCTCACTCACTATAGCCTATGACAACCTATTGTGAATTGATAATATAGTACTATATGCTAACCAGTTGTTTCACATCCTCATAAAAACGAATATTTTATGTGTTAGTTGTGAACTTGCTTGACTGACTCAAACTGAATTACGATAAGTTAATAACCATGCTATTTTTACGATCTTGCCTCTCCTTCTGTGTTCACTTTGTTTAGTTAATAAGTATTTGCAAATGGATAGAATTCATTAATGAAGATTAAAGGAAGTTTACCTACTTATTGGGATTAAGTGTTAGTTTTTTTTGTTGCTTGGTGCCTCCTTTCCTTCTTTTTCTCTTGATTTTCTTTTATTTATGTTGTTAGTCATATTTTCTTCACTTTTTTGATGAGATTGCCATGAAAGATAATTTCTAATCCTTTGTTTTCCTTGTTTTTAGTCGCTTTGGAAAATTTGTGGAAATTCAGTTTGATGCAAATGGTAGGATATCCGGTGCAGCAATTAGGACTTACCTTTTGGAAAGATCTCGAGTGGTGCAAATTAGTAATATGGAAAGGAACTACCATTGCTTTTATCAGCTATGTGCATCAGGAAAGGTATATATGCACATTTACTAAATTTACTTAATTTTTTCTTTACCGTTCCTTTGTTATTCTCATATATGTGAAAGTTCAATTGCTGGCCTTCTTGACGTTTTTAACCAAGTTCTAAACCTTTTCTAAACTTCGTCGCATAACCTAAATGTTTTTTATTCACATTCAAATTCTTATTGAATAGTTGTATGTTAATAAAATGACATGCACTGCACAATTAAGTAACTTTGCATGGTTGTGGTCATCTATCTTTGTATGCACAACCTTTAAAGTGCTTTGAATTTTGGTGAGCTTGTTTAGATGTTTCCGTTGTTGGACATGAATGGCATTCTTTGATATATTGCAGAGTGATCAACTTAGTTTACGTGGGGAAATCTTTTTCTTGACCTAAAGTATTTCTTTTCTTCAATAGATGTAAATGCTTCTATTAATGTGAGTTGGCTTTATTTTTTTCTCTAATGGTTATGGAAGATTTCATGTTGTTACATATCATCATGATGCATGATGCATGATGCATCTTGATTAGGTTGCCATATTTTTCCCCTTCTAACTTCGTTTTGCAGGATGCAGATAAGTACAAACTTGGTCATCCAAGTTGCTTTCACTATTTGAATCAAAGCAAGACATATGAACTGGATGGGATAAGCAGTGAACAGGAGTACTTAAGGACAAGGAGGTCAATGGATATAATTGGCATAAGTAGTTATGATCAGGTGATCATTGCTGATTGCACGTTAGTATTCACTTCATATTTTATTTTTCAGTTTTCAGACAAATTTTCATATTATTGTTTGGTTCATGTTTTAGGAAGCAATTTTTCGCACATTAGCAGGAATTCTTCACCTTGGCAACATTGAATTTTCTCCTGGGAACGAGCATGATTCGTCGACAGTAAATGATGCAAAATCAATCTTTCACTTGCAAATGGCGGCTAAGTTGTTCATGTATGTAGCTTGACCATAAATGTAACTCAATGACTTGTATCCTTTTGTGATGTGGCGGATTTTGCTATTTTTTGTCATTTATTTCGTGTAATGTTGTCTACCGTACTTTTGTGTTGCAGTTTCATATATGATCTGTAGGATTGATTCTTTCATAGGTCTTGAAATCTGTTTAAATGTGTATTATAGAAGCTACTTTTGCAGTTTTAAGTGGTCAATTTTTTATAATTTTCTCATAACGGCTAAGTATAAAAAATGTATTTGATTGCATCACCAATTCATTTTTCTTGTAGTTCATTTTCCTATTATAAGGTTGTATCAAGGAGTGTTTCTTTTTAATGAAGAATGATTCCTGATGGATGGTGGGAGGCTTCAGATCAAAAGTGAGAACTAAAGCTTTTTTAGAGAAATGTTGGGTAGAAAGAGAAAGTGGGCTTTTGGATTGTTATTATTATTATTATTATTATAGAGAGGAATTAGGGATTTGGTTAGAGGAAGGTTAAAATAACTCATGAGGCTCTTGGATAAGGAGGCTCTAAGGGATTTTTGAGGGATCTTTGTTGGTTTAAGGGTTTTGCCAAGAGTTAGATATTTTAAGGGAAATATTTGCTATGTAACTTTCTTTTAAGCTTAGGATTCATGTGGAATTAAGGTTAGCAGTTATATTTTAAATAGTTTCAGGTTTCTTGACATTTTGTTAAGGTGGGTTAAAGATGTTTTAGGTTAAAGGTTGAATTTTGACGAAGGTTTAAGGGAGATTCAAGAGAGAGTCTCATGGTTTAGGACTTTGGAAGTTTTTCTCCCAAAGTTTAGAGGGCAGGTGGGAGGCAAGGCTTGCTAAGAGGGGAGGTGGGGTTTAAAAGTTGTTTATGCTTTTAAAGGATTGCGTAAGTGGAAGGTCATTAGGTTTGGCCAGGGGAGGTTGGTGGTTTTGTTTGCTACTTGATATATAGATAAAGGAGGCAGAATATATAAAAGAGAAAAGGGATATAGGAGGTGGAGGGAACGGGATACTTTTCCCTTGTCTAAATGATGATGTTCTTCTAAGAATTAGGGCCTACTACTACCAATCCCAAGGAGAGGGTCAACCACCACCAAACCTTCAAAAGACTATGACTTTTAAGCCATTAGCAATCAAGACATTAGAACCTAAGCAAATTTGGCTTTTATTCATTTATACATTTGATTTGAGGATTCATGATCTAAAATTTAACTTCCTAACAAATTTTAGAAATTAAGATATCTTTTTGATTTATTAACTTAAATCATAGAAGATAAAAAATCGAAGTAATTGTTTGTGGCAACATTGTATGATATCAACAGGCCATAGCACAATAAATTCTTGGAAATACTAAAGTTTTAATATTTTGAACTACTTCATGAGTACAATGAAGCCATTATTGATATTGATATCTCTTAATGAAAGGCTAGTGAATTGTTGGAATAGGTTTCAAATAACTTATTTGACTTATTAAATCTTTGTTGTGCCCTTATAGCTTTTCAAAAGTCTTTAGTGCCATATTTGTTAGATGGTTGGAGATATAGTCAAAGGGTTGTGCTGAACGCTGTTCTTGTGTGCCAAGGGCTCTGTAGAATGCTCCACTTGTCAGATGTAAATGGAATGCTTATTTTCAAGGAGCAAAGTTTAAGTTTGGCTTGTAACTTAAATGAACGAGATATATTTTATGAATTTTTGTTTGTTGAAAAAAATGAGTCCAGTTGGTTTGTTCAGTGGATTAGAATGATGCCAAACACAAGAATAATTAGAAGCAGGATTTGCTACTTTTGTAATGATTGATGTGGCATTCCATATGATGCATCCCATATATAGCAAGACAAGCCATTTTCATTAAAATCGTTGGAAACAAACAAGAAAGTCATTGATATAATCCCATATTTAATCATGAGAACAAGTTGAGAGAACTTATTTTAACAATATTATAGATTGGGGAATACCCATGCTTGAAATTAGCACAAATTGACTATAAAATATTGAGTATTGAGAATAAATTTGCAGACCCACAAATGCACAAAAACATTAGAAAGCCCATGGAACAAATGCCTATGTTGTTTTATAAGAGAGGTTAAGCAAACATTTGGTGTTATCGGCACTCAACATTGGTTGTAATTTGTTGGCATAGATTGAGAGTATTGGTTGTAATTTGTTGGCATAGATTGAGAGTATTGATTCAGCAGAAGTTCCTGCATGCAATGGAGCTTTGGTGCAGTGGTAGAAGTTATTTCATGTTACTTGGAGGTTGTGAGCTCAAGTTTTTGAAGTGCCATCATACAAAATGTATGGTAAGTTTCACAAGGACCCTTTGTAGCTATGCCATCAATGCTCTCATTCTAAGGGAAACCCTTGAAATAGTAATGAAGTTGTTGGTGATGCAACTTCTCTTTCCTTTGGTTCCTTGGTTCTCCCACTAGAAGTCTTTTTTGGCTTAAAGGGCAGCTCAGACCTAGGCATAATGCCTTATTTAGCCCTAACACATAGTGGGAAAAGACTGAAATATCCTTATTAAACTATCTTCGAAAGCTAATTGTAACTTCTGTCGGACTGTATGTATACTGTTTTGACTTAGGCTAAATATGGTGTGTTCTACCTTTCTTCAGCAAGGTGAACTATTGGAAATTTTTTCATGCTAGAATCTATATTAATTTGCAATTTCAATTTTGGTCTTGGTTTAATTCCATTTGTCTCACCAGCTACGATAAAAATAAGTTAGCAATGTCAATGTGTGGAGTTCGTTGTTTGTCACGGTGGATTTTTGGTTAGAAATTGTTTTCATTTCCTTGGTCATGACTACTGTCTCGTTGTTTGTAGGGGCCGCTTTTGTCAAGCTTCTTATAGTTGGGAATACATTGAAGGATTTTTATACTCTGAAAACACGTTGAGTTGAAAATTCTAGTGTGACTGGTGAGTTTTCATGATGCATGTCGAAAGAACAACTCTAGATCTGCCCATTGGTCATAGTGAATAAAAGGTTTCCCAATGTTAATGACTGTGCTCCTAAAGTGGAGGTTTCTTGTTTTTCAATAAACTTGTTTTTCTTTCATCTTCTAGCTTCTTTCAGGATGGTCTAACTTGGACTTGCTTAGATTGAAATCATCACTCTAAAATTGCAACAATAGCTCACATACCATCATCAGCAATCATCAAGAATTGGCACATGTTCAACCTTGTGTAAGTCAAGATGGATGACAGATCTCTGGAGGTAGTGTATCCTGTTAGAATCAGAAATACCCTTGTGAAATCTTATGTGAACTATATTGGCCAAGCATCCTCACCAAGGTGCTTTCTAGTGGGCTAATTCCAGATGGTTATTATGATTAATTTGATTGATGCTCAAGCATTCAATTTTATGAATTAGTTTAGGCTATGAGGTTGTGTGAATTTATGTGATTATCATGCCACTTGTTTTGTCACATCCCATTTAAGTGCAAAGCAAGCTTATTTCGTCTGTTCAATTTGGACATAGTGTAGCACAAAAAATGTCTTATGATTACCCATTTAAGCGTAAAGCAGGCTTATTTCATGTTTGCATTTTGTTCTTCATGTAGAATTGCCCTTGGGTATGATAAGCCATCATTACTGATAATAGCCTCCATCAGTGGCTGTTGTTTTATGATGGATAATGTGGGCATAACATCATTCAATGCTCAAGTTCAGATAAGTGGTTCTAGGAAAGCTATAGGTGAGAAGGGGAAGGTTAAAAGTCTTGGAAACTTAGGAGATTGGAGCTGTGCACAAGTTCTACATTTGACATCAATTTACTTTTTTAGTTGATTACTTTTGTCGATTCTAAATTTTATTTTAATTCTTTTTGGAAAAAACTTTTCACGCCTGTCTTTGGTTTTGATGATAGTTTGAACAAGGGTAAATAGTGGATAAGTCTATTTAGTTTGGTCCTATGACTAGATAGTTCTTAGCATTTTTCAAAATAGTTAAATGTAGTCCTTATAGTTTCGTTAATATAACAAATAGATTTGTAATTTTTTTTGTGGTTTCTAACTAGCAGAATTAATCAAATAATAGGGACTGATATGACTATTTTTAAAGTGTAGTTTACGAAAACAAAAAAATGACCTTGTTGTTATATTAACTAAACTATAAGTTTCTTTTTGGGTACTTTGAAAACATATGGGACCAAACTAGATTAACATATGTGCATTCTAACATAGAATTAACTGTATAATCCATTATCTCTTCTATCTTTTGCTACCTTTTTTTCATAGTAATTAAAAATAGTAAGGTTGCTAGCCAATGTTTACTTGAAATATATGATTCCCTCATGTTCTTCTATGTTATAAAGGAGTTTATCTATCCCTGCAGTGATCAATAACTTAATTTGCTACTTGTAATTAATTATGTAGTCCATTATCCGGTGTCTCTTTGCAACTATTCACTTTTCACTTTGGCAACTGAAAATACCAAACTTTTTGGTCAAAGTTTTTTTGAAATGCCCACCTTCCTTTTCCTCCATTTTAGGATGAACATTATCAAAGCCCTGTACAATCTCAATAATATATTGCTAATTTTCCTTCTATTTCCAGGTGTGATCCTGACCTTTTGCTTGCAACGCTCTGTAATCGTTCCATACAAACTCATGAAGGAATTATTACTAAAGCACTTGACAGTAGTTCTGCAGTTGCTGGTCGTGATACCTTGGCAAAGATGTTATATGCTCTGCTATTTGACTGGCACGTTGGAATTTCTTTTTTTACCCTTATCAGAAGTTTTTTAATTTTTGTTGTCACTATTATATTTTTTGACTTGTTTATGTAGGCTTGTTGAGAGTATTAACAAGTCGGTTGGGCAGGATCTTGACTCAAAAATGCAGATTGGAGTCTTGGACATATATGGTTTTGAGTGCTTTAAGAACAACAGGTTCCTGTTTTTTGTACTCAGCTTAAACTGGTGTTCACGTCTCACATTTATCTTGACTTATGCTGCTGAAAAATTAATTTTCTTGCGCAGTTTTTTTTCTTAGAGAAATATAGCAGAGATGTACCAGTAACTAGAAAGAACAAGATTCATGAGTTTTCATGCGGTCGTCCTCTCTATTGCATTGGAAAGAATATGTAGTGGTAGTTCTATTGATGGCATAAGACTTGATAAAGCAAGGAAAGAAGATTAATCCCTTGGGCATAGAAAGTCAAAGTACAATAACTCACAGGGATCTAAAGGATAATTCTCCAAGTGAAGTGTGTTTGGTTCAAATCATTTCTCTTGGTTGTGATTGTTCCTTTTATAGATGATGGCTTATGGTTGGGGAGGCCTATGTGGTGGCTAGATAATTATATACCTGAGTGAAGGGGCCTGCTTGCTTAGCTGGACAATAAGTTACAATGAATGATGACCTAGCTACTTGTTATAAAAACAAAACCAGGTGGGGCATAGTGAGTTTTTTGCTAGGTTGTTTGTTGATGATGGCATGAATGGCCATGATGAGCTTGAAATGATTGGCTTGGCCTTGTTGATGATACCTTGTGTGAAGCAGTTGTCGTTCTAATGTCGATGAGAAAAACTTACCATGATCTAACGCTCTGCTGGGTTGCTCAATTGTTTGGAAGAAGCTGGTCCTCTTATCACCTCGAGGGTATTGCAGGTGTGACGTGGAGAGGTGCTCCCATCTCCATTGACGCCTCTTTTGGTCTATTCTACTCACTAGTTTGACTGATTCTCTTGCTAAAATCACATGTCTTCACTTATTTGATTAGAACAAGCCCAACCTTTTTGGTGGCAGTTTGACGTTTGGCATCGTGGTGGGTGGGCAGGCACTCTATTTTGTTGTTTTGACATGGCTTGGAATTACAAAATACAATGTTTGCTTATCTTTTGTTCTGTATGCCTTATGTATTAGTCTAATTTGAATCTTTTCTCTTCTTTTTCTTTTATGATATTGACTGCTTAATATATTGCAACTTCTGTTTTATTTTGCAGTTGCATTGCAACCCGTTTTTTTTATACGTCTAGTCAGTAGTTTTTGCACATGCATGAAGTTGTATATTGTACAATTGGTTTCTTGAAAAGAGTCATCTCATTGCTTGGTAGTGTTTCGTTTATGTTTTTAAGGTTATTTGCTTTCTGTGGTACCAAGAATGCATGTGACTTTAAAATTACATGTGCAATTTAAACATTGTATGATATTAATTTATTTTGTGAATATTTATTCATGCATTCTTCTGAGTTTTCTTATTATCCAACGTTCAAATGCATGTCATTTGCATGATTTAAGTTACTGTCTATTTTTAGAAGTCACTTTATTTTCATCGCTTGGAGGTGACATATCAATTGTGGACACGCAGCTTTTCTTTAATCCGCATGCTGAGCTGAATATTATAACTCAATAATTTAAACCTATTCAGAATTTATCAACTTTGATCTTATCTGTTATAGTTTTAGTTAGGCTTTTGATCATTTTACAAGTTAAAGGTATCATATGTGTATTTTAACAAACTTAACTTTGGCTGTAGGATTGTTGTCTAAACTTCTTAAGAAATGCACATACATACTAGTTTTGCTATTAACTTTAGTTTGTAGATCATTGAAGTGTTTGTGCATTGAGGATACAAAATTCAACTATAAAATGTCAATCGTTAACCTAGATTGTTGCTTGCATGTTATACATTAGAATTTATGCCCTATCCCTTGAGAACCTTCTCTTAGGAATCGTCCTTGTAGGCCAGCCTCTCGGAGCTAGCTTGTCGATACCAGACTCTCAATTACCATGAATTAAGCTTTATCGGATAGATGCTAGACACATGAAATTGAATTCATCACTTTAAGGTTTGACTCATTTGATGGCTATAACTAAATCACATCATCAACGTTTTGAACTCTTATTTGACTGTTGTTTCTCAGAAGGCGTGCACTAGTCCCAATTGGTAAGGTAATTATAATTGAATAATTGAATGATAGCTGTAATTCTTTGTGTGAAAGTGCACTTAGTTTACATCATTAATTTCTTTAGCCATAAATGGACCCTCAAGTGTAAAATGTCTTGCAATTTCAGGAACTTTTATGCAACTGAAGCTAGCCAAATCAAATCCTTTGTAGCCAAAATTCCCTTATGGAGTGCTCTTTCTTTTCTTCTTTAGTCTGTTGTCTCTTTATACTTCTTTTTAATTGAGGTTTTCTCTCTTCTTTGTTCATGTTCAAAATGTAATGATTTGAAGCTTTCTCCTTTCTTGTACCATGTAATCTCTTATTGAGCTTACAATTATGATTCTTTTGTGTTTCTTAGAAATTGTAATTTATAATAACATTTTTTGGTATTATCTGTGGTAATTCAGCTTGAAAACTAAAATAAAAAATAAATGAGCGAAGTCCTTACTTTTTGAAGGAGAACTTTTTTATCTAAATTATTTAGGGGTAGTAGAAGCACTAGAGTTTTTACCTCTGCCTCCAACAATCTTTGAGCCTTTTATCTCGTTCTCTTGATTTCTTATTTTATTTGTTTCAATAATAGATCGAGTGCTTCATGAAAGGGCTCTTTGTCATTACTTCGATAATAGAATAACTTAAGTTTGAATTGTGTCATTGCAAGTTTCATGAAGATTAGCCATCTTGATCCTTACTATGGTTTTCAACTCTGATGCCTAGGTGCCCACTCTAATAGTACTTGAGCCTCACCTTCTTGCGTCTTTCTCCGAAGGAAAAGCTCCAAGAAGAAGTTGAAAACCATCAATATGTACACCAACAACTCCCCACTCCATATCCTCCAGCTTTAGTTCTATGTCTTCCCATTTCTTTATTTAACCAGGAATTTGTGCTATACTAGTTCTTTCACCTTATCCATGTGGTCATCATTCATACATTTGTTGTTATGTTGTTTTGGCAAAATATCTCTATCATTGGGATAAAGAATTCCATTTCTTATGGACATACGAATACAAACCACATATCATCGAAGAAGTTTCCACTCTTTGTGATGAAATCCTTTTTAACTCCTTCGCTACATAAAGCACAGCCTTCCTTCACTTAAAATTTTGACCTTTATATTTTCCTTAGAGAAGTTTAAATTATAACCAATTTGCATATTGTTAATGGGGTTTTTTGCAGTAAATATTTTTCTTATTTGTTCGTAGATTCTGTTTTTTGATGGTTTTGGAAAGTACTTTCTAGGTTCTATTCATTTTTTGATCAGTTTAAAAGAATATTTATTTTAGCATTTGTTAGTTTCATTAGACCCCAAATGGTTTTTGAATCACTCTCAATGTAAGTGAACTTGGAAAAGAATGTGTCCATGTATCTCTTCAATGCTTGAATGATACTTTTAAAGAGTTCAACTTGTAGGATTCTTGCATCGCTTGAGCCACTCATACTAGGTCTTTATGACCTAACGATTTTTAAATGTTCATTAGTTTTGCTACAAAATCGTTAAGATATAATGGATAGATTTATTTATTACTTCAAGGAGAACGATTTCTTTGTGATTTTGAGTAGTAGTTCAAAAAGAAAAGACCTCTACTCCAGAGCACAACGGACCTAAGCATCATCTAGACCTCAAACAAACAAAAGTTCGTTCATAACTTTTTGCAAAAGAATAATTGCCTTCTATGCAGTATTGTTGGCTACTATAAAGTAGGAGGGCCTAGATGAAAAGCCAATGCCTCTTTTAGGAAACAACCAAGATAAATACAAATTTTTCAAATTTTTTGAAAATTATAGACAACATTTTTATGTTCATAACTTTTAAAGCCCTGATTAAAAGGTTTTTGGAAAAAGACCACCTTTAAGATTATTGTGTTAAGAAGTTTGAATTGATACTCTTTTGTAATAGTCTGAATATTTAAATATAAAATATACATGTATTTGAACATGTGATATTGATATTTGCTGTATGCGTAGTCATTTTTGAGAAATTGATGTGTTGACACATCTAAAAATACATGTCGTGTTGCAAGTAGATCAGAATGGTGGTTTGGGCATACCAAAGTGGAGAGGCTCATATAAGGAATTTATTGATATATGAATTGTAATTCTCTAAAATCATTGAAATTTCTAGAAATTGTGAAGAAAAGAGCTAATATTAAAATTTAAATTATTAAGTCCTTTTATATTAAAAAATGGAAAAATGATTTTTTTCTCTCTCTTTAGTTGACGACTTGGAAAACTTTTGGAGAATCCTCTTGAAGCTGAGCTCAAGAAAAGGCAGAGAAAGAGTGCAGTTGAAGCAAAAAGCTTGAGAAAAGGTTGGGTTTGGATTGCATAGGAATAGGTTGTGTTTGAGAGAGTTTGCAATTCAAGAGTTCTAGAGAGCAAGTCAAGAAGAAAAAAGAACTTGAGAAGTTAAAATCTTGTTTCTATGCAAAAGAGGTGATCAAGTTATGTTTTAGTTGGAATTTTTCTTAAGTGCATTTTTGGGGATGCAATTTGTGTTGCTTAGAGTTAGCTTTGATGGGAATTTGTTGAGATTTGGGTAATTGTTAACTTATGGTCCATATCTTGCATATTATACATGGAGGGCCAACATAATTTGACTTGTCCAACATATCATACGTTTTGTGCAAATGGGCCGTATGCTTAGTTTTTTGTATAAGGTTGACCCTTCTTTGAAAGACATTGATGGTACATTATTATTCTAAAATGTACCTTATGTTAGGAAAATCTACCTTACGTGAGGTCTCTTGGATGGTGCATGTTGGCTTAGAGTAGGGAGTAGTTGTTGGTGCTCAAGTACTCTAAGGAAATGTATGTTATGTGAATTTGTCACATAATTATGTTAAGCTTTAGAGTGGGTATCAAGAGGTGTAAAATGATCTGTCCTTGGCATATGGTTATGATGTAAATAAGAATGATGTATTGAATGTTGTGGTCAATATAAAATACATAGAGGGTTAATAGATGGTACGTGAAGAAGGATTTGAGCAATTTTCTAGTAGATTTTTGGGGCTTGTTGAAGCATTGTTTGTAATGTTTTTAGCAAAGAAAACTTGCATTTATGAAATCATTTTGGCAAGGGGAATTTTGAATTGGGCTTAAGGAATTGTATGGAAAAAAGGATAGTTTTGAATTATGTTTGACAGTTGGGAAAGCCTTGTGACTAAAAAATTAGATATTGATAGCGGTGATGAATTTTGTGCAAGCAATGGAATGAATAGATAAAGGAAATGGAAGGTTATAAAAGATGCTTCTCACAAGGTGAGTTAATTGAAATAACTATGATGTATGTATGTTAATTCTTATTTATTTTAAAATATCAAAATGAATTATGATGAGATGTGATGTGAGTTTATTACATGACATAGATTGATTATGGAAATGTTCTAGTTATTGAGATAGCATTTCAAAATGAGTCGTATGTATATATAGATATGAATGTATATATATTGGTATGAGTATCAAAATATAAAATAAAAAGAGAAATAAAATGCCAAAATTGAATGAAATAAAGACAGAAGTGTTGGGGCTATAAATATGATAGTTTTTATGATTGTAAAAGAATAAAAAGATAAAAAAATGTTTAGATTTTCCCTACAAGCTTAACTCGTGGTTGCCAAATATGATAAAATCACCTTTCTTGTTCTTAGCATTTTGGTGTAGGGTGATTATAGGTAGATCCTTTGCTATTGTTAATCCTTTGAACAGAGCAATGTTGAGCGGAGTGTTTGTGATTGAGATGGCATCTGACCTCATTCCTGTTGTCATTATTATTTTGTGTAAGGCAAAGATAGAAAAATCTTGTTATTGTTAGTACTTTAGTATATAGTGGTAATACTTGGTTGAGATGTGTTTTAGTGGTCTGGTTTTGATTTAGAGACATGGTTGATGATATAGAGATATGATATGATATATAATCATGTGGAACGAGGATAATAGTCATTAGAAGAGTTTAGTATCTTATAAAAGAGAAAATTTAAAAAAGAATATAAAAGCATTAAGAATTATGGAAAATTTGAAAGAGTAAGATGATTATGAAAAGTATTATAATTATTAGTATTATATAATATGAGTACTATATGATGTGTATGCATATATGAGCATAATGCACATAAATATAAATATGATGATCTCAACATATTTTATATACTTATTAGGTGCCATCCATTTTTATTAATGCTTTTATTGTTATCTACATGCCATTTATTACATTTTATATTACTTATATTCTTGTAGTTATTCATTTGTTTGTTGAGCATTTTATACCCATTAATTTTTTACATTATAGATTAGGATACAAATTCACATAGAGTTGAGAGTATCTACTTGCTTGAGGCATAAGATCCAAATAGAGAACTCTATTTGAGAGCTTTGTGAGGACTTTTTATATAAGAGAGTTGTATTTGTGTCTTTTTGATTAGGTGTTGTATAAAATACTATTGTAGCTTTTGTTAAAATACTTCTCTATTGAGATGTGATAAGGTGGTATCTAAGCCTATAGTTGAGAAACTAGGAGGGGTTTTAAATGAAGACTTTGAGATAGTACACACGACTTCTTTTTTATAGTAATAGTTAATTTTTGTTGAAAGGCTTGAATGCTTGATTTTTTAAAGAATTGACATAGTTTTAGATTATGGTAGAAGAAATGCAAGAGGTCTAGTTTTAGATTAGGGTAGAAGAAATGCAAGGGGTTTAGAGTAGGTAGAATGTCAAGCAAGTGGAAGGAAGGAAGAGGATTGGGTAGAGGGTTTGATGAGCATGGTACCCCTTTGTAGTTGCATTCCTCTTCTTTAAGACTAGGGATAAAGGGTGCCACTTGTTTTGTTAGTCCTTGTTGGAGCTGCTTTGCTCTGGTGATAATCTCACCACTGTCTAAGTTGAGAGATTGATTAACTTGAGAAATTTCTTGGGAGGAGTTTGTTGATAATTTTGAGAAATGGTATGTGCCTGTAAGATAAAAGATGAGAGAAGAATTAATAGTTCTTATACAAGGAGACATGTTTGTAACTAATTATAAATTGAGGTTTTCATTGTCTCGTTATGCACGTGGTGAATTTTGAGGATCAAAGATATTTTGTTTTTCATTGTGGGTTGAAAAAATCTAGAAGGTTTACTTTGATCACTTTCAAGATTAATGTTATGTTGAGGTTGTGGAGCAAGGTAGAATGGTAGAGCAAGCTCTAGAGGCTTTTAAGGCATGTAAAGCTACAAAAAGGAAGAAAGGGGCATCTTTGTAAGTTAAATAGTTCAAGCCCTTTTAAGAAAAGTTTTTAGGGTTGTAGATTAATTGGTCTCTTCATAAGTAGTTGGATTCTTGTGATGCAAGTAGTAAAATAGACATAGAAACTAATAGAAAGGCACCTTATTGTGCATATTGTAAAAGATTTCATTGAGGAATTTCCAAGTTGGTTGCCCTAATTAGGTGTTTTAGTTGTGAACTATGTCACTTAGCTAAAGCTTGTCCTCAGGTTGGATTTGAGCTTGCTTCCACTCCATAGAGTTTTGTGTCGTGGTGCTAATAGAGGTCTTGATTAAGATAGAGATAGTGCATTAGCTACAGCTTCAAAGAGCATGGGTTGAGGCTAAATTTTAGGTCAAGTTAGGTAAGCTAGTGTTTCTGTGATCACCCAATAAGATGCTCCTCATGTTATCAATGTGATATCAAGTATTGTCTTTGTCCTGTAGTTATTTGTGTTTATTTTATTTGATATGGACCTTTTTATTCATTAATATCCTATCATATGCTTGATGTATTGATTGTTGAATTGAACTGAATAAGTAATCATTTATTTGTATGATTACTTGTTGAGAATAAAGTTTAGGTAATGAATTTGTTCAGGAAGAGATATATGACAACTTTTTTTACCAAATTAGTTGTTTGCTCTTTTTTAAATTTGATATTGTTCTGAGTATGAACTTATTTTGTGAACATAAAGTGTTGATGATTGTATTGAATAGAAAATTAAATTGGTAACTTTTGATGGAGAGGAAGTAGTGTATTATGTTGAAGGGAGAGAAATCCCACTTATATTTTTGATAAAGGAACATAAATTATTAAGAAAAGGTAGTGAACGATTCTTTGTATCTATTGTATGTATTAATTAGTTTTGGAAAGATTCTTACGAATTGTGAATATCTAGAATATCAAGATGTCTTTTCTAAAGAATTTTAGAGAGATTAAGTTTGAGATTCTTTCGGTACATGGAGTTGTATTTATATAAAAAACTATAAAATGATGCCTAAGAATTGCTATAATTGAAACTTCAAATTCGAGAGCTATTGTACAAGGGCTTTATATGCCTTAGTGTGCCTCATTGGGGAGCAACCATTCTTTTTGTTAAAAAGAAGATAGTAATTTGCAAATTTTTATATCTTATATCACGAATTGACAACTTGATTATTATGGCCAGATACCTACTCACAAGAATTAATGATTTGTTTGAGTGATTGCAAGGTAATGTAGTTTTCTTCATGGTAGATTTGGGATTTGGGTATCATTAGTTGAAAATTAAAGAGGAAATTACCAAAACTTCTTTTAGGAATTGTTATTGGTTCTAAGTTTGTGGTGTTAGCTTTTTTTATTGCTAATGCATTTGTAACTTTTATATGTTTGCTGAATAAAAATTTTTAGAAAGTTTTTGACCAGTTTGTGATCGTTTTCATTGAATGATATGTGTGTATACTCAAAAGTCTCTAGAAGATCATGTAAATTATTTGCATATTGTTTTGTAAATTTTTAGAGGACATCAACTTTATGTTAAATTTGTAAGTGTAAACTCTGGTAGTCCCATGTAATATTTTTTGGACATGATTAATACATTTGGAATTTTTATGGATAGTTATAAGATTGTTGAGGTTGCCATGTGGTATACACTCATTATTGTTTTAGAGATTCAGAGTTTCTTAAGTCTAGAAAGGTATTAGCAAAATTTTGCAAGGTTCTTCCCAAATAACATCACCAATGACTGATCGACTTACAAAACTGGGAAATTTGAGAGAGAGGTTGATTGTGAATTTTGTTACTTAAAATTAAATAAGAAATTGACAATACCTATAGTCTTGGTATTGCTAGAAGGATCTGTTGGATATCAAATCTTTAGTAATGCTTCATTTTAAGGGCTTGAAATGTGTTGATGTAGAAAGATAGTGTTGTTTATGTTTCTAGACAGTTGAAGCTTCATGAAAAGAATTAATTAATACATGAACTAGAGTTGACTGTCATAGTCTTTGTTTTAAAAATATGGGGACATTAGAGCTTGAAATAACTTTTCATCTAGAAAGAGTTGAGTTTAAGATAAGAGGCTAAAGTTTATCGAAGATTATGATTTAACTTTTAATTATTATTTTGATAAACCAAGTGTTGTTGTATGTGCTCTGAGTAAGAAAAGTATTGTGTATTCACTTGTTGGCCAACTCAATCAGAATCAGAATTTTTTTGAAATTCATAATTTGTAGATGGAAAGTGCCATTTTCCCCAGCTTTCAATATGGTTAAATTGGCTTAAATCCATTGGAAAGGATCAACTCTTGGATGAATAGTTTTAAAAGTTGATTCAAAGAGTTAGAGATAGATGTGAATCTACTTTTACCTTAGATGAACGAAATGTGTTGAGATTTCAAGACAAGCTCTCTGTTCCTACACATCAACTTTAGCAATTATCATTGACCAAAGCTTATAATTCAAAATATTTATCCACCTTGGAGGAAATAAATTGTATGAAGGGTTGAGGCAGAGGCATTGGTGATTAGATTCTAAAAGAGATGTATAATGGGTCAGAAAGTGTTTGGTTTGTTAGTTAATGAAGGGTGTTCAACAAAATCTCAATGGAGTAGTGCCACCTTTATTGATTGTTGGATGAAAATGGGAATGCATAATGATGGATTTTATTGTTGGTTCAGATTTATTTTTGGCAGATTATGAGATTGCATGAAGTTTCAAAAGTGGTTAGAGATGTTAAATTCATATCTCGATTTTGGAGAAATATGCATAAAGTTTTTGGTATGTTGTTGAGATTTAGCAACCTTTCACCCTCTAACTGATTGATAATTCGAAAAAATTATTAAGGCTTCTGAAGACTTGATAAGGCTTTTTGCATAACTTTTGGGCTTTTGAGAGCCGTTTGATGTTTGGAGAAGTTGGCCAATGGTTTGATCGAGCCTTAGTAATCTTTGATCTAGAAGATCTCTCTTCATTCGACGTTATTATTTGATGTCTCACATGCCTTGATAGCTTGAACTTCTTCATTTGCAGGAGGATTATTATTAAAGGTACAATGGAAACATAAATAATCATAATTTAACTTATTAAGTTTTTACCTCCAATTATTATCAAATACTTTGTATACAAAATTGGGCTCATTGCAAGCACTGCCACTAGGCTACCTTTGGAGAATTGTTGTTTTCTTTAGTCTTCGAAACATATTCGTTGAGACTTAAAAACAAATGTTGAGTGGATCACCATTGTGGCGAGCTTGGTTTTCCTCAAGGTTATACATGTTCAATCATGATACATAACTAGGTTCATGACCAAGGTCCTCAACAACTATGACTCCAACGACATTTTCTCCTTGGCCCCTTTTTGAAGGCTACTCAGAGAGGCTTTCATGGCGTTCCTTGTTAGGCTCGCAAAAGATGGAGAACCCATCAATTATTCAAGAATCTCTTTTTTGCTTCAATTCCTCTCTCCTTTAGGTTGTTATTTTCTTCATTTCTATAATGAAAGAAGTACGGTTATTATCCTCTTTATCGGGTTTTGTGAGGTCTTCAAGAAAAGAATTAGCTTCATCTTTTTGGACAAAACAATGGGATCCTTCCTTTCAGCCCTTTTTTTACTTCTCAATTGCCTTCGAGGCCTCAATCAAAAGCTTTGTTCTTCAGAGAAGCTTGGTATATTTACTCTTCATCATGGTGTTGGAGCTATCTTCTTGAATCACCTTCCATCAAGTGTTTATTCTACAACTAGCAAAGTTAGGGGTTTTGTCTAGGGAAAAGTCTAGAAACACATCAATATTTACAAGAGTATTAAGCAATAATAGGAGCATTTCCATTACAACCAGCTATAGAGGAAACTATCCATTACAATCAATCTGCCTCTTCATTTTTCTTATAATTTATTTTGTCTAGTCAAGCTATACATGTATATTGGAATATGAGGAATTGAAACTACCATTACCTTTTAAAGGGAAAAAAGTTAATCAAGACAAAAAAAAACATACTTTTCATAAGCTTGTGGGAGAATGGCTTGCTAACACTAATGATTGAGGTCCTTCAACACCTATTGGACCTCCTTGAGACTCATCATAAGGGCTTCTTTTTGGTCATTTTGAACCACTATTGAATCCTCATCGAACTCAACATTGGGGGAATCAAAATGCTTTGAATGAAATTTCCTCTTTTGAAATTTGATTTGCTTCCTCTCTTCGATAGTAAAAAGCCTTGCCTTCCTCTATCTTAGACAGACTCACTGTTAGATCATTTTCCTTTTCTTTTTCAATCTTTGACAAAATGGTTGATAACTTAGATTTTTAGGAAGCATTTGGAGTACTTTTCCTCCTACCTCAAGTTTCTTTGAGACTTCAGCTAAAACTGTCTAAGGAATGCCTATGCCCCCAATAGTGTTTAGGGGAATGATCTCTTTATTGTGAATAGAAGGCTTGTAGAAGGTTATTGTTCCTATTGAGCTCAAAGGGAGAAGGCCATGATGTGGTGGCACCACTCATCAGAACTTTCATGGACTTTGTCAAACATTTGTAATGCTACATATTTGTGCTAGGATTTCCATAGTTTTGTAGTACTACCTATTGTGTATTTGTATTTGTTGAATTGGATTTAGTTGTATGGTTCATGTTACCTTAGTGATTATCTAGGTAGTCATAAGGGCTTTTATGATATGTCAGTTGTATTTGGTCTGCTCTCAGTATCTTTTTGTGGCATCTAGTATACGTTTGGGATTTTCTTGAAAGTCTTAAGTTTTTTTGAACTATCCTATGTGATTCTTATATTGCCCAAGGTAGTTTGGTTGATGTCATGATTAGTGGCCTATCCTGATTCGCCATTGGGAAGTCATACTGTCCCATTCACTTAGGTCAACCTTTCGGGATTTATTATTTTGGAAATGGGCCTACATGGGCCTGCTTTTTTGCCTTATGGAGTAGTTTAAGAGTTTACGATTTGGGATATTTGGATGCAATGTAGTTTGATGCAAAGTTTAGAATGAAATTGATGTTTCTCGTATTGCTCGGTGTGTTGTATTGATGTAGTCAAGCGAGGTGGTGGGATGTCGTTATCAACCACTTAGATCATCTGGTGTGATTTTGAGGCATCATTAATAGAAAGAGCCGTCGAGTTATTTCTCCTATGTTTACACCATAATCCTCTCCCTCTTCGTTTGAATGTTATGTTCCTTTTTGGCCATATTTGTATACTTGGTTGAATTTTTTTTCAAGATTCGAGTTTCATAATTTATGCTTACTTTCCCAACATCCCTTATATAATCTCCATAAGAAACCGGTATTTTCAAGAATTCACCACAAATCTGATCTTCCCTTAAATGCTGTGAAAATATAGATTTTCTCTAGCCTTTGGACTTTTTGCCATTTTTCTCATGCTAAACAAACTTCAAATCTAGTGAAATTTGACAGAGCTATATCACATAATCTTCTACAACTATACTATTTGTTGTTTTTGATTTGAGCATTGTGAATAGGGGTTTACTTATGTCGAATTGGAACCACTCAAAATTCCCTGAAACTTTTTTATGACTGCTTTTTGAGGCAAATCCATCAGGTGGTCCTACATTTGAATGAAATTCAGGGAGAGCTTAGAACACAGATAGACTGACAACTTTCACATAGAAGGCCTCCTGAGATTCATCTACTTTCCTAGAGTTTTGACTCCATATTATTGGCCCCAGTTTTAGGACTGTTTTGTATCCCCACCTTCATCTCTCATTGTTTCAACAAACACTGCTGGCCCCACTGCACATAACCTGGACTTTGAGCATCGGCGTTGGCTTTGTCACTGCCAAATGGATGTTGATTTACTAGTGATTATTGACTAACGCTAAGTGCACAATAAACTTTTGTTTTCTGGCCTATGGGAGACCGGGAGCCACCATATCATGTTTTATGCTTCCTGCTAGAATTTTACTCTGGCTTAAGGTTGTTATCTCGCTTAAGTTTAAGTATTCAGGATATCTGGGAGTTATTCTTTCTATGGGTTGTCCCAGTAAAGAGTCTTTCTGTAACAATCTTCAGTTATGTTTCGTATGTCTGCAGCATTTTGCTTGTAGCATTTCTCCATTAGAAGGTATCAAATTCAAGACTATTTATATGCTTGATAGTTTTCCTCAGCCATTTCGTAATTTCTTTTTTTCCTTGGTTTCTCTCTTTAAAGTTGTCTGGCCACCTATGATTTTAATCAGATGCTAGTAATGTTATCTGATTTAATATATTTTTACAGCTTTGAGCAGTTCTGCATCAATTTTGCTAATGAAAAGCTTCAACAGCATTTCAATGAGGTATAGCAGCATTTTTTGTTCTCATTAACATTTTGATATTCTGAAATGCCACTGGTTTTTTTATTTGTGTCTGACAAAGTTTCTAGTTTTTCAGCATGTATTCAAGATGGAGCAGGAAGAATATGGAAATGAGGAGATAAATTGGAGTTACGTTGAATTTGTGGACAATCAAGATGTCTTAGATTTGATTGAGAAGGTTTGATTCCTAAGACTCGCCAAATCTTTTATTTTGTTTGATTGTTTTCTGTGTAGTTTATTTGTGGAAATCAGTGTACATAGTTTGTGGTTAATAATTACTTTGGTTTTGATTTGTATTGGAGCAAGGTTATATCCATCTTTGATATTAACATTTTTACATTTTGTTTAGCAATTACGTTCCATACAACAATATCTGAACTTGTCAATGCTTTAGTTTTTGTTGAATAAAAATAGTTTTTGTGCATATATAAATTTGTTTTTTGATGAATATATAAATTCAAATTATCAGTTAGATAAAATTGATAATATTGAAACACCAATTTATAAGCAAGTGGTGTGGAGGGGGTTTGGGGTGTAATTTTTTGCATTTGCTAAATACCAAAGTAATTATTTAGAAAAGATGTCTTATGCTTTGTTCGTATGCCATTTCTTATTTTTTGTGTCAAAGCATTGGTTTGGAAGTTGTTATAATCTTGCATTTTTGGGATGATGAAAGGAGATTTAACCTCAATATATATGGATTAAGTTGGGAAGTAAGACCAAGTGGTGAGAAGATTGGGGAGAAGGGTGGCATTTTTTAGTTATGTTAAAAGCCAAAGTAATTATTTTCAACTAAGATGTCTTGTGCTTTGTTTTTATGTCTGTTTGATTTTTTGTTATCACATTGGTATACCCTCCCAGCTTAGGTATGATAAAAAGAGACTCAACCTAAATGCATACAATGTAAGTCGGGAGTCAAAGCTAAGTGATATGACTTTGCATTATAAATGTGGACATTATCTTTATGAAGAGAAGGGAGTTTTATTAGAAATAAAACTAATTTTATTGATCCAAAAAAATGTATATGTTATCATACTAGAATCTAAAATAGCAAAATGTTGATTATAATCCAAATTCAATTGATAGCAAGATCAACTAAAACTTTTGAACAAAAATCTTAAATGTTTGTTTCAATAGATGGCCCACTATTGATGCTCTTATAATTATATGATCTAACAATCAAATAGGTTCAATTTATAAAATAATATATGAGGCAATGTTTGAGTTTACAAAAAAAACCAGTTTGGTTATCTCCATAATGCATGATGTTCTTGAATGTGAATTGAAAAATGTAGAATAAGTGCTCAAATGCTACTCTTAAGTTAACAGACTTAGTTTTGACTGTAAAATTGTCCCACAATATACGAATTTTGACATCATCAAAGATTTATGTAATTCATATACATGTATTGGTAATCTTTTAACTCGTCAACTTATCATAGCTTATATATAATATAATCATTTTATCAGCATATGTGGTCACCCTGAAATAGAAGACATCTATTAACCTGAAATAGAAAGGAGATTATCATCAATCTGAAGTGGAGGAGCCATTACTCAAATAGCTCATTGACTCGATTAGCCAATTATGCAACCAAAGGTAATAATTGATTATAAATTTGATAAATGAATTATTAATGAATAATAAGTAATCATCATATTCAATATTATAAATATGTTTAACCAATTTCACATAAGTAATGTGAGCATAAAGTTGACCATCATGTTAAAATGTGTCATTTGTTTCTTAATGATTCAAAATTTCACATGTCAAATTTTAGTTGATGATACTTGTCATGACATTCATTATTGGCTTTGGGACCAGTCCTTTGAGGCTTGCTATTCAACCACTCAATGGTTAGGCTCATTCACATTTTTGTTAGAATTGATATGGCTTTGTCATAAAAATTAGAGCTTTCTTGCTTGATGGTTCTAATTTATTCATTTATCAACAATGGTTTTCTTATTTGATAGTAATAACTAAGTGACGTTAATTGGCGAGCCTCAGTCGATTAGACTTTTATAATCGTATGAAAACTATAATTTCTTATGTTTGGAAGTAAGCTTAGCTTATGCTATCAACTTGTTTAGCTATAAATAGATGCATAAGAGTACAGTTTGAGACAATTGCAACTAATCTAAGCTACACCAACTAACATTAGCCAACTAATCATTGTTACTTAAGCAAAATTCACCAGTATGTTCTTCATATTCTCTTTCATTGTGCCTTTCTTCAATTGGGTTCTTTTTCCTTCTTTGGTCATCTTAAGGTTTGAGAATCTTGTACTCCTTTTTCTCTGCTTCATAATATTCTATTAAACTTTCAATAAAAATGAAGTTTTTTAACATTTCCATCTATCCATAATTCACATTGTGATTTTTTTGATACCATTTATCAAAATTTAATAGGAGAATGAAAATAGAGTTAAAGTTCCAATGTCTTTGATTTCAAAGGAGGAGACTTTTGCTCTTCATGATCAAGAGGTGGTAAAAGCATTATAACCTTTGCTTCTCTTCCACTAATCTTTGAGTCTTCCACTTCATCTCTTGATTTTGTTTCCATTTCTTTTGGTAGCATTTGGAGTGTTCTGTGAAATCGCACTCCATCCTTCTCTAATTATAGAGCAAATCAAAACTGATTTAGCTCCTAAGGATCATCCATGTTCTTATTCTTATTTTCCCATTGCTATTCATGATGCTTAGGTACCAACTCCAATTGTACTTGATCCTTGGTACCTTGTCACTTTCTCCAAAGAATAGGCTCCATATGTCCTTCCCCTTTTTCTTTAATGTGCACACCTCCAACACATTATTGCTCCATGCCCTATTGCTTTAATCATGCCTTTATCCATTTATTTTTTGAGTTATGATTTGAAGTTCCACAATTCCTCAACCACATCTATCTAGTTATCCACCTAAAATTCCTTCATACATCTAGTGGGAGCTCCCTGACACTCTCATGAAAAGCCCTTTATATGGGTATATGGGTTCAACCCATACAAAATCTTTTTTTTTTCTAGTGAAACACGCTTTGCACCTCTACCACCGATGCTATAATTATCCTCCATTTTCTTTTATGGAAACCTGTATTATATTTTTCTTTGAGAGTTTGAAATTATATCTAGTTTTCAACTCATTAGTAGACTTCTAAGATGTCAAATCTTGTCTACTATACTTAAAGATTCTATGTTATAGTGGTTTTAGAAATTATCTCTTACATTTATCTCTTTTTTGGATTAGGAGAATTTATTTCTATTTTTGTCAGCTTATCAAGCTTAAGAATGTCTCAAAATCTATACTCGATTTGAGCTGACTTGAGAGTGAATCTCGTTGCTTCTTTCTCCATCGCTTCAAAGAAGCTCTTAGGGATGTTGGTCAGGAAGATTTTTTATTTACTTGAGCTACTATTATTTGGTCGCTACATCATGATGACTTCTCAAGATCTCTCATCTTATCTTTCAAGATATCTTTTCGAAAGTTTTGATAGATTCGTTTGTTACATGATTGAGGAATAATTTTTTGTTGTCATAACTGGAGATTGTGCAAAAAAAAAGAGCTTTATCCTGCAAAAGTCAATGAGCATAAATCTCTTTCAGCTTAAAAATGTTAAAAGTTCTTTTATGGCTTTTATCAGCATTTCTTTCATGGCTTCCTTTGCAGGAGTAATTGGGTAGACAATACTTATTGAGTTCCTTAGACTTCTCATTTTGATGCTTTTCTCAGTGCCTTTCATGAGGACATGGCCATGGCACTATTGAATGTAGAGTTGAAAAAAAATCCCTGATTGAGTGGTTACTAAATGGTGGTTTGCTGCAAGGAGTATAAATCTAAAAAGCTGAACTAAATCTTAGTTACAATTGATTTGAAATCTCAAGATTCAAATCAATCCTAAGCTCAATGTGATTGCTTAGCCTTTCCCTAATGTTTAGTTACATAAACAAGGCTCTTGTTAAAATTGTGTACATTATCCTAAGAGGGAATGAATTTACTTAGGAAGAGTGCTTTTCGATGATCTGACGCTATGTTGATAAGCTTTGGTTGGGAAGATTTGTCACTTCTAAGCAATCCTTTTGGTGACATTATAATCTTCTTAAAAGAAATTGCTAATATTGATGTTCGTAGTACGTTCATTGATACTAGTAGTTCTGCTGATCTTCTCTTCCTAGATGCTCTCAATAAAAGCTTCATTAGTCTAAGTCTTCTTTCTTGTATCAAATCTTTTATAAGGTTCTCAGGAGATGCAACTGAGCTTCCCAGATGCTCTCAATGAAATCGTTTTTTGTCGAAGCCTTCGTGTCAAATCTTTGAAAAGGTTCTCAGAAGATGCAACTGAGCTTGAAGGGATGGTCGTTGTCCCTATAACCATTGGGAAAGCCTTTTGAATCTGTGATAAACATGATAGACGTTCTAGTTGTAGTTTTCTTCTGTTACAGCATCATCATTGGTATTCCAACCATTAACGAATTTGGAGTGGTGGTGTTGTCTTTGCGCTTTTGCCTCAAGTTCAACTCTCCCATTGTCGTCATTTGAGTTTTGTGAGACTGATTCTAGTAAAGTCACTATAACCTGAAAAAAATAGAAAGTACCTTTGATCCCTCTACTTTAGCTATCTAGTTTCTAGAGAGAGTCATAATAAATTGTGTCTCAATCTATTTCTTTTTTTTAGTGATTCTTTTGATGATGCAAAGACTAAATATCTGAGCTGATCTTAATAAATCCAAACGGTTGGTTACCTTCAATCATTTGGTTGAGGATATTGATATTTTCGTTGAGTCACCAGCTGATATGATTGAAACAGATTGTTCTATGTTGCATTTTTTTTCTTTACATTAATCTTGATCTTTTAATGTTTTGCCAAAAGAAGTGAGTTTTAAGCTTTGCGAAGCAATCTGTTATAAAGGATGAAAGCTTTAAATTCCTCGAGGGTATTTTCATTCTTGTTGTTTACCATTAAAATTGGCTTGCTAACGTCGCTCTGATAAAAAAAATTTACGAGTAGTGGCACATGCGTATAAACCATATAGATCTTAATGGTGGCAGCCCAAAAGATTCTTACCTTGTTCTTTGAATTGGTGATCTTGTAGATTTAATTGTTGGTTTTGATTATTTTTGTTTTTTACATGTTAATTTGTGCTACTTTCAAATCAAGATGGTTTATGAAAACGAGTAATGGACATCTTTCATTACCGACTATGGAATATTTTGCTATATTTCGTTGTTTGGTTTGAAAAATTTAGGAGCTAATACAAGATGATGATTGAGTCACTGTTCCATAGTTAGAGGGGTGCAAACTTGATGACTTTTTTTTAGTGATCTCTTGATTAAAAGCAAATCATTTGAAATTATATTCATGATCTAAAAGAAACCTTCAAAATTTACAGGGGTTTTAATACTAAATTTTGTAACGGGCACCTTAGTGGTGCTTTGGGTAATTTTTTGGGCTTTATGATATTTTAGAAGGGAATCAAGGGCAACCTAGACAAGTTAAAGATTTGAATAACATGCTATCCCTTGGTGCCCATGGAGATGTTTGGCATCTAGCTGGTAAAATTGCAAGTGCCAATAGCTTCATTCTAAGTCAGAGGACAAAAGTCAGCCTTTCTTGAAGTTGTTTCGTAACAAATCCAAAATACATTGGATTGAGTATTGCAAGAAAGTATTTTAGGAGTTGAAGTCTATTTATCTCAATCTTGAATTCTATGTAGCCTAGTTCCAGGAAGTCACTATTCATTACCTTATTGCTTCAATCATAGCAGTTGGTTCTGTTATAATTCGTCATGGCAATGGAGTTTATGCAATGCGCTTTGTCTATCATATGTTAATGAATGTAGAATTGAGGCGTTCTCTTGAGAAGATAATTTTGGTATTGATTATGTTAGTGTGGTGATTGTGCTAGGACTAGCAAGCTTATGTTATGAACATTATAATTTATCAACAATTAAAGTACATCCTTCAATCGAAGGAAGTTTTGCTACAAAGTGGTTATTGAGCTCAATGAATTTGAGGTCAACTTCATGTTTCGTTCATTGCTTAATTCTCAAATGCTTGCTACCTTTTTGATGTAAGGGATTTAAAGCTTGACCTTGTTCACTAGTAAATAACCGATACTTGATTGTTGATGGTGAATCAAGTGAATAGTCTAGTGGAGTACGATTCGTTCTCATAATTCCATAGCAAGTTGAGCTAAAAGAAGCCATTCTAATTGCATTCCCTATCAATAACAATCAAGCAATATATGAGCCATGGTTGCTGGTCTTTAATTTTATCTAGGGTTATAAGATTAAAGCTTAAAGGCCTTCAATGGTTGTGCACATTCAAAACAATAGATTCTATGTTGAGAGCACGGTGACTAATATCTCAATCTCTCGTTCAAAATTTTGACAAAATTCCTTGAGGGCATCAAGAAGCAGGTGTGCTTGCAAATTATGAAAATCTACATGAAGAAATTCCTTTTATTAAGGGAGCAAGTATTGAATTGTAGGATCTTCTATTGCATCAATTGGAGAGGGTTTCCTTCTCCTTTTTGGAAGGTTTCCCTCTAGGTGTATATCAAATCATAAATTCTTTCTCAAAAATTTGATGCAAGAGTGTGGTGAACATGTATCAAATCAAAGGTTGGTTATGAAGGTTTCACATCAAGAATTCTTTTGGCCAACTATTTCGAAAGGCATGCTCCATTTGTAAGGAGATAGTGTTTGTTAAATTCATGCTCATCTTTCTTGACAGTTAGCTGACACGAAAGCTTGAACAACGTCTTGATTCTTCTAAGTCTGGATCATGAATTTCCTTGGCCCATTCTCAACTGCCAAAAGCTGAAAGAAGTTTCTTTCTTTGACTATCAACTATATGTCGAATTGGATTTAAGCTAAATCTTCTATCTGTCAAATAATAGCCAAGGTGAATAAACTTCTTATTGGTAGATTAATTATAGCTTATATTTCTAGGAAAATCGAAATGATGTTCCAAGTTGAGAAATTTTAAGAATTTTACCAAAAGTGTTACTGTCGTGTCAAGTATGTTGCTATTGTTAGAACACGCCTTCTTAAAATCCTAAAACCTTGTTTGGATGACAAGAAATGGTAAGTGGTTTGATAAACTTTCAAGTGTGTTGTGGGCATGTCGAACCACACCTTGCATACCTATAGTCGAGTCAACCTTTCCCTTAGCCTATGGATCCTAAGAGATGCTTCTTATTAAAGTGAATCTCTTACCCATGGGATCCAATAACTTCACAATACAGCTAAAGCTTCAAAAGTTCAACTTGGTCTGGTTGAAAAAAAATTATAAGTTTGTGATAGATGGAAGTCGTTGTATGAATTTTGCTTTTGAGATTGCACTTATTAGGATGAACCTTAAGGCTATGTGTCATCTAAAACAACAATGCGTGTTAATGCTTTTGGTTTCTTTTCTTTTGGATACTTATACGAATAAAGTTTGGCATGATGTTTTGTGCATAGATGTTTGTCATATTTTACTTGATGAATTTTGGTTATATGATAAGGATGTTCTACATTATGAAAAAGCAAATAAAATATAAATTTAGGTTAAATGACAAGAAAGTGACTAATTTCTTTTAAAATTAATAATAGTTTTATGCTTCATTAAAAGAATTACATTTGTCGTTTGAGAAGCACAAGTCTTTCCAGACCTTGATAAAAAGGAATTTAAAAATGAAAGTTTGAAGATTAGAATTGTGTATGCGTTATTACAATCATATGGAGTGCTTAGAAGTAAGACTTCATTTTTTGAGAATATATAGAAATTTGAAGAAGATTAAAACCATATTTGTCTAAATGAGTTGCCTATGAAGTTGTTTCCTTTGCTTGGTATTTAGCATACAAAAAATTTAATTCTTGGATGGTCTTTACATAATTAACCACAATATTGCATAAGTCAAAAGTAAATGTGAGAAATTATAGAAAAAAATATATGAATAGTTTGAAAAAAGATTTATCAAAGAAAGTTTTAGTTTATGTATTTTTCTTTATTTATTAAAATAAGAGAAATATAGAAGTTAAATAAGTGGATAGTAGAACAATCAACAAAATTACTATTAAGTATATTTTTTTAATCATGATTGGATGATATGCTTCTTATGATGTGTGACACTGCTTTTGGTTGAATGATGAATCATATTTTTAAACTGTACATGGAAATTTATAGTTGTTTATTTTGATGACATTTTGATTTATAATAGAACAATTGATGTTAGTGTATCACATATAAGGATTTTTTTTTGAGGTTCTTTGGGACAAAAAACTTTATATTCAATTTAAGTATATGTAGTATCTGTTCAAAAAATAAAAGTTAACCTTGAAAAGGTTGTTGTCGTTATAGAATGGTTAGAAAATAGAAATATTCATGATTTTGTGAATTTTCTTGGATTGACCATTTTTCATTGAAGGTTTATTCAAAATTTTTTGTATCATTATAGCACCTATTATTTATTGTATGAAAAATGGTGAAATTAATTTTAGTAAGAATGCTACAAAATTTTTTAATTTGATAATGGAATTGTAATGTGTTAAGTGAAGGAGTTCTTATTGTTTTCTTTAGTAAGAAGTTAGTGGGTCTTAAACTTAATTATTTAAATTATGAGTGAGTTATGTAGCTCAATTTTTGAATTGTTATTGTTTTCTATAGGAATGCACATTTGTTTGGAAAATTTGTAAGGGAAGTGACAATAATTCGATGCAATAAGTGTTATTACAATTATTTTAAAAATTATTAATATTAAAGGTAGAGCTTTTGAAAGAATCGAAGATGATTTTGTTGATTGTCTTGGTTTTAGGGATATATTTTCTATTTTTTCTATTGTTCTTACTAAAATTTTAAATGACCATGTTTTGTGTGATGGCAATTTATAATTCTAATACTGGTTCTAGTGGAATATCAGCTTATGAGAGAATATTTGGCGATAAGGTGCATTTTGTTTTAGATCTTATTTTATTATTGTGTCTGTATAGGACTAGTGAATTTAATAAGAGTTTTACATTGCATTTAAATTAATTTTTGGAAGATATTAATGTTTTTATGAAAGGTATCAAAAATGGCATTAATGAGCAAAGGGGAAAACATTCATTTTGGTTTTGTTTGTTTTGTTGTGAGGTAGAAGTCAGTCTTCCACTTCATAAAGTGAGATTTGAGAAGTCATTCCTTAGTAGGTTTTTGGGTTGTCTTTAGTGGGTGTCACTTCCTATTTTATGCCGTTTGTTTGATTCCGAAGTGGAAGTGAAAATAAATTTTAGGGGACCGTCCATTATTATTGCAATCATCGGCTCTTGCTAATTATGGTAATGCCACTTATTATCTTTATTTAAATCTATGTCAATATCACTCATTTTGTTAGTCATGTGTTCCAAGCTTTTATTTGAACCTCATTTAATTTTGTAATGAAATCCATCAGTTCCAACTTGTTATGGCGACTCTTTATAATGTTCTTTTAACTCTTGTTTTTGGACCTCTAAAGGATTGCATTTTCTTGGCATGCTTGGTCATTGCGTTTTTAGTTCAAAGGGTAGGAACTAGAGTTTTTAAATCATCATCTTGCGATACATTGTTGACACTTTAATCCCACTTTTGATTGTAGTTTGGGCAATTATAAACAATTCGTTGATGTCAAATCAAGATTTGAGTGTAATGCTCTAATTAAAATGTATCTCAAATCTACTTTAGTCTCGTTTTCATTGCCATACCATTCATACATAAAAGATTTCAGTATTTTGTGTCAACCAAAATATTAAAACTCAATTATGCCAATGAGCATACCACAGAAGTTGCGCTTATGGTTCTTATATCAACTGTAATTGACACGTACTTTGTTGTTCATTGTTTCTTTATTTTTGGCTTTTTCTTTAATTGTGCAAGTATTTTGAAGCTATTAATAAAGTTGTTGTAGTGTTGCTTGAAATTGTTTGGGCTAAGATTATTTTATTAAAAGATAATTAA
This sequence comes from Vanilla planifolia, assembly GCA_023846275.1. NCBI lineage: Eukaryota > Viridiplantae > Streptophyta > Magnoliopsida > Asparagales > Orchidaceae > Vanilla > Vanilla planifolia. Next base: position 39,046,248 of record CM043865.1, read on the forward strand.
ATTTAGTGTTACCTTCATTGGCATCATCAAAAGAAATGCATTTGTTGAAACAATATTTATCAGATTCATCAACCAATTAGTGAATTCAATCTTCCTTAGTTCTTGACTTCAGTATTGGTTATCAGAGTATGAGACACATCATACTGGCTAAGTTGATTTGGATTGGATATTAGAACTTATTGTCGAAGGGAGGCAAATGCTGGTATGGTAGTGTGATGTGAATTTGCTTAAACGATAATGAAAAAACATGTAGTAAGGTTTTCATTATGGTTGCTCTAGACTATTTTGTACTCAATTAATAGTTTTAGTTGAAGTTTCTTGTAAATTGGTCAAGAAATTAATTCCAAGCTCTTTAAATCTAAAATGGTGAAAAAAATTTGAGGGGACAAAATGACGAAAATCGTTGTCGTAGCATGAAGCAACAAGAGCCGCATGCTGGGCTCCATGCGAAGGCTCACTGTTGGCATGCTGATCACCTACCATGCCCGTGTTCTATGTGCATGCGATAGGTGCACCTATCATGCTGTCATGGTCAATGCACGTGCAAATGTTCTTTCCAAATGCAAGAATAATACCCACACATGTGAACAGTGCCTTGGGGAGTTGGCATGCATGCAAGCGGCGCAAAAGCACACATGGGATCATAAATTTTTTTATTTTTAGTCAAAATTGCATATTTTTTGTTTTATAAGAAAATATTGTATCGATATTTCTATATAAAGAGGTGAGAAGGATGTATAAAACAACTCAGAGTTTTGGAAATCAAAACTTCGTGAATTCAAAATCTCTTAAAGGGAAACTTTTTAGGGAATTCAATATTTTTGTTGCAAGGATTTTATTCTTCTTCTCTTCCTCAGCTCATCGCCATTTCCCACGCTTCCCTTCCGCTAATATTACTTTGAAAAGGTCTATTGTCAAGGGTATGGGACGAGAACAGTTTGCAAAATAAACCCAACTACTACTATGCAAATGAATGTATATCTATTTTAATTCGTCATGATGTTTCAATTTTGTTGTTTGTGTTTTCGAGTTTTTTCTTGCATATTTTTATCAAATTGCAGTAATAGAGGTAAGCCTCACAGTTTTTTTTCCTTTCTATTATAACTGCTGCAAAGACATGACTTTCTTTCTATCCCCTTTTATGTAAATATTCCTTGCCATCAATATGGCTTTTTTTTGGTGTTTTCTTACTGGTTTTACTGTGTTAGAGCACTTCATAGCGATCTTTTTCTAGCATTTTTTTTCTTATTATCAGTTGATTGATCTGATTGCTCTTGTTGACAAAGCTTGTAAGAAAATTTTGACTTTGTTTGTCTTGCCTTTTTCTTTGCAGAAACCGATTGGTATAATTTCTCTTTTGGATGAAGCTTGGTAAAGAATATTATTGCTTTCCTTGAGCTAGAAGTTTAAATTTTAGAGATGTGAATTATGTTTCTTTTTCTTCCAGCATGTTTCCTAAATCAACATTCGAGTCCTTTTCCACCAAACTATTTCAAAGTTTGCAGAATCATTCAAGATTAGAGAAGGAAAAATTTTCTGCAACAGATTTTACAATTTCCCATTATGCTGGAAAGGTATGTCATATCTGTGTTTTCTCAAATTACAAGAAGATTTGTAGCTGATATAACTAGTAGATTGTCATCTTTCTATGTATTTCTAATTTTACAGGTTAGTTACCAAACAGAAACTTTTATAGAAAAAAATCGAGACTACGTTATTATAGAGCATCGGAATCTGCTTTTTTCATCCAAATGCAAGTTCATTGCTGGGCTTTTTGCTTCATTTCCTGAGTGGTCGTCAAGATCATCTTATAAGTTTTCTTCTGTAGCTTCAAGGTTTAAGGTATTGGCTTCTAAAGTAATTATTTGATATTGTTGTCAAGGGCTTACACTTTAGATTCTAGTGGGATATTTTTTGTCTTTCTTGCTTCGCTTAACAGCCTGTTTTGTTGACATCCTACTATTGAAACTACTTGATTCTTGTTGATGATGTTGTTTTAGGATTCGGTCCTTTCAAATATGGATGTTTTATTAATGCATATTTTGAATTAACTTGAAGATTGTTTTTACACCCAATTGTATACAACAAAATTGGATTTGTGTTATTATTTATATTTTAAAAATGTTCACTGCTTGTTGAACGTTTGTAATAGCTAGACAAGATCAAAGAAGGATAAGTCAGCTCTTGAGAATTTCACCATTGAAAAAGTGTATGAAAAGATGTGTTTGTGCACACCTTAGCCTATGCTTTTAATTGTCCAAGATCTAGCTAATGAAGCTGCATCAATCTTTTTTGCTTCATCCATTCATGTTAAACTCAAGGACCTTATTGGATTTGGAATTGCTTGGTTATTTCATACCTTATGGAGACCCATAATGACTTGTGGGCATGTGTGCATGAAATGATCCTCCTATTAGCATGTGAGGCACACCATAGAGAAAGCTTCTTGCTATATTTTTTGTGAAGTTCTTTCAAATAGTTCATAAATCTACATGCCCACTTGTGGAGTAATAGTACGGTCCACTATGACACAAATGAGCCTATGCTGCCCTCTCCCTCTTTACAATAACTATATCCAAACATGGAGGTTTCCTTGCGTAAGAGCCAATCCTCTCCTGGATAATGGGATCATAGTAGGACAATGATTGCATTGGGAACCTTATGCAAATTTAAATAACCTTTTTAGATGATGAACTAAACTCTTAAACTCTAGAGACCACACGTCTTGTCCCGACACCTATCCCGTCCCTTTCCATGGGTTTCCTTGCAAAACAATATCTCTACACTGTTTCTGACTGAAGTGAAGAAGGTATCTGGACCTTGTTTGACTGCTTTGAAGTCCTCCAAGTGGGTTACTTTGCAAGTCTGCAACAGACCTGTGAATAGTGTCCTCCTCGTTTGAAGGCATCCTCCTAAGGCATTCCAAAGTCATAACCTAGCCCTCACAATGCCCTCTCCATTTAGCTGAACTCCATTACACTATATGTACAAGCAGCAGTTCATAGTTTGGGATATCTACTACGTTCTTCCTTGTCTGATGGTTCCTTGCAGGTGGAGAAAAACAGAATTGAGGCAAGGAACTCCCTGCTGTCCTGCAAGCACCAACAGTCTTTCAAAAAAGGTTAAGGGTGGTACTCCTTGACTACAGTCTTCTCATCTCCAAAGGCTCCTCCTTGCATGTGTCCAAGTTGCAAACCCAAGTTGCTCCATTTAGAGGCCAAGCCAAGGATTGCTTGACCTCATAACCACCCACATTCTTTGCCAAACTTTCAGCAAAGGTCTCCCTAAACTCACGAGCCTCTCCAACCTCCATTGCACCAATTACCACTGTGCCATCCTGCTTATCCTACCTCTTCAGCAGACATTAATTTTTTTAGATGCAACATTGTCTGATGCTTTACTCTCCGGAACGTTGCGGCACATGCCCTCATTGTGACCAGCCTGCTCTCCGATACATTACACTCCAGCATGGCTGCCACATCTTCAAATGAACCCTCTACACCAGATGGAACTGCTCTTCCCAGTCACAAAACTGCCACGTTGCTAACCTCCTTTCTGCTTGTAGTTATAGTGGCCAAGTTTGAGCCACTGCCAGACCACATGCCATCCTTGAAGTTAAAAGATTATGCCAAGCTTCATTTACGACTGTTGCTATCCTCCTCTCAGCAAGGGCGACCGAATCGATCTCCCTCCATTAGCCACTCTCAAAACCTCTAGCAGGGCACAGTCAAACTTAATTGATTGCCCTTTCACCATATTAACCATCTTTTTTTGGTTATATTATCATAACTGTTTTTGTCATCACATGTGAATGAGGTATTTTATTCAGAAAATTTATCATCCTGTTACTGGTAAAAGTAAGAGCTATCACTGTTTTATCCTAGCTTTTATTCCTTAAGGAGTTTTTCTTGAAGTTCCAACATGGAGTTTCTAACGTCTTATATCAATAATATCTTGATTTCTCAGCCTCAAAGAAATAGAAAACAACTGATCTACTAGTTTTGTTTGATTGTATTGCTATTGATTGCTTGTGCTAGCAGAATATCCAACTAATTTTACAACCCATTATTGATCATTCTTTGTTGAGTTACTATTATTGCAAGCAAAAACTTCAAGACAAAATGCTTGGTATGACATTTTGTTTCTTATGGCTTTTGTTGGACAGATCATACAAACAAGATAAACACAACTGCTGTTGCACCATCTATGATAATTATAAATAGATAAACCTTATTTCATGCAATCATCTAGTGTATCTACGTACTACTGGTATGGTTCTGATCCTTCAAAGCTTATGGTTCCAAGCAGATTAAATGGATTCTTGACTATCTTACGGTCTCCAGATATGGTTATTTAGAAACTGTAGTTTCATGGTGAAACATGATATCTTGTAGGGAAAAGAAGTGAAGATGTCGATCATCAATAAAAAGTTTTATGCCCACAACTTTCTTCTTGCTTCCTACTTTTTAGGGATTTGAACTCTCAACAACAATTAGACGTTAAATTCGAAACAAAAACCAAATTTTAATTTGTTAAAAACTTTTGTATGATAGAAATGACGTGTATACATTTATTTGTTAATTTGAAATTATTTGTCCGGAATATATCGCTTACTCCATAAAAAGTTCCATTAAACATGGCATCCACAATGCGGGTTAATATTTTTGAAAGGTCTGGTCCACAGTTTTTGCATTGGAACATACACTGAGTATGGTATGATGATAAATAGCTGCTTTCCCATGCTTGGCATACATGAATTTTCTTTGTAACATTTGCTAGAACAAGTGCTCTACTCGAAATGAAATTATGATACGTTTTACTTACTGTTTGGCAACAAACTAGTTGTTCCATACAATCTCTAATTGATTCCTGACTTCGTATCTAGTGCATTCAATTCGTCAATACTAGCAAAGTCTGCAACTTGAATGACTTTGAGTCATGCATTGTTTCATCCTACTAAAATTCAATTCAGCTTGAATTCATTCTCTTTTTGCGTTCTTCCTCTCTAACAAAGATAAATAAATTCTGCACTGTTGTAATTTGAAGTATTTTGTCAGGAACTCAATTTTGATGACTTATTTGGTATGCTATGTTCATGTGAGAATTAACAACATGCTGATGCGTGCATTTCTTGAGCTTTTGTGGTTGTGAAGTGAGTTGAATTCAATTAATTGCATGCATTTATGATGTTATGTTTACTTTGAACTTGGGATCAATATAATCAAAATGTCTAGTTTTCTTTTAGAGAGCATCTAAGATCTGAATTCACTGCTATGGTTTAATAAATGATCTTAGGAGTTGGATGGTATGATCACGTTGATGTAGATGCTTAAATTGTTGCTTGTGGTGTTAATTCCATTTTTTTTTGTCTCTTAGCATCATGTGTAGATCTCATCCTTGTTTTTATGGATATAACCAGATGGCTAATTCCCCTTCTTTTCTACTTGATTGTCAAAGCAACAATTGCAAGTCCTCATGGGAACACTCAATTCAACTGAACCTCATTATGTTCGCTGTGTAAAGCCAAACTCCTTGAATTGCCCTCAAAAGTTTGAGAATCAGAGTGTCTTGCAGCAATTGCGCTGTGGGGTATGTTTTCGCCATTTGAACATGGGAAACCTGCATTAGTGTTCTTGATTCAAGTTTTATGTCTTTGCACTATTCAGTGGAATCTTATTATTGAATTTGTGAACTTGTTTGAATTCAATTTTGAAACATTATGCTTACGAGGTTGTTTTGCTTCACCTGTCATGGCACTGAATCCCTTAAGAAACTTTTTTCTGTTGTTTATTGATCTGATTTCCGGTGATTAAATGTGATATTTCATTGCTATTATTAAATTTATAACTAGGATTTTGTGCAACATGATAATTATGTTGATCTGCTTGAAGCAATTTGCTGAGTATGCTTTCTCAAATATAATGCAATAGGAATTTGCTATTTACTACTTGTATCATCTTTGCTCAAATAATAACATGAACATTTATATTGAAGTCTTATAAGTTAGAATCTTTCCTAATAGGGAAGCCATTTTTTTAAGCTTAAAAACTCGTGATAAAACTATCGAAATTTATGGTTTCATTTGTTAATCTTGATAAAAACAAAAACAAAATGTAAATTTTTTACAACCAAGAAGTAAAATTGTATTTTTATTTGGGCATTCTGTTAAGCTTGACATGACATCCTTTTCTGGCTTGGGTTGTCAATGGTAAAAGTTTTTGACAACGACATCGCAATCTGCATCATGTTATCCATATTACTAATCCTCATTTTGCATCATGCATGCATTTGTGACTGTCTTGCTGACCATGCAGATGACAATTATCAATTTTGTTCAAAGGTTTTATTGTGAGACATGCATACCTCTTCAATTTAATTTTTGTTGATAAGGTTTTCACATGCAAGAATTTTTTATTTTTGACATGAGCATGGTATGTCTATGGATTTTGTTTCTTGACTTATGTCAATAAGGAGGTCTAATTCATGTGCCTCAAATTTTGTCAATAACGAGTGTTGATTACTCATCATATAGCTCTTGCTAATAGGAATCTGTGCATGCATCAACTGCTTTCTTTTTAAGTCTCTAACGCTGTGGAAGGTGCTGGTAGTGCATATTTCTTTAAAATTTGAGCTAATGTTAATAAAATCAAAGATTGTCTTTTAAATGCCTCCACTTAGGACTCTCTGGACATTGAATGTTTGCAAGTTGAATTGCAGACTTTTGTTTAAATCTCGGGGAACAAAGATTTAGTGTACTGGTTGAGTTCTAGAGCTTGTGACTTATCTTTTTCAATCTCTATTCCTTAATAATCTAGTTTGTGATAGGCTTCTCTTACTACTTGTTGGGAAAAAAAATGTCTCGAACAGCTGAATTCTTGCTCAAGAGGATGGTGACACTTTAAAGTTTGTCTATTACATCTCTCATATCATGGGGGATGTTGAACTAGGGCATCCTCCTCTTGAGAAGCTTAATAATAATTATGTTTCATTGATATCTTCATCCCCCAAAACTATTAATATTATCAATGATTAGTTTTATCCTCAAATTCTCCATTATCATGAATTCTAGACTTGTTTACAAGTGTGTGTAATTGAATTCAGTGAATATGAAATTAATTCATTGCCCATTCCTCTACAAAATGCCAAGTTCTTGGCAAAGGTTCCTTGTTCACTTTTGTATTTGCCCTAGTTAGCCTAGGGTGTGTAAAGTTCAAAGGAGCCATCAATATTGGAGCCAATGCAGTAGGCAATCAAATGGAAGATAGATTTTTCTTTTTGGGGTTGAAATGCATATGCTTTGTAGAATATAGATGCAGAAGAATTTGCTAAAAACATGTAATGGAGACCATTTGATGTTTTATATCCATAAATGAATTCTTATTCATCTCATTTAAACACTTAAGCTATGTGTTAACATTTTCTTCCAATGTTAAATGCATAAATGAAAGGACGAACTTAATTTGAGCAATATTTTTTAATTTTTGTAGAATTTAGTGCCAAGGCATGTTCACTTTTATATTCCCATTATTAAGGTCAAAGGCCCTTTTAAAAACTTAGAAAGGAATGGAGCATCTAGATGATGTCTAAGTCAATCAAGCACAACTTATGAAATTATATTCATAATTATAATCTTTTTGAAAAACTTTAAACATTTATCTCGATAGTAAAGTCCTACTTTTGGAGGAGCTAGGAGTTGTTTTGCAAGAAATCTTTGATTCCATTCATTATTTTCCAAATTTAATTTGTTTTGTGCTTGTTGAGGACTTCTTAAAGAAGTGAATCATCATAGAGAAATGCATTTTTTGTGATCTGATTCATTATCTATCCAACCTTATTGAGCGTGAATCATAATTTGAGCTGAAACGTTTGTCGATAAATATACAAATTTACCCTACAAGAGTGGGCCAACAATTGCTTGTGACTATTAAGGTCTTTTGATTATCTCTGTTCCCCTTAAAACCTCACCTATTTTGGGGATAAGCTCATATGGAAAATGGCACCTCTAATGAAGATAAAATGAAACAATTCTCATATTATTGCCCCTTGTAAGTGGGCCAATTATTACTTGTGTAACTTTTGTAGAAATAGCATATTTTGTGATTATCTTTGCTCTGGGGAGGAGGATTTGGATCAAGATTTTCCTTTATTGTGTGACTTGGATGAGTTGGGACATTGCTTTTGGCTGGAATTTTCTTGAGAATTGTAAATTTCTATTGAGAAGAATTGAGGAGAGTACCACAAGATTAAACAGATCCCACACGCAGTGCCGCCCTGGGTTTCATTTATATGCAAGATTGCCATTTTGCTGTAAGCAACTCCTACCAATGATTCTTCCACTACCCTCATCAAACCACACATTGAGTTTAGCAAGAAATTACAAACTTAGTTAACATTAACAATCGCTTGGCAACAATTGGCATCATCAGTGCACTTCTACCCTTGATCGTTAAACAGATCCAATTCTTGCCACACTCACATTTCAAATAATTGAGTTCATACACTAGAGATTTGTTTCCCAAATCAAAATACATTTAGATAACATTATTCCAATGCTCCTTAATATTAAGAGATTCTCTTTTTATAACAGAAGGAAAGCTACAAAAAATTCAAAATCAATTGCTATAAAATTTCTTTAAGATTCTCCAAGTCAAATATCTCTTTTGACTAATATATAAGGAAAGATTAGGTGACAAATCAAGGAATAAGAGAAGTCTGGCAACACATAATCAAAAATTAATTAATAGATTTCAGTTATTCTGATGATAAATTCTTGTGAATCAAGAAGCAAATTTGACAAGACCTCAACAAATGTTTGGATGAGAAGAGAGAAGAGCCAAGACGCTGAACTTTTTATGTGAACATATTTAAAATTAGGGTAAAAATATCAGTCTCTGGGCGTCCCCTGATTCACCATTTTGTTCATTTGTAGAGTAGCTTCTTAGGAAGGTATGTTTGAGCGTTTACAGGTGAGATGAATTTGGGAAGCAAAGTGGGGAGGAAAGAGAGAGAGAGGCTTGTGTGCAAGACACTTAATATGGTGGAGAGGAGCTTTAAAGAGGATGTGGCAATTCTTAGTGTTTTGTCATCCCTCGTTCTCTTGCCCATGAGTTTGTCTTCATAAACTATGAATTTGGATCATTCTCTAATGCAATTTTGTTTGATTGGTTTGCCAAGTACAATTGGTGTGCTACCGGGGCGGTTGTCTATGTTCAACGTTAAGTTTAGCACAAGTTTGAATGGATATTATGGATTTCTGTGCCTGTCTTTATTGCAGATTGCTGACATGTCTCCATTTTTGCTGTTTGGCTTGAATTTGTTGAAACAATGCTTGATTGGTTGTGGAGCTGCAGTTTGGCTGAGGTTTTTTTTGCTGTGTTCCCTTTACATGTGGGTGGAGGTTATTATTGTGAGACTTGCTTGAATATAGGCCTCAATAGGTTATTGGATAGTCTTTCTATCATCATGTAGTGGTCAGGCGCTTTTGCATATTTATTTAGTGTTGAACCAGATTTAATTCAGAGCTTAAAATTGTAATTTTTTATGGTATCAACAGGAAGTTTGGAGATGCCAATTGTTCAATGAGATTTCAAAGTTATGCTTTGTTATTTTTTTATTGTTGTATTTGGATTACTTTCCTGCTTTTCCTGATGTCTCATCCTCTATCAGCCAACGTGTATTAGCACAGATTGAGATGATCAAGTAGGAGTTGATGGGGAAGTTTTTATAGAGTAGTCAGCAAGCCTAAAAAAATCATTCCCAAGGGAGAACTACAATGAGAAGCAAAGTTAAATGAACATTCATTGGTCACAAAAGTTGATGCTGAAGGAGACCAAATTTATCTTGTAATATTGAAGGGCAACAATTGGATGAAGACATTCAAGGTAAAGGAATAGGTCAAGATACTAACTATTTTAGATCAGTTGATGTGGAGAAAATTGATATTAGGCTCATCAGGATTAAAGCATTGACAAAGTATCATTGCTAGATTTAAACTACTTTATCCATTGAACTTGAGTTTGTTGGAATGACTGTTTAGAGTGATGTGCACTTCTATTATCAAGCTTTTATTATTCCCAATTCAGTTATAAAGATGATCAACTCCACTTGCTTGATACTCATTATGAATTGCAATATGGACAAGAGATGATTGATTGTATCTTGGAGATCCATCTCTACCCGCAGAGGCCATCATGAAAGCTGCCTTTGGTTGTACTTTTGTTTTGAATTCTCTATCATTTGACATTCTGTTACAACTGCCCTAATAATTGTCCTACTTATTATATGCCTTACCGTCTCACAGATTTGAAATTAAGGCTAATTTTAATGATTTATTTGGAAGAATAGATGGCATTTTCTTTCCTTTTGGCTCTTGTGGTCAATAGAAAAGCATATATATAATATGTTATAAAATGTATTGCTAATAGCTAGCATATGGAAACTTTGGATGGATTGTCCAATGGTGCATTCTACACATACTCACCAGCATTATCTTCAATAAGGACATTTTTGTATGGACATATAATCCTCAATTCTCATTCAAGGCAGCCCATCTTCCAACTTTAGTACCATTCCAATTACTTAATATGGACATTTCGTATAGTTCAAGTTGTGTAAGCAGAGATAATATGTCTACCTTTGGATGTCATTTGTCACCATCTTGAAAAAATTAAACCATCTTAAGAAATTTGCATAAAGTGTACACAAACATATTCTTTTTGCAATCAACATTCTAACACTCAAGCATCTTTTTCAAATGATGTTGTATAGGAGAATTCTCCACAACTTCTATGCACTCTGTTGAATTGTATCCCTACTTGTAGTTTATCATAGACTTTGTCTTCCTTAGGGATGCCTCTTTGATGAGCAGGATCATTTTGGCTATCACTATTTATTATATCTTGATCTTTTAGAATAAAATAATGTTCAAATTATCTTAATCTTCACATATGCATTCATTGTGCAATAAGCATCACCATAGAATAATTATTCCATTTGGGCCACTTTTTTAGTGTCTTTTTTGGTGCCTTTGTTATGACTTCAATTGTATTATATCTTCACAGTCATATCTACAAAATGTTTGGTTTTACCCGCTTTATTGCCCATTTTTTTGTGGTGTCTTTTCCTTTGCATTGGTTGCACACACAAACATACTGGCCTTGCAATTCAAATTTTCTATGGGTGCTTTTTTTTGTAATTGCAATCGTATCTTATGGACACCCATGCTTCGTTGCTCATAGTATTAGGTTTTTTTTATTGCTTTTATTTTAGGGACAATTGTCTCTACATTATTATCCATGTTTCTATGGATGCTTATTACTTCACTTAGAATTGTTTATAGAAGACTCTTGATTTGCTTCAAAGTATTTTTATTGGCTTCTTTATTGTCATTTCAATTATATATTATGGCTCTCTTATTAACCATTTGTAGCTTTGCAAGCCTTATTGTTTGCTCATATTTTGTGATGTTCACTAATGCCTAGTCTTTTTTTTCTAGAGTACTCACTACCTTTCTTTGATTGCTTGTTATGGGTTCCTATTATTTTGCTTATCATTGGTTTGTCATTGCAGCATTATGGGGCATATTGTTCTTGTTTATTTTTACAAATGGTTGTTCTTTCCTTAGTGTTCATATTTTTTTGACACCTACTTCTTTTCTTTATATGTTTCTTATAAGCTCTTGCTTTGCTTGACTATATTGTTACAACGTCTTCCACTTTGTTTTGGACGTAAATTACAGTTGTCCATGTTTATTCTTTGTTGCTTTTTGGACCTTATTTTTTTCTTTTTTTATAGATTACCATTCCTTCTTTGCCATATTATCATCTTTTGTGGACATCATTCACATTCATATTGTCCTTTGTGCTTTTGTTTGTTGCTTGAATATATAATTGCTTATTTTAGTTTAGGGCACTACAATATCTTTCTCTTTTAGATGTTATGCTTTTTGTGTTTTGCTCATTTCTTGGGGATGCTTGCTCCTTTTACTTTGACTCCTTACATATAACTTTTTGGTTGTTGATATGTTGAACTGAACCATTGCTTTATTCTTAAAAGATGAGTGGAGCTTAAACATGTTAGAATGGTTTCTTCTTTCAAGTGTTGCATGGCTTTTGTAGAGAACTAAAGGAAGCTTTCTATCCAATAGGATGGGAAAATGAGAGATGTAGGGAATTGAATGGACTCATAGCAAACGAAGCAATCAGTTAGAGGCCAGCTATCTCTACCCAATTGAATTTTTATTGAGAAGGTATTAACAATTCACTAAGTTGAACCATATCCTTGCATAACCATTAGTTAATGTTGTTTTTGGTCACTATTATTGGCAAATTATGCATTTTTGCTTTGAATAATAATGAGTGAGTTATGTAGCCAAAAGATGACGATTTCAAGAACATCAACATAGAGTTAATGGTCAAGGTGTTCTTGATCCTCATCCATGTGTATTTCTATGCTTATGTTTAAATAAAATAGGGCATAAAAGGAGAAAGATTATACTTTTTATCTATAGTTGTTGGAGAAATAGAAGGTTTGAGGCAATGTGAAAAAGTTGTCTATTACTGTTGTGTGATTTTTATTCTGCCGTTGACCCATGATAGAGCAACAAACTCGTTGATGGATCGAAGTTGGTTGACTTTGTAGAGTATTGTGGCAAAAAGTAAAGTTGGGATTCCCTCTTTCTTCTCACACATGGAAGAAAATTATGATAAATAGAAAACAAATACAATGCAAATGAAGTACATATGTAGAGAAAACTATATTAAATAATTTGAGAAGTCACATACTGACTCTCGATGATACTAGAGTCTAGAATAGCATGCACTTTAGTGACATTCTACTTTTCCCATTCAAGCTTGCAAGTCCAATCCCATGACTAGAACTTCAACTTGAACTTCCCAAAGCAACATCAAAATCCTTATTGTATTCTTGCAATGCTGGCATTCAACTTTGATGAGATGTTCAATAAAACCCAAAAGAATCCCTTTTATAGATAGAAAATGCTTTTTATAAATTTAATATACAAATCTTAAAATAAATAGCAACATTCTCAAATCTAATATAATCTCTATTGATTCACATTTATTCTCAAAATCATGCTCTAAAATTAAATTTTGAAAATCCAACAATATTGAAGTTGATGGCGTCCAAAAATTGTATATTGATCTTGTTTTTGCCTTTGTCAGGCTATCTAGACATACAATCAAACTGTCAATTGGAGCATATAATGGATTGTATGATCACATCTATCCCATTCATCGGTTTGACCATTTCAAGTTAGCTCTCTATATTTTGGCCATGATTTTTTATTATAATATTGGAGTTAGATGACTTTTTATATGTTCAAAAGGAGTTATATAACTTTTTTGTTCTGTGTTTCTACAAATATGAATTAGATCAAGGTGCAAAGTAGTCCATATATCATTTATTTTGTGGCTTAATTAGGTCTTGTTTCCTTTCCTTTGTGATCTTGTTTGATTCCCCAATTAGAGGAGAGATGCTATTGAATAGTTTTATACGTTGATCCTAGTTTGTTTGTAATAGCTAAGCTGAAGGAGAAGATCGAGGAACATGCAAGAGATGATCCATCGAAGGATCTTTTTGCTTTGCCGATTCTAGTTAATAGGATTTGACGATTGCTTCTTTTGTATTGTGTCGTGTTCCTAACCTTGTCTTTTGAAGATTGGTGGTGAAATTTGGATTGGAAGTAATAACACACAGAAATCTTTGTGTTCTAGGATTTGTTTATGATTGTGACAATTCCAAGCTAGAGAAGCAATACTGGGTTTTCCTTGCCATTATCCAAGAGATCGATGTGGTCATGTGGCCTTGTTCAAAATTATATAAATGATCTTTGGGTATTTATATCAGCACATGAAGGCCTTCTTTGTTGATCCCACAAGATGCATTTGATGGATGAATTAGAAGATTTGCCCTATAACTTTTTTATTCACATCTACAAAATTTTTGCAAACTCATTTTCCAAGGTAAGGTATACATTTATTCCACCATCAAAGTTGATGGCAAAGCAAGGAAAGCAAGTAAGTCAAGATAGTTTTTTGCATTCATTGCATTAAGTAGTGGAATCTTAAGGCATGTTTGGAAGACTTTTGGTTGGAGGTGGATATTGAGTGATGTTATTTTGAAATTATACGTAATTATATTTTTTGTCTATAATCTTGAGTTCTCTCAATGTTGGGCCCCTTTTTTTAACGAGAGATCATGTAATCATGCATAGGCCTCATTGGGGTAAGACCCATGAAGATTCGATGGAGTGCATATTGAATGCTATTAATTAAGGGATGATGATAGAGACATTATTACAGTTTAATTGGCTTGATCGGATTGTATCAGCACTAGATTGGATGAGTTTGATGGGGTAACTAGTTCTGCATGTGGTCCTTGATTAACCCATTCGATCTATCTATTCCTATTTCAGACTATCTAATCCTTTAATCTATGAACAATCAACCTAAGAGAATTTGAGATTTCGAATTTAATTTCTGATGATTTTCAAATCTTTTTCTATTAGATTGATTTAGCAATTGTGAATGAATTAAAGGGATATCATCATTTAAAGAGACATGGGAAATTGGATGGGATTCATGAAGTTTATTTAGTTGTTCACATCTAATAATATTAGTGACATGGTAGGGTTTGTTGATAAAATAAAGAAATTTGTTCTATGGCCCTTGGAAAAATAAAAGAGACTCTTAAGGGATAGAGTGGAGGGCATCTGACTTGTAAGTTTCCTACTTAGAGTTTAATATGATATGCTCTTAATACTATTAATGAACGATTGTGCTTCTTGTAAAATTCACTCCTTATTCACGTATACCTGTTTTCTAGTTCGTTGACCCTTTAGCAAATCATTTAGAAAGAAGAAACAAAGTTTCTAAACTTGAAGCATAGCTCTAAACTTGAAGCATAGCTGTTGTTGCTTTTGGGCTATTACTGTGAAATCTCAATTTGATAAACTTAGATCTCTTTTTAAAGTTTTGTTTTCATTGCATACACTATTTGTTCTTTTCGTTGGTTACTTGTCATTAACATCAAGTATTTTGCTAGCACTGCTACCGTTGATCACTTGCTATTGAACTTTATTGGACAAAGCTTTTCTTCAATTTTTATTATTTAGATGTTTATTATACTACGGCTAGGGTTTGCTGATGGGTTTGTCAAAACTCTGATGTCATTCAAGCACCTCTTTTGTTGCTGAAGAATTTTGAAAATTTTGGCTTTGGTGTTTTATCTTTTTTGCTATGCCCATCAAAGTTTATGGAACATAACATCTCTATAATCAAAGCAATTAATATAAAGAAATTGATAAAGTTATCTTGTGTGACTTTAGATTTCAAATTAAGCCATGGAACATAATATGGGCTTGAAAATAATGTCATTCAATGAATATTATTTTAATTTAAAAATTTTAATTAATTTAAGGAATGTTTAATTTCTCTCTCATATGTTAGGTCTAATACCTAATAATAGACATGTGAGACATGTCCATTAAAGGTCAGGTCAAACACCATTGCTTCCCTAAGTAGTGTAAGATATTTGAATTTTAGTGTTGTATCTATTTTGTAGTTTTTATTAGCTTTATCATATATGTTTTTTTTATCATTTTCATTAATTTTCCTTTAAGAGTCTTGTCATTAACTCTATACTAGTATGTCAAGCATCTATCTTTTTGTAATGTAGGGTGTTTTGGAAGCTGTTCGAATAAGCCTTGCAGGCTATCCTACTCGGAGAACATATTCGGAATTTTTAGATCGCTTTGGAGTACTTGCTCGTGAACATATGGATGCCTGGTTGGTAAATGAAGCTTTATTGATTTTCTTATTGAGTAAATTTTGTTAATTTCGCATCTTCTATCTTATTAGTAATTTTTTAAGGAGATTCCTTAGGAAAATACATTTTTCTTTTAACAATTTTCAAATGTGGTTTAATAATATTCTAGAAGTTTGAGAAAGATTGCAGCAATGTGTGCTTGAAGTTTTTATCAAATTGTGATAATGATTGATCTGAACTCATTTGCCACGATTACCTTTAAGAGGTGAATTTCACATTGATGGGTACCTTCCATGTGGTGGCCTTGAAGAAATTGTATGAACATAATGTAAAATCTGTAAGAATAGCTTCTTGAAATGTTTAAGAAAAACTATTTTCTAAATAGAAAAACTCTTTAATCAATAGTCTTATAGATTATGAATGTAGAATGTTCTATCTTTAAACCTTGTTAATTTCATCTTGCTCACACCAGCTCGGTTCCCTCAATTTCTAGTGAGTAAGGACAATCTCTTTTTCAAGGGTGTCATATATGTTCTGCATTAAGTGATCTTTCATTAACCTTTGAAACTTGTATTAGGTTGAAAAGGTATGTTGGGATTTCCTTCTCCAACTCACATTAGTCCTTTCTGTTTTTTTAGGATTTTTCTTGGATGTCTTTATTTTCTTCTCTTGGTTAGTTGTACTCTCAATTAGTTTCTTCAGTTGTTGTTGAATTTTTTACTTGTTAGTAGGGTAGTTGGTTACTTTCTCCAATCAAAATTATTTGAATCACTTACATGGGTTGGTGAAGAGTCAATGTTTCACTTTGTCTCTTGATTGATCAAAATAATTTCTTCAGTGGCTACTTCAATTAGTTAGACTATTGCAGTCTCATTTACTTCTTTGTTTGGGGGAGCATTCATCCATCTCCTCATTTTTCAAAGGTTAATCACCAATTTGGATGAATTTTGGAAGATTTCATATGGCTACTTTTCTTCATTTCGAAGTCATTTTTCCCAAGCTTATTAGTAGAGATTGCTCTCTCCAATCCCAGATGCTCGAAATAGTTGGCAAAACCTTTTGCAATTTGCGTTAAATATCATGGTCGAAAAAAATCCAAGATGGCTATCAACAAAGGAATTGCTTCCTCATCTAGGCTCCTTGCTAGTGTAGACTCCACAATGATCGACAGGTTGAAATTAGAGATTTCATCCTTAATAAGGTTAAGCAGACAATAATGAGGGTGAGCTCAAAAAAACTAGAGAAAGGAAATTTCTTAATCAATTTAGTTGCACCCTTTGCTAGGAACTTACCCATCCTTAGTCTCCTCACCATTAGAAATCTAAGGACATCTCTCTGCTATAGAGGACATAATGAGTTGTTTAGCAAGGATGAGCCCAACACCCATCCATGCCATTATATATAGGAGGTAGGCATGCGGGTATTAGTATGTCAAGGCAAAATCATCATTTGACAACATAAATATACATAAGATGAGTTGGGGAATCAATGAAAATGCATTTGTTAATATGGTTAACAAATGTCAAGGCAAAATCAAAATTTTTTATTACAACTTGCTTATTTTGAAGAGAACCAAGAATTCTTGGTTACCTTTAGAGGTTCTTTGCCTTAGCTTATGGGTTGTTTCTTAATTGATTCAAACTGTTTATGACTACATCTCTTGAGGTGTTACTCAAACTCGCTTAATTGCTAGTCTTCTAGAAAATCGATGCCTTGTTGATTTCCTTGGAATATATTCAATGGTTGGATGATTTTAATAAACTTCCCAAGAAAATTATTGCCTACACATAGCCATTCGTGGTATATTTTGTTTTTTTTTGAAGATTTGAGCATTTTGTGATGTGTTGGTGTTGTAGAGAAAGTATGTTAATGCTAACTTTAGACTCTTGTTCCTTTCCACTCATAATGAATTTTCCCTCTAATTTTCATATTTTTTCCTCATTTCTGGTGATGAGCAAGTTCTTCCTTTTCTTTGAAATTCACATAAAAATTGGGATTTTAATGATCTCTATAAAGACCTCTATGAAGCTCTTATGATTTTTTTTTTCTCTTCAAATTGCTCAAGAAATCCTTGAAATTGGAACTTTTATCTCCATCTAATTGACATCTTATTAAAATCCTCTACAAGAGTTTTCTATATGGCTATGTAATGCTAAATGTAACCCTTATTTTGAAAATACTTTTATTGATTCACTTATTGATAATTTGAGTTGTCGTATTGCCTTTAGGTTAGGTGTTTGATCGTGCATGCAACATTCAATCCCAAAGTATGTTTCTTATTGTCATCTCTCTCCAAATTTTCAAGATTTTATTTCCATTCTTGATGATATCTAAATTCCCAAGTCCATTATTGAAGCTCGTAGAGACCTCAAATCAAAGAAAGTTGTTATTAAAGAAATTCGAGCTGTTAAAAGAGTTAAGGCCTAGGAAGTCATTGTTCTGCAAGCTAAAAAGAACATTTCTACTTATAGTAGATATGTATTATCAAATACAATCAAGATATTAACATGGATTGATTTAGTTTGATGTTTGTTGCAAGAGGTTTTACACAATCATATGTTAAGGACTATTTGGGGATTTTTTCTTCTGTGACCAAACTCAACATTATCAGCATTCTTGTGCATCTTGTTGCTAGTCTTGATTGGCTCTTCTACTAGATGGATGTAAACAATGTTTTTCTAAGTGATGATTTGAGTTAAGAAGTGTACTTAGATATCGCCTTGAGATAAGGTGTATAGGCTATAGAAATCTTTTTGTGGTTTGAAGCAATCTCCATGTGCTTGATTTGAAAGGTTTATTAAGATTGTGGAAAGCTACAATTATGCCTTATTTTAAGTTGAAAGTGCCTCTTTTTTGAGAAATTAACTAAAGGTATGCCTACTCTTTTGATTGTTTACGTGAATGATATTATTATGACTAATAATTGGTTAGGTGATTTATGTGAATTGAAAAAAACTTATAGCTAGAGAATTTGAAATCAAAGGCCTTGAAAATTTGAGATTTTTCATAACAGCGGAGGTGGCTAGAACTAGAGATCATATCATAGTTTCACATTGGAAGTATGTTTTATATCTTGATTGTGTAATATTAGGTTGTAAGCTAACAAACATGCCAATGAACACTACCCTAAAGCTTCGAAAAGCAAAGGAATCAGATTATATTGATAAAAGTTGTTATTCTAGGCTTATTAGGAGATTAATCTATCTCTATTATATGAGACTTGACTTTGGTGTTTTAGTTTGTGCAATCAACCAAGTCTTGAATGACTTAAGGGAGGAGCATACAAGATTTGTTCGTAGGATTCCAAGGTACTTGAACCTCAAACTAAGAAAGGGTTTGTTATTCAAATTGGGCTTTTAAAAATGCATAAAATTACTCAAATGTGGATTGAATTGGGTTAATTCATGATAAAAGACTTCTACATATTATCTTGATCTTTGGGACAACCTGATGACTTGGTATTGTAAGAAACAATAAATAGTCTTTAAAAGTACTATTGAAGTTAAATCTAGAATTCTAGCTCTTGTTATATATGGAGTATGGATAAGGGTGATCTTAGAAGAAATTTATATAAAATCAAAGGAATCAAATTCTATCGAAATAGGTTGCTATTAAACGTTTCTTGAGAAATTAATCTCTCTTTTTTGTGAGACTTGACATTGGTTTTTTTAGTTAGTTTGGTGCATCAACAAGGAAGCATGGATTCTTGGGAAAGTGATTAAAATATATATATATTTATGAATGTTCACGTATGCTCCAATTAAAAAAACAAGGCATGTTTCCTTGTTGATGCATATATAACAAACATTCATACATACATAAGGATCACTTGAAACATTAAGCACGGATTATTGGAACTATTTGTTGAATTATTTTTTGGCTTCCCAATTAAACAGAAATTGACCTTTATTTTGCTTGATTATGTGCAAAAGGGATCATTATTTTGTTGTTTTATCTAATTATTGGTCTATGCTTTTCCCATTTTTGTTTTGCAGTTTCAATGAGAGGGATCTAACGGGGGGAATTCTACAAAAATTAAAGATTCAAAATTATCAAGTATTTTTAATCCACTGCTCATTTCACATTCTTGTTCAGTTTTTAAATACTTGTTCAATCACAAACCTTTTGGTCCACTTTTTCCCAATTATTTGTATTTATCTTCAATATTCATCTTTATTAGTTGCAATTATGTTTGTTATAATATGTATCCTTTTGGTGGAGTCATCCTTTATAATTATGTTCTTATTGTTCTACATTTATCATTTTTTTAATCATATTTTTTGGTTAATATTAATTTACTAATTATTTGCCTCATCATTAACAAAAATAACAACACAATATTTGGTATGTCTTTATGAATGTTTTTAAATATTATCCAGTCATTTTTAGTATTAGTTTGTTGGTCGTTGCTTCCAAAAAGAAATATATTGAATGTCCATTTGGTCATATGCAAGTAATGTTTATTATGAACTTATTCATAAGCTGTGAAATTTATGGTTAGAAAAGACTTTTTTATTGTGCGGATGTTAGAAAAAAAATACACATTTGAAGGAAGACTTTGTAGTATTTAACAGAAGAAATGTTTCTATTCTATTGAAATATTTAATCGACAATGGCAGATCTTTATACTCAAGAGTGGTCCGTCTCAAGGTCAGTCAAATGGGCAACGTGGAACAAACACATATTCTATGCTAATAAACTCTATTAAAGTTAATAAATTAATCTAATGCTCCTAGCATACGAGTTATGTAAGGGTCATTAACCTAGAAAATTAGTTTTTTTTTTTTACTTTATAATATGATTATTATCAACATAAAATCAATTCGATTTTAAGAATAAAAAATAAAATAAATGTGGATATTAAAAAATTGTCATGGTTTGCAAAAATGAAATAAGGGGAAGGAGTATGGAAAATGAGTGAAAGAGGAACTTATAGGGAGATTCGACAATAGTTTGATGGTAGTCATCATCTAGGAAGAAAAGTGGTGTTGCTGTGTGATATTAAATATCCATATTATTTAATATCCACATTTAATGGTAGTCATCATCTAGGAAGAAAAGTGGTGTTGCTGTGTGCTTTCATCAAATCCAACACTATTATTATGTTCATTTGGTCTCAAATAGATCAGAAAACGTACAAATAACCCACGTCTCAATAAGTTATTAGTTGTTTTATTAGAATCATGCAATAATTATGAGAAATAAGGTGACTATTAGCATAGTTACTATATTCTATTACATCATGCTTACGATAAATGACTAAAAAAGAAGACTAATAATTTTAATATCTAGAAAGCATTGGTAAACTATTGACATTGATGTCACCTAAATTAATAAATTAAAAGTAAGCTTCTAACAATGAAGACTATGCTTGTCACTTAATGTATTAGAAGAATTATCTATCTTGAAATGTGTGAATTGAGTATATAATCTTTTCCTTGATACACAATGCTACTCCCCTTAAGATTGGTTCATACTGCCTAAAAGTAATGTTTAGATCAAATACATATTCTATGTGAATAAACAATATTCAATTAATAAATTAATCTAATGTTTTTGGCATGTGTGGATTATTCAAATGATATTAACCTAAGCAATTAATACAATTGTTGAATAATGTGGTTTATCAACCTAAAATCAATTCAATATTAATAAATAATAAAAATAATAAAAACTTTAGGATATAAAAATGATTATCGTGATTCAGAGGATTGAAAAGGGAAGGGGAGGAGGAAAAAGAACAAGAAATAATAGTAAGGGGAGAGGAAGGTGTAAGGAGGCTCCAGATTCAACGATGGCTAGTTGGCGGTTGTCAAAATGGAAGAATAATGGAGGTGGTAGCTATGGACTGTTTCAACAAGAGATCTCTAGTGGTGACTTTAATGAGAGAGACCAATGGCTCCAATGATGAAAGCGAGGTGAGTTTGGCTATTAGAAAAGTGGAGATGTTATTTGTGGGATTAGGGTTTTTAAGATTTTTTTTTTAATTTTGTCTTATTCTTGTTTGGCTTAATTGAAGTTGATGGGTACAAATTTGTTTTTTTTGGTTTAAATGATTATATCCTTGATCTTAAATTTTCAACGCACTAAAGCCACTCATAATCTCTTTTTAAGCTCTTCATCTTGACCTTAAACTCATAAGGACCTCCATAATTGGGTCACAATGTTAGATGCAAGAGCCCTTAAGAGATACTCTCTTTATCTCTCTAACATTTTCTCACTTTCTCAATAGAAAGCTCAAGCCTATTTTCAATATGTTAGATGATGGATTTTGTGTCACTCATGGGGTTAATTTTTATTCTTCACATGCTTCTCTTTTACGGGTTTAAAAGCCTTTGGTTTATGATTATAAATATTGTTTTCTAAACTGAAATATCTTTATATCTAAATAAGCAAAAATTCTTTTCTATTTCCTAATGTTGGACAAGATGAGTTGGACACAAACCAAATTAGATGACTCTTGACATGATTCATTTCTTTTGATGATTTATCTCGATTTATGTGTAGTCCAAGGTTCATTATGAGAGATGGGTTTGTCTTCAAGATCTCCTTGATCCTTTAGTGGATGCTTAAAGCCTCTATTGGCCTTCTCGTTTCGTGAACTATCGAAAATAAGTGTCTTAATATGGTATGATATTGACTATTGATTTTTATTCTCTTTTCTTATTATTTTTGTTCTTTTTCTTGAAATAAATTATGTCTTTGAACAATTTTGTAGGAGTTTTTGTTGATGAGCATTTAATTTCTTTTTTTATTGACTTCCATAAACTCATGTATTTAAAAGCATTTTTAGACATGAATGAAACATTGGATGATTCTTGTTGAAGAAAATTGTTGCAAAGCTTAATGGCTTGTTCTTGGAGAGGCTTGGTGGTCAATCTTGCTCTTTGGAGTGCTTAGTGAATTGTTGGTCTCCTTTCTCTCTTAGCTCCATTTATTTTTCTATTTTTTCAAGTTCAACCTTAAACTCATATTACCACTCTTCATCCCTTTGGCCTCCTCTTCCTTAAAAACACCTTAAACACTTAAAGCCTTTTAAACCTCTTAGCCCCCCCTCAACACCCCCCCCCCCCCCCCCAACACCACTCATTGTTCCAACATGCACCCACATCCATCCTCTAAAGTTGCATTACCATCATACATTGTGGAGGATTGAGTGAGCATCATGATCCTTCTCTAATCCTCTTTTGTGTTGAGTGATCTTCGTATACTCATTATATTTTAATATCTTGAGTTTTATTCTTTCATTATCAGTTCCCTTAATTATTTTAGTAATTGATTTATCTGGATTAAAATTTAATTTTTTAAGATCAAATTTATCCTTAAACACTACTTTTGTATGTTTCTTCTTGTATGCACATAATCTCCACTGCATATATATGAAAATTACTTTTTTTCTGATGTTGTAAGCATTTTATTGTGCATATAGAAACTACTTTTATTGGAAGCCCTTTTTGTCAACATAACCCTTCAAAGTTGGACTACCTTGCACCTTTGAGTCAACCTACTAGCCCTTCCTCACTTGATGACCACTCGACCAATGTTATCACAAGTGATCCATCTCTTAATTAGAAAAAACTCTTTTTTCAAAACGTTTACTCTTAGCACTTGGACTTTGTGCTTTATCAATGTTATGATGTGGACATTACAATAAAGGAAGTTGTCTCTAGTGATTGTTAGGCTTTTTCTCTCATTGGCCACTATATTGGGAGGTGACCGTCTCAATTCATGGTGTTGGATGTCCCATAAAAATTTTGAATACCAAAAATTGACCGTTGAGGTCTTCAGCATCCATCAAGAATTTTTCTTATTTAAATTCTCTCTGACTTCTAGCCTTGATAATGTTCTACAAACTAGTGTTTGATTTTTTGAATAATACCTTCATCCTCAAATGAAGAACCTTTGACATTTTGTTGGACAAAGTTGACTTTTATTGTATTCCTTTGTGACTAAAATTCGTTAGAGTTTCTTTGCACCTCATATCTTATATTTATCTCTTTAAAATGATTTGTTTTGTGGGTCAACTAATTATGATGGAGAAACTCACTACTAGTTATTATAGCTTCA
The DNA here is from genome assembly GCA_023846275.1 of Vanilla planifolia. Lineage (NCBI taxonomy): Eukaryota > Viridiplantae > Streptophyta > Magnoliopsida > Asparagales > Orchidaceae > Vanilla > Vanilla planifolia. The sequence goes on from CM043865.1 coordinate 39,070,101, forward strand.
TCTTTGCCCATGTCAACATGGAGGTTGACATTAGTTTTGTCATTTTAATATTTATTTTTGTTATTATTAATGGCTTGTATTTGTCTATGATTGGGGCCCTATCTATTGTCATGCCTGCACACTCCCCCTATTTCTCACCTTATTCTTTGCCAATTTCCTTTGGTGTTCTATCCAACTGGCATGGTGGCTATTTATGATTGGCTACCTTCCCACTTCAATGACATGGTCATGATGGGATGCAAAGTTATGTTGTTTTCTCTAATGGGCCTACCCTGTGTTCTTCTCCTCTAATGGGTTTCTCAAAGCAAAGTCTATCCATTTTTAATGCCTAATACTAACACTTGTTCTATTGACCTAAACTGGATTGCTATATTTTGCACACCTTATTGTTGGCTTCTAGGTGTCTACCATTTGCTCCAGCTTCTCTTCTTTCTTTGGATACCCCTTCAGTTTGCGAATAAGAAAATGAGATCTAAATTGGATAACTTTGCAATCCTTAATTTATTTTCTTTTTTACATTATTTGTATGATTTCTTATTTGGGCCAGCATTCTTGTTACAGGAAATTTTCACTAAAATGTTACATTTTTTTGTGTTAAATTTTTTGTCTTGCTTTGATATTAATATAATTGGGCAATGCTCTCACCTTCTTCACAAAAAAGCAGCATCATACTCTTTTGCGCATGTGATAGCATATGATTCCTTGGATTGTGCATAAATTCCCGTGTTGAACCCACACATAAATACAATTAGATGCATACAGTATGCATTCACACTCTACATTTCATTGTAAGTGTGCTTTGTGTGCATGCAGTTGAATCATTTGCATTGTGCATGCAGTGTACCCATCTGCTTTCGATCTCTGAATTTATTGAACTGTCAGTGCATTGTGCACGTACCATATGCATTTGCATCCTATCTCTTCCACATTAAACTGTACATGCATGGATGCACGGCTGATCAACCTGAGCTTGCCTTATAAATGATTGGCTGGCCTGTACATCCTTTATGTGTTTAATTAATGTACAAGTACTAAATTCATCTGCTAGAATTTTCTAGCCTCTTTAATGCTTATATCTATGCCAAGATTTTGAGAGAAGAATTTAGGATTTTTGTCCGTTTTTCCCCTGATCAAAGGGATACTGGCTCATGGATTTAGTGTTACAATTTGAATTTATCAATTCTCAAATTTGAGGTCCTTTATTTTTTATTTTATTATTGACGTTCATTTTTGTTGCGAATTTGATAGATTGCCATAGTTTATTGTTTTTGTTAGCAGCATTTAACTTGTGAATGAAGTAGAAGATGTGCATATGCTGAGTGATTACATTTTGGAATTGGACTTTCTGCTGGAAGGAATTTAACCCAAGTTGGATTCTATTCTTTGTAGCGACAGTTTAGCCAAAATGGTCATGCTAATGTGGTACATTGGATGAACAATTAATCTGAAAGCAGGAGCAATTTCTAGTTTTCATTCAATTAAATTCTTGGAAAAGTTGATGGTTTGTGAAATATACATGCTCGACGAATTTATTGAAATTTTTTAGTTTTTTATTTTCAATGTGTCACTCGGACTTACAGTAAGTTGTATAGGATTAAAGGGAGTCTACAATTGCATCATGCTGTAGAATCTTTGGCACCAAAAATATGAATATATTGAGTGTGGTAATCATTGAGATTGGATGTTAAATTGGGTGTATTTATACAGTTCAAGGGTTTGACTACAAAGAAAATGCACCTTAGAATCTTATTTCTGTTTAATTGTGTGTATTGTTAGTGAATGTTGGCTTTGATGGGTCAGACATAACAAAAGTAGATGGTTCTGGCAAAAATATAAGGCACTCTTTGCAACGTTCATGGTAAGGTAGATAGAAAATTGCATATATTATTTTAGTATAAAATTTGAATTTAAGAAATCTTCATTTGATAATCAAATAACAGAGTTTGTTACGTGACGAAATTGAAATTATAGTTTTGGGGTACATTGTTAAGGCAGTAAAACTGAATGATGAAGGGTCAGCACAAGTTTGGTGATTCTAGTCTAGTTATCTATATTAATTTAATTAAATTTGTGCAATGAATTTCTTGTATAAAAGGTATATGGTTCTGGTTTTTTCCATTGGCTTGATCACTATTATGGGGTGGATTAAGCAGAAGTGCATACACTCTGCTGCATTATAACAGTGAGGTGAGCTTATATCCATGTTGGTTTTTGCTTCCATTTGTCACTGTCGTATTTTTCATCTTTACAGCTTGGAAGGACCAAAGTTTTCCTCAGGGCTGGTCAAATTGCCATGTTAGATGCTAGACGCAATGAAGTTTTGGATAGTGCTGCAAGATTTGTGCAGTGCCGGTTTCAGATGTATGTTGTTCGTAAAAGGTTTATTGAAACTCGAGTTTCCATTATCGCCCTTCAAGCATATTGCCGGGGTAAGTGATGTTTTGTTTTTTTTTTTAGTAATATATTTGTCAAATGCATATCTACTTTTATTAGTTCAATTCTGGTCCTTGCCTTGGAGATAGGTGTACCAAACATATATAACGTAGGCATTTGAAAGGGTTAAATGATAACCATCTCAGAATACTCTTAGGTCTTCACATTTTATTATCTGATGGTTAAATAGGCATTTAAATATAATGAAGGAAGATAGTGAAAAGTGCTAACAATTGTTTAACTCCTTGGCTAATAGTACTGGTGTTTTAGTTCTTGAATCTTCTCCTCATACATATTATACCTACTGTTTATTTATATTATTAATAATTGATTGTGAGATGAAAAATAGTGTCAAGCCTTTTGTTCTAAAGATTGTACACATGTTGGGTGGTGAAAGAAGCATCATCTATCAACTCATATGATCCAAGTTTGAAATAATGGTTGAATAGTTCTTCTTTGTGCCATGAAACAAAAACTCTAAATAATATATATAGCAACCTTAATTAAAAGATAATCACTAGAATGTTGAAATCTGAAGTTACATATACCTAATAGAATTATATGACAATAAACTATTTATTTTAAGAGAATCTTTGTTGGCAATCTTGCAATCAAGATCCTTTACAAAAGTTAAATCTAACGAGAAAATTATAAAAAACATTTGAGTTCGTAAAAAATAGATTAATACTCTAAATTTTCTTTTAAAACATGAACAATAGGGATTTAGGGAGTCTCTAATGAGAACCTATTCTTTTATTATTATTTTTTAGATTATTATTGTTAACATATATGCATTGAATGTTTTTGTGATTTACAGAGGCTATTATTTCTTTGGTATTGGATAAAAGATTGGAATGATACATTAGTGATTATTATTTTTTTAAATATGATCTATTATGAAACTAAATGTATATTACTTGCACTTTAAAAGTGGGATTTTTTTTTCCATACCATGTTATGTTAAGCAATCATGTTTGGTTCTTGTCATGAAAAGGTGTTAGTTTGGTATAAATGTATTGCTAGGTTATTAAGTTTTTTTGTTTAATTTCTTTATAAGAAGTGGAATAGAATAAGCTAGTAGTCAGGAATGGGTAGTTAGGGTCGAAAAATCTTTCTGCCAACAACCACGATAAAAACAGGGGATGCTAGTGTAATCCAAAATTATTGGGTGTAAAGCGTCTGTAGGTTTCTTTTCGAGTCCTTTGTCAAATGCCAGGGCTCCACATGATAGTTGCCAGTTAGCCTTGTTACCATTCCTCACCCACAGCATTTTAAAGACCAAAGAATCGAACAAAAAAGTGGGGAGAGCTTTTTGTTTCTGGTTCTCTTGCAATTGGAATCTCCGAGTTCAAGTCATTTGTTGGTCAATGCCACCCATTTGTTCTTGTCATGACAAGGTATTTGGTTCAAATAAGTCATCTGTTGGCCAATGTCATCCACTGCATAGTCCAACTCAACAACAATTGTATTTGGAAGATGGGAAACATCCATGGCAAGCATTTCATCGAGATGGTCATGTTGGAGAACCAACATTGACTTGGTGTTTGGAAACAATCTTGGACATTTTGAAAATTTTGCTAATTCTCCATCACTATATACCCTTGAATTGAGTAGGGCACAACACACCCAATTGGAGGATAATTAATGGATAGCAATACTTACAAGAATTCTTATTTACTATACTCCTTAACCTCATTGTCTCAAACTTAGGTTTTACCTAAAACCTTGTCTCATACATCTTCTATAGTTGCTTAGGCTTCTTTTCCATGCTGTCTCTTTGTATCTTCAATGTAGATGGACTCCTTTTTTGTCTTTAGTTGTTCTTTGGACTTTCCATGAAAATAGTTCTTTGTGTGTAATTCTCTTCTTTGGCCTCTTGGTATCCTGTTGGCTCTTGCCTATCACCAAAAATGCAAGAAAATTCTTGAATAGTTGTCTTACTCAAATAAATATTGAAAGATAGATTAATATCTTTTACGTTAAAATTGTTAGAAACTTTTATATTCTTCCATCTATTTGATAATTTAAATCCATAATTTGTGAAATCATATTTTTGTTGTATTAGTTTGGTGATATTCTAATTAAGCCCAAGTATTAACATCTTGTAATCTAATAAATTTTTTTTTAATCTAAACTTTGTCCTTGCTAAGCTTGTTGTATTAGGATTTCTTGGGAAAATCATCAACAAGACCTGTTATCTCATTGTTGCCCATCTCAAGATGCTATTGATCCTTTGTTTGACTTTTGTTTCTTTTCAAGTTTGCCTTTCTTGGATCCATTGCTTCTTTTATGTTTGTCTCCACCTCTCAAAAAGGTAAAATGCAAGTCAAAGAGTTCCTCTAACTCTTTCTCCTTCTGTTCTTTTTCTATTACAACCTTATGTATTTTCCATCTTTTTCTTGCTCTAAAAACAAGCCTATATTCTCCCTTCCCAAGTGGAAAGCTCCCTCTCCTCTCTCCAAGTAAATTATGCATCTTCCCTCTCCTTCAATCCTTGATTGTCCCTCTAATCCTTTTGAGTAAAAATTCTTCCACTTAAGCAACAATCCTACCAACATGCCTTGTCACACCATGTGAATCTTCCCCATCTTCCCAGTGTTGGCAGATAACATCAATTTTTGGTAGCCCCACTACCTATTTTGCAAATCTTTCCAGGGGTACTAATTTTCTTAGTACAACATATGCAAGGGAAGACCCCAATATATGGTCCCTCCCTTACCTTATTGGACTGCCTTATAAATCCAAGAATCTTTTAGGCTGTAATCTTTCCCCATTTAATGTGCCCTTCATGCATAGAATCCCCTCTGTATTAATAGTTCTCGCCTAACCATCTTAGTGCAAACAGCCCCCATATACTTCCCCCAACATAAAATTGGTGTGCCATGCCTTATTCTACCCTTTTGAAACTGCATTCTTTGTTGCCTTACATTGACACCTCATTTATTCTTCCACAAATGGAGAGTTCTCTTCTCCAAGACACAAATAACTCCGAGCTCCTTAGCTTTTATGCTTGTGTGGGCAATTTCATATTCATCGCAAATGAAGGTCCCATGGAGAACAACCTTGTGACGAACTCGTTATTTTGTTATTGTATTAATAGGAGACTTACTAGAAATTAGATATTAGATGTAATTGACTAAACTAGAAGTTAAAAAGAGTTATTAACGTATTTGTATTTAGTAGAGGTTTCTTTCTATTACAGTATTACAGTTATATTTGAGGACCTCTTCAAGATACTTTAGTTTGAAATTTAGCCAATTGGAATTTGTACTTAAAAAATGGTCTCTAAATCTTTCTCTCCAAAATGACATTCTTGACAAGATCCCATTTACGATAATATTTCTAGGATGGTCATTGAAATTTAGAATGCGAGCTTGTCTAAGTTTGTAAATTATGTTGGGAAGCTCATTGTCTTAGAATTAGCATGGACATCAACACCTTGTGTACCTTTGCCATTTGAATTCAGCTTCTCTAAGAGGGGCTTCTATTTAGTTTGAAGTTACTTGTGATTTTCCGCTTTAATCCTACAAAGCATGTGGTACATTTGAACACTCTCCAAGCGCATATTGACCGATTGCTTCTTTTTTGAAACAAAATTTTCTAAATCTGATGCAACTTATGCTTAAGGGAATAACTCCTAGTTAGAGTGTTCAACATTTACATTAGTTAAAAGACATGATTGGTCCCATTAGAAATCTAACCTACACTCACAATGGAGAAGTATTAGTTCTAGCAGTGAGTGTCTTTCCTTCACTAGGATGTGTTACTGTTAACACCACATTTGTCAACAACTTTCTAGTAAGATGCTAACAATAGACATGCACTCCGCTACCCTCGAGTGCCTTCACATGCTTGAGCCAAACAACTTAGGTAGGGTTGGCTACCATGTTTCTAATTGTGCAACTATAATCTCATGAAAATGGAGAAGGGCATAAATCTCTCAAGAGGTTGCTTTCTAGGGCCTTACAACATAAAATTACACACCTATGTCATTTTTCAATGAATAAGCCCCAAACTTTCCTTTCTGAAATATTCACAGTTAGCATGAATATGTCAAAAGTGCAAAGAGGATCTTCAAAACTCTTTTAACCATAACATTGCAATCTTGATCGCAGTACAAACATTGGCATGTTCAAGATCCTAAACTAAAAGGCTTCCCCCATTACTTATCTAAACATTGCAGATGACCTGATTGTCTTTAGGAGTGTAGCAAAGGAAACACTCTTTTTTGCCAAAACTACCTTGCAAGTGCTTTCATTCCAATTTGGCTTAGAAAAAAAGTATAGAAAATAGCTAAATATTCTTTTCAAATAGCATGAAAAATGTTCAGAGCTTGCTTGTATTGTAGGTTTCCAACATAACTCGCTTCCAGCAACTTGCATTTCTCATTGTCCGCCCCAAAAGATCTCGTAATTGTTTACTCTCCACTGCTAGAACTAATTTTCGCATAGTATTCTCCAATCATCACACAATCTTAACAAGACAGTCACCATTCCACCCACCCTTAAAGATATCTTCCGTTTGCTATCTGTGCAAGGAAGAAATGAAAGGACATTTAACACCTCATCTTGAATTCTCCTTGTAGATCAATTAGGATTTAAGGATTTTTAGCTCTCGATTGATTGTCCTCTTGTTGTAGTATGTACTCTTCCTAGTGCAAAGTTTTTGCTTTATGCAATTACCATATGTGCCTATGTCCACACTTTTTGTATCTAGAAACCTACAGTTGTAACTCCACCACATCACCATCTCCAAACCTCTGTTCCCTAGCCTGTACCTGTAACCCAACATTATAGCCCTCCCAGAGTACACCATTCACGTTACTTTATCCTGTAATCTTCACCTTACACTGACCCTCTTCTATGTGCGGAATCAAGTTTTCTTTCTTTTCTGATTTTGGTACAGTTTGATGGCTTTGTAAACTGTAATAAATTGTCACTAAAAAAAATTTTGCTCTTAATATCTTGTGATATAAGAAATATTTAATACTCTTTGGTTATCCTAGGAAATTTTATGTAAAAATGTTACAGCTACATGCTCTCTCGTCCTTTTGTGCACCAAATCAAGTAAGCATTCATGAAAAAGGTTATATGTTAACTCCTAACATGGGAATTTTGTTTAAATGTTTTCAATGTTTTGATTCGGATGTTTTTAAAAGTTGTCTTCTTGAGGTATTTCTTGATTTGTTTTCTTTAAAATAAAAACCTGCATACTTTTCTCGAATCTTCAGGCTGTTGTGCCAGAAGTGTCTATGCAACGAGGAGACAAGTAGCTGCTGCACTTATCATTCAGAAACATGTACGAAGGTGTCTACTGCAACAAGCACTCATTCATCTTCATACAGCTGCTGTGATCATTCAGTCTACCATTCGTGGCTTCAGAACTCGCCAGAAAGTTTCATGTATGAAAGCGCACAAGTCAGCTTTGCTGATTCAGGTTCTGTTACAGCTGTATTTCTTGTAACTGTCTGTGTTATTAATATCATCTACAAACATTGTATAGTAATGAATTGTGTCATTTTAGGTGAGAATTTTTTTCATTAGTTATATTTTTAAGTTTGATACTTTTTATTTTTTATGCTAGACAAATGAAATATTTTGTAAGTTGATTATTAGATTGTCTTTAGCTTAAAAAGCTCCCACATTCTTATGAAAAGACTATTCTACCATGAAACTTGGATTAAAACTGACAAAAAAAATTAGTATTACAAGAATAGAAAGTCTCAGATGGTTAAGAGTGTAGCAGAACAACCTATGGATCACATCACTTCAATCATCCCCCTTCAAATCAGAGTAAATCAGTTAATAGAATTTGAGTTTTGCAGTAATCTAATTGTTATTAAAATTCAAGTTGTTATCTTAAAGGTTCTCAAATGCACATGCACAGATCAATAACAGCAAGCATGTCCCATCTAAAAACTCAGCAAATATGAAGCACGTAAAATGATACAATGTTGAACAGGTCGTGCTCTGTATCTATGAAGTTGATCAGGAGATTTGTTTTAACTGTAGGAGATACAAGGCCAAGACATGCACAAGGCAATTGTTCAAAGAAGTTGAACCAGTTCAGCAGGAGTAAATCCTTTCAAGATTGGTTGTGTTATCAAGTAGAGGCCCTTAGCAAATCCAAAGGATTTTGGTGGAATCATGAAGGTCTAGTTTTAAGGAATAGGAATTCTGAACAACCTAAAATAAAACAAGCTTAGAATAAACACTTAAGATCAGTTTATCACTCATCCACCCATATTGTTGAATGGTTACATGGTTTGACTGTTCTAATCACCTTGGGAATCAAATGAGAGACCAAAGGATGGCAAGTTAAAAGTCAATTTAAGACAAAACTGATCTTTGAATAATTATGTTTTGACATAAAATATATATCAAAGTATTTTGTAATATAATTTCATCTTTATCTCCGATTCAATCAAGAATATCCCTTGATAAGATTGTTAGGTTGAAATTTGTCTTTATTACAAATTATAACATTTCAAATCCTAGGAAAAATATTCTCAAAATATTTTTTCTCAAATGAGAGCCTCTTATCAAGAAATTTCACCATTTCCCCATATTTGTAAGAACCTATTGTGAGGAATATTTAACGAAAGGCTTAGTATTCAGCCAATTTATTTGTGAGGGGAAATGTATCGTGATAAAAAATGGACTTAGTCAAGGTTCTATGTACCAAGACCTTTTAGTTTGAATATTAGCCTTTGGTTACTGGTTAGTCTTGTATATGTTTAGAAGGTTTACATGTCAGGATCCATGGCTTTACTTATCCAAGAAAATCTCCCAAAGAGCTAATTTAAGTAAATAAATTTTGTTATGTATCCATTATTCTTTGGCCTGAGATTTAAGATAATTTATTCAAGAATGAACTTTAGCATAGATTGAAGTCTACTAATGTATTTCATGGCCAATAGTTATACAATTGGATGATTCATCTTGACAAATTCAAAATATAAATAAAAAGTGATATTCTTAACATATCTTAAGAAGTTTATGAGTACTACAATTTAAATCTCATGTCTTGTCATCGTCTTGGTTTGCAATTGTAAGTCATCTTGGAAATTCGGCTCCTATCAGCATTTGAATTCGAATAAGAATTTGACCGAAGTCAAGAGATGGATCTAGTACACAAATGTGACCCATGCCATGGGTTTGGATTTGGTTTGGGAATTTTGCCCATGTTAAGGATTTGGATTTTATTTAAGAATTTGGCTCAAGTAATTATTTGGGTTTGGTTTAATAATTTAGCTCAAGCTTGGATGGCATCCATTATGGTAATTTGGCTTACTCTAAGGTTTTTATAGGTTGCCCAAAAGGTGTGATTGAATTTGTCTTTGGAATTTGGCACAAGCAAAGAATCAAGTTGAATTTAGGAATTTGTCTAATCTAAGTGATTGATTTGATGTGGAATTTGGATTATGGAAGGGTATGGATATGATTTGGGAATTTAACCCTAGACAATATTTTGATTTAGTGTTAGAACTTGCACCACGTTAAGGTTTTGCATTTAGTTTAGGTTCTTGGCTTTCATTGGATGATGGATCTAATGCAAGAATATTGCCATGCAAGGGGCTTAGAATAGGTTTGGGAACTTAACCAAAACAAGATTGGTTGTTTAATAGGATTCCAATCTCATTGTATTTATACATGTTTTGATCATAAATTGGGTTATAAATACGTCTAATGCTAGGATTGCTTGTTTTGCATGTTTTTGTCTTGTTTTATTCTATCAGTGATTTGATTTTTAAACATGATGGGGGATGTCTTTGGTTTTAAATCCAAGTGCTAGAATTGAATTTGCTTTTGGAATTGGTTTAAGCCAAGAATGAGATTTAGTTTGGGAATTTTTCTAAGTTAAGAGATTGATTAAATGTGGGAATTTAGACTATGCAATGGTTTAATTTAGGAATTATCTTAAATTGGGAGATGGATTTGATGCCAAAATATGACCAAACAAGGGTTTGGATTAGCTTTGGGAGTTTGACCCAAATGGGATTGGTAGTTTAATGGGATTCGAACCTCATTGAATTGTATGTAGTTTAATTATAACTCTAGTTAGCCATATGGTGCAAGGTAGAATTGTTAGTTTTAAATGATTTTACCCTTTTCCTTTAACAATGATTTGATTTTTGAATTTGTTAAGGTTTATGGCCCAAACCATGTGTGGTAGTTTTATGACATTCCATCCAAGTTTGAATTTGGTTGTTAGAGGAAATGGGATCAAATTTGTGGTTTAATAATGATGAAAGCGATTTGGTTATATTCACCACATGGACAATTTGGTGATTTTAATTGCTTTCGTAGTATTCTCTCAAAAAATGCATTCTTTGTTCTCATATAATTTCTAAAATGATTTGGCAAACTTTAAGAGTATTCTTCTATGAAAATAACATTAAATGACATTTTGGTCATTTTTACTATCATGGTTCATTTGGTAACTTAAAGGAAGTATTATTATCTATAATATGATTATCTATAAAGAAATTATGGAATTCTCTTAGGCAACTTTGATAATTTGTACTTGAGAAGCATTTTGATAATTTAATAGGTCAATGGTAATTTGAAAATTTAGAAGGTTATAAGGCTTAGAAAAAATTACTAGTGGTTTTATATGGCTCTAAAAAGATATTTGAAGGTTTGGGGTAGTTCCAAGGCTTTTAGCACAAAGGGGTATTTTGGTAATATTAATTATAAATTGATAATAACTTGTCATACTTCATATCATTTGATCGGCCAAGCCATGAGGTTCCTTGAGCACACATTTGGTATGTTATGAAGGATAACATCTTTTTGTTTTTAAGGTTAATATAACGTACGTTATATTTTCAATAGATTTATCATATGTTTTTTTTAATAAATAAATAAATAAATAAAACCTTGAACATACAACCTACATTCAATTTGTGTATACCATTTCACCAACTGAGATGAACATGAGCATATAGCAAATGTTTTAACATCACATAGTGGAAGTACTCATGATGAAGCAACAATAATATTTAACTTTCTTTGCTAGTTTATTTAACATCATGAAGGTGGTATAAGTTCAGTGGTCCCCATACATTGTGGCTTCATGCACAAAGTGGAGTGGATCCACAAGAAACTCTAGCCTTATGCTTGGCATCTCCATGAATTTGTATGAATAGAGAGTTCATGTCAATTGCTTCTTGATGAAATTGCATGTTGACTGGCACTATGTTCATTTAGAAATTTAGCTTTCACTTTCAATTTCCAAGGCATTGGCATTATTAACTTGACCTTGGAACCACAATTAAGTTGGCATACTTGCAATGTTATTGTTACTTGTGTCAACCACATTTACCTAAAGTGAAAATTCTTTAAGTGCACAAATATACTTTTTGTTTGAGTATAGAAAGGAGATTGGGAAAAATGTTCTTGAAAAAGAGCTTGAAATAGTTTTATGTGAATAGAAATAGAGTTTGGATAAAAATAATTTGTTAGGAATAAAGTTCCAAAAAAAGAAATTTTTTATTAATTTGAAACATGAGATGCCATAACATTATTTGTAGTGGTGTTAGTGCCTGCTTTAGAGTCCAGCAGATGCACGAATGATTCTTTTTCTTGTAAATTTAATATGAGAAGTACTTGTATTCTTGTGGCTTTTTGCCCTCTTGCCTTAATATTTTCTGATAGTAGGAATCCCTTAATTGTCTTGTTTCCCTTTTATTTTGTCAGTTAAGACTTCTTTTTAACTTTTTGCTATTGTATCCATATACTTTGTTTATGGAAATTTTCCATTTTGTACAATACATTTGATAAACAGGCATGGTGGAGGATGTGTAAGACATGTGCTCTTTTCAAGAATCAACGACGTGCAGCAGTTATGATCCAGTGTGCCTGGAAGCGGATGCTCTCAAGAAAAGTTCTTCAAAAGCTTAGAATGGTTTGCTTTTGTTTTGATGTCAGTCTATTATTTCATTGGTTCTTTTATCGCATGTTGGATGTTTGTTTTAGTAATAGTATGCTACTTATTATGTACATGTCAGTTCTTATTTTACCGCCTGAGTTTCATTCTTGTTTTTACTTTATGGTTTCAAACTTCAGCTGTATATTTATTAAAAATTCACTCAGATTATATTTAATTTTAATTCGATGTATTTGCATAAATAATGCTTTGAGAGTACTCATTTTTTTTTTTATTCATTGAATTTATTAGGAGCATTAGCAGTATTTTTTCCATTTTAAAGTTAATTTTTTCCAACAGTTTTCAACCTCATCTAATTTTTTTCAGGCTGCTAATGAAACGGGTGCTTTACGCGAAGCAAAAAACAAACTGGAGCAGCGTTTGGAAGATCTCACCTTGCGGTTGTCTATTGAGAAAAGGCTAAGGGTACTCACTTTTTCCCATTATTTAGCCGTTTTTATTTTTTTCATAGAAAATGAAAGGATGCTAGCAACGATGAGTCTTGCATGCAAAGCAATTAAATTGGTATTTGTAGATATGATGTTAGACAAAGGCAATATTCAGCTGTGTATGTTATTGTTTAATCTGGCCAACAAATCATTCAACAAGGAATATTCTTTTCGCTATATTTACATGTTATTTACATCCATTTATTCCAATAGTCCTGAATGAAAGCTTTAGTGATCTCGTCATTGCCTACAGTCCGATTAGGCCCAAGAGATAAGATAACCTATCTAATTTCATCATTTGATGTGAGAGCTAAAAGCATAGCTATCTGGTTAGAAGAGGCAATAGCCTTAGGTCAAGGTAGTACTTATGGAAGGATATAGGGGAATGTCATATTCCATTTTTTTAGTAAAGAACTCTAACATGGCCACCTGAATGTCCTCAATCACAATCATGTTACTGCCACTACTAACTTGAAGGGAACTAATAAGATTGTCCTATCGACTCCTCATAGCAACCGCATGGAAAAAGAAGCTCTGGTCCCCCAAGTGAGCCCATTGTTGTTACGCCCTTTACCACCGCCAAAGTTCTATCTTGAATAGTTCAATGCGATTTTCTGCAATAATCTCAAGGTGTCTATGCTCACTCTCTTCCAAACCCAATGAGTCTTTCCTTTGAAGCTTAGAAATTTCCTTCTTAAGGGATAGAGGAGCTTCGGTGATGTTGCCAAACGTGGCTTTGCTCCATCTAGCAAGGGCCTGGAGAAAATGATCAAACGTGGTGCCAATGCTCACCGGTGGCGAACCTTTAGTAGTTTTACTTCAATCCATAACAATAATGCTCCTAGATTCTGGATACTTAAGCCAAAGATCTTCAAACTGCAGATGCCTTTCAAAAAGTTCATAATCAAGACTTTGGAATTGATGCAAGATAGGATAGTGGTTTGAATTGAATTTGATGAAATGAGATACTGTGGTGTCGAGAAGACATGTAGGCCCATAGTACTAAGGAAAACCTTGTCTAAATGCTGAAAAATCGGATCTTGACATGTTTTATTGTTGCACCAAGTGAATGGATTGCCATAAAAGCCCAAATCATAGAGGTCCAATTCAGAAATCACCTATTAAGATTCCTCTTGAGCTATAGAAAATCTAAATCTATTCTGTTCTTTCTTATCGTCTTATGTCACGACATTTTTTATGTCACTAGCAATCACCATGAGAGTGTTCCTATTTGTAACACACTGGATAGCCTGCAAAGCATACCCCCTAACAATATAATCTTTAGCAGCATAAATGCCACACTATTTTCATGAGAGGTGGCCCTCTCTCCCAATCTTCATCTGTGTGATTACAGAGATCTAAAAGTAAATTAAACTCTTTAGAATAACATTCTCACCAAATTGCCTGATTGCTGGCTCACTGACAAAGTCCTAATTATGACCAAGAAGCCGATCAGAATCCCTTCGAGAAAAGGACTCTACATGGATGTCAAGCAATACAATGAGATTAACTTGATGATGTCTAATAATCTCTTTAAGCTAATTGCAAGAAGAGGAGGATTTCACTCTACTATTCCATGTAAGTGTGGTAATCATGTGGAAGAAAATAGGGGCTATAGCCATCCCACCATGATGAACCGGAGATTTACTATTTCTGCACCCCAAAGAACAAATTAGTGGCCCAAGGTCCTTTAATTCTTTGGAGATACCGGCTGCAAACACATTCATACACATTCATTTGATAAAAAACAAGCCCATTGCTAAGCTCATTGGGGACAATACACTGCACCCCATGAGCAGCAACCACAGCAACCTGAGATGCAGGGGAGACAGGCTCCAAAACCTCTTTCTGAAAGATGGCATGGTGCTTGACAGAATTCTCTTCCTGCCGTCATCCAATGGAACCAAAAACCATAGGAACAGTAGGAACCACCACAGCCGGTCTTTCTACAGCAGCTGGACTAGCTGGTATTGAAGGAGTAGCAGAATGCAAAACTCGGGTAGCCCATTCATGCCCCTGTACAGCAGTTTGAAGCACTGGACCCTGGGCAGCAGGAATTGCTAGCTCACGGATAACCCATTCATGCCCCTGTACAGCAGTTTGAAGCACTGGACCCTGGGCAGCAGGAATTGCTAGCTCATGGATAACCCATTCATGCCCCTGTACAGTAGAAAGAACTGGAATCTAGTTTGGTAGCTCTCGGGTAGCCCCTGCATGATCCTGGACGACAGTTTGAAGGGCTGGGCCAACAGGAATTGTTAGCTCTCGGGTAGCACTATGAGGATCCACAGTAATGCGTTCCAACACGAGTTCCTGCACCTCATCCAATAGGTTATGACCAATAATTAAATTGATAAGATACTAGCATCTGATGATATTAAAAGGTTTGCCTCCTTTTCCCTCTAAATACAACACTATCTCGCTTAAATCTTCATTAAAATGCCACTGCCTTGCACAAGAATGGCTCACTTCTTGCAATTTCGTCTAAAGGCTCCTAATAATTAGCTTTATACTGCATAAATTAAAGAAAGAAGCCATCGAGTCCCATTCTTAGGAATTCCAATTGTTATGATTGGTGGTGATATTGAATTAGGTGTAATTTGCACAACATTTTAATGAATAACCCATATTTCTCCTTTCAAATGTTAGCATCTTCCTCGAAAGAAATTGGCCAACCCCTTCCCCACCTCACTTGGTATTAAATCTTCAACTTATTCTATTCCAGTCCATGGTTCAAGAATGAAGCTTATTTCAAGTTTAAATTAGTTCGAGGAAATAACCATTCTAAAAGCATTACTATCAATTGGTCTAGTATTTTGTCATGGAACTTTATGGTAAAAATGATCAACAGGCTAGGATTATGGGAGCTAACCACACTAACAAAACCAAGAGTAGCAAAGTATGACCACTCTCTTCCAATATAATTCCGTGCTTATGCTTCATTATTCTACTTAAGATCCTCTGCATTGCCCTGATTATTGTGCTTGACACAACTTATTTGGGTCTCTCTAATGCAATCACTGTTTATTGTGGTGCTAGCACTACTTCGGATTAGCATGCCACAATTAACATAGAAACTAATTTCTGTAGGACTATACCCACTGCAGCTACTACTTCAGCTTGATGATTCCCGTTTCCCTTTCCTTTCAACTATCTTCAATACAAAACCAGCTTGTACCTTTACTTATTTGACTACTCTTGTTGGCTTTACTTTTCCATGGCATCCTTTGGATTAAGTTATTCTAGGCTTACCATTGGACCTTTTGCAGCTCGTTCTTGTTCCTTGGCCAAAGTTTTTGTGGATATGGTGACACAACATGAGAGAAGCTCAACTGGAAAGTGACTGAGAGAAGTAGTGGGAAATGGGAAATGTAGAGGGTGGAAGAGAACTTGAATCAAGCTTAGAATATTCTAGCACTATGGACTTTAGTAGGATAAAATTACGGATACAATTTGCTCTCATAATTCTGATATTGCCCTCGTGTTTTGCATCATGAGCCATACATTTTATGATCAAATGGTGGAAGTGATTCAAGTAATGCTTCTTAATCTCAACTTCTCCCTTGTCTTCATCGCTGACTGTGCTAAGCTTTAGAGTTTTTAATTTAACCTGAATATGAAGTTCCTTGACGCCATAAGAACATCTATTAGAAGATTTTAACTCTATGAGCGGTATTGTTTCTGTCCATGCTGTTTGATTAAGTAATGGGCAGTTTTGACCAAGTACAAATTAAGTTTGCCGACTATTCTATGTTTGTGTTTGAGCTTTTAGCCAATTTCAAGTCATTTCAGCATTGTTTTGGCTTGTTACATCAATTGGGACAATTTTGGTTTAAATAGTCTTCAGGCATCATGTTCTGCATCTACTTCCACTTATATATATTGTTTTGTCTCCACCCTCTGTGATTTCCTCTGGGTTTGTCTCCTTTGGGATCCTCTATACTGATTTGTGTCAACTTTTGGTTTATCTATATCATCTCTGATCTCTTTGGGAAAATCCAGTAGACACAATATCAAGATTTCAAGACTAACCTCTGGATTTCTGAAATCTTCTGGCACCATAGGGTTTATTTATTGGCTTAATGAAAGATCTCCAAATCAGCTATTCACCAGTAACACAGACTGTGAATTGCTATAAATTTGTCACAGAAACAAATGGTTGGACATTTCAATAATCGATCTTCGTAGCCAATACACATCATGAATTCTATTTTAAAACTCTTGATTTCATATTCAAAATTAATGATAACAAAACACCACACATATCACTAAAGCTGCTGTCTTCAATACAAAAGAACTTGCTTCTTTGTAGTCATTTCTTTTAAAAACTTTATTTAATGTCTGCAGTGACATTGAAGAAATTAATTCGACCAAATGTACCCAATTTGTGTCTGTATGGATGATTGTTTCATGCTTTGTATTTGTTAATTTTTTGTCTTCATGTAGTAGAGCATGGTGTTTCTTACTGTTTAATTTTGAATGAATACAGGTTGCTGCTGAGGTGACTAAAGGCATCAAAGTTGCAAAGCTTCAGAAATCATTGACATCATTGAGTTCAGAGTTAAATGCATCCAAATCTATTGCTATTGATGAATGCAATAGGAATTCTTCTCTTCTTGCTGAGATAGAGATGCTAAAGAAGGACAAGGAAACGTTGCAATTTAGACTTGATAAAATGGATGAAATAAACAAAGAGAACCTGCTTTTGAAGGTTTGAAGAAAATTTGCTTTATGATCTTTCACTATTAGTTAAATTGTCTTCATCTTCATATTTCCTATCATCTTGATTTGTTGGTTATTCATGCAACTAAATAAATTTGCACAAATAATTATATTTTAATTAGAGTTTGTGTACAATGCCATGGTATTTGAAATTTGTCATTTGTGTCATTTCAGTGATGATGGAGTGCTAGTCATTAATATATTTAAAGAGACATTGCATACTTATATCTTGTATTGAGCTAAGAATATAAACAGGAAGAGTTGCTGTAAAATGTAAGGATGGGGTTAATGTCTTGTACAGTTGTAAGAATGATGAAATAGCTTTAAATGAAGACATGTTTTGAGGGGACTAAATGGATGAGTTGAATATGGTAGAACTAGACCATAAAATATAATGGTAAGGAGAAATGGTGCAATACGATGAAGCTGATACACATGTGGACGCTATCATACAAGGTAATGATATATCACGATCACAATGCCGATCTTAAGAAATTAAAATGCTTGATTTTATCACTATGCATAGTTACATAAAGTGGACACCGCAAAAACATATGCCCCCAAACATGCATCACGTAAACAAAAATGCAGCAAATGCACTTCACTTGACCAAACATCTTGAAAGCAAACTAACAATGATAAAAAAAAACACCATTAAATACACATATAATAGGCATTAAAACACCGAAAATATGCTAAAGGATTAGACGCCTCCACAACTCCATCAATAAATGATGTGCCCAAAACCACCTTGCTGATTTTTAAATACCAAAGGAGACAAACCACTCTTAACTTTCCCATGGAAGTTATGCCATAGAACCAAAAACTCTAAATTTTCTCCAACAATGCCAACAAAACAATTAGAAATAAGAAAGCAATAAAGTGATATAGTATAAGGTTGGACGACTCTCTCTCAAGGGTTTCTATTTTCTTCCTCTCACTTGACAAAAGATTGGTGGCAAGAGTCTTCAATTAATCATAAACGATTATGATCCTTGACTTCTCGATGTTCTTTGGTGTCACATATACTGATACCCCAAGCTGTCCTCCTAAATCCCTTTTATAGTCTAAGGGTTGAGATACAAACAAAAATAAAAAGTGAAGTATATTCAAAAAATCATGTTATACAATATTTGAACTAAAATTCAAATCATGGATTACACATGAAGAAAACTCCTGCATAACATCTAGATTTAAATTCCTTTCCAAACCTTGGCTTGTGCGATCCACAATCACTCCAAGTGAACAATTGAACCTACTTCATTCTTAGATTCGTGTTGTCTCAAACATCCTCATAAACCATCTCACAAGCCAATTTTAAACATCTTGAGTCTCCATGAGACTAGCAAATAAATCCTTCAAATTACTCCACGAAGTCATAACTTATAGTTATTTTACAAATGTCTAAATGACTCCAAATCATCTTCTTGAGACCATCATTTCCTCCTTTAGCCCAAATCTCTCAAACACACCTACAAGTAAAGTCTACCCCTCAAGCATATGCCTTTTATTGATCCCAAAAGCTACCTTTTTGATACCACAATCACTTCATCAAGTTCAAATACTCAAGATACGTTGTTATCTCCACTAGGCATCTTGCCAAGCATTCATCTTTCCTTGTGACATAATCTCAAGCACTATAGACTTCTTTTGCATCCAAAAGGCTATATATGATACTTTGTAACCTTTTGAGCTATGTGCTCAAGAGCAAAACACATTTAAACATACCATTCGAGTGCATAAAATATCTCGAGTTAACCTCTCGTATTCTAAACCAACCTCAAGCCATCTCCTTGAGATCATCTTGCATATTCCTTATGAGACCTCATTACCAAGGATTTAGTTGTTGTAATACTTCTCAAAACGTATAACTTGTTTCCTTCAAATTCCACTACGTCTCGAAACCTTCCCAATGACAAACTATTACCTCCTCATATACCCTCAAGGAAGCCCAATACCACTTGAGAACTCTCTCTTAAGTCAAAATCTCTAGAGATCTTGCATTTGAAACTTGAACTCTAGTAAAACATATAATGAGATTACTAAATGTGACAACATAGTAGGACACTTCTTATTGCATTTGATAATCAAAACTTGCTCATTGTTGTGCTTGACCAATTACAATGAGTATGGCATCATGGATCATGCATTGTCAAAATGGTCGATTAGGAGGTACTAATTCCTTTCTAAATTGAATGGGTTTGTGATATCCATGCTTGAAGACCATTAGATTTGTGGGATTACTAATTGGTGAAAGAAAAGCATGGTTATGTAGATATGATGGGTTTATTTTCGATGATGGATCTTTGGAACACTATTTTTGAGCAAAGTGCGATTGTTGTCATAGTTCAAAGAGGAATATCAATAAGCCTATAAGTTTGTCAATATTCTCCATATCATTTATCATGTTTGTTTCTCTTTAAAAATATAGTTTTTTTTTCTGTGTGAATGTAAACTGATGGCCCTTGGGCCTTTACTGATGCATTGTATAGAGAGTTTTTATTACACATAGTTGAGGAGGTTAGTATAGTAGCTTCACACTTAACCATAGTTTGTTATCTTCCTTTGAGTGATCTGGCTTGGATGGTTCCCACACATCACTAAGTGTCCCTTCAAGAAATTTTTATTACAAACTTTGTTGGGTTGTTATGCATTGGAGGCCCTACTCCATTTGCATGTCTTGTGATCAGTAGCTTATCACACCCTAACACCCCTCTTTTCTTGGCTTAAGGTTTGCCTCATTTTGTTCAATATAACTACTCTTATTCATATTGTTGAGTCTATTCTTAGTTTTGGTTGTATGACCATATTTTGGCCATGGTTGCAACTACCTCACCGCATATGGTGGGCTTATACTTATCACATCCAAAGGAAGCTAGTCCCCTTGTCTCTGTTGTTGTCTTAGGTTGCTTTGGCTACCTCACATTAGGTTAACCAGCACTCAACTATTAAGGCCTTGAACCTGTCGAGTCCACTCGACTCTTTTTACCCCTAAATTCTAATTTTGGCAAACCTAAACCTTAAAATAATTTTAAAAAGAGATCTTTAGGTGTTAAACAGCAAATAGACTTCAAAATAATAAATGGGATCTTAGTTTGATGCAAGTGATGTATGCTTTATCATTTATGGTTTCAAGGAAGTTTCATTTTTATTGATGTAAACTAAATGTCTAGTAAAGTATAATCTTTAAAATAGTAAGATCAGAAATTATGTGATTTGTGAACTAAAGCAAATAACTAGCATGGTAGTGCTAGTGATTTTATGAGAAAAATGTAAATAAGCTTGGTACTTGATATTTTAAATATGAACTTATGATTTTTTTCCTTGCAAACATTTCCTTTTCATTTGTGAGTTTTACAAAAATCTTTAGGTAATAACTTAAAAACTTTAACTTCATAGAGAATAAATCCAAATATTAAGTTTTAGTAGGCTAAGGTTGGGTAATGCAACAATTGTACAAACTCAATGCTTGTATGTGATCTTGCTACTATAGATTTAGCACAATGATTAAGCATACCAAAGCCTAATATCGCAATAACTCTAGCAATTGATATGCTACTAGGTAAGTTGATTGTGATGATAAGAAACTAATTGAAATCGCAAAAAGAATTAAGATGAAGGCAGCCTAGCATTGCATGTTTAATCAATAGAACAAACAATTAAAAATTGTAATGAAATCACTCCGATTCTAACTCTAGGTTATGAAAAGTGGTAGGATATCAAAGCAACAAAAGAAATATCCCATTACTTGCTTTATAACCTTAGGGTTGTTTGAGAAGCAAGGAAAAAATAACTTATTGAGAGGGGATCAAACATTTAGTTGATTATCCAAGACAATCATATAAGGTTGTCTTGACATGATTGGATCACCTAGATGATTTTGGTTTGCTAAATTCCAAAAAGATATTTTTGTTAGCTTTGGTATTATCAAGTTATTTATGTGATGATCTTTGATTGACAATATGATCCTAAGTTGAAAACATTACAAGCCACTATCACATATTCAAATTGGCTCTAAACGTCATAGTATTGCTCAAAAAGATGAGATGTACTTCTAGACATCCCAAATATACTAAATACACCAAGTTTTAGTGCATTGCCAGGCCAAATATAGTTATCCATTAAAAACATGTAGGTATAAGTCCAAGTATAGATATAACATTGACACATGACAAACTATTAAAATGTTCTAGATAATGTGAAGAATGCAAAACAACCATAAGAACCTCTAGATGTGCTAGTTGTCTCGCACCTAGGATGATTTCCTAACCTCTACATAAATGTTCTATTCTAAATACTTTATTTAATTTTAGCTTGTTGATGCATAAAATATGGACACCACATATGGTCTATTTGGTTGCATTTTGGATACATTCAAGTTTTTATAAATAGTATATTTTCACTGTCTGGTTGATTAGATTTAAAAAAAAGAACTTCAAAATTCACACTAATTATTCAAAATTACATATTTTATTTTTCTTAGAATGAGTAAACAATTCCTTATTTTCTCTCCTTCAAAAGAAGAGATCTTTTTCCTATGTCACAACCATATTTACTATCGTTAGTTGCAAAGTTTCATTACCTCTATTCATCATCAATCGTTGGGTTCTATCACCTATCGATCACGACCATCACTCCATCATCAAAGCTGGTTGCCAATCAATTATCAACTATATGTTGGCCATCATATCCACTAAGATCCATCTTCTCCACTTGTCTTTCTAATGCAACATGCAATCAAAAAATGGATTTTTAAAATCTAAATTTTAAATGTGATAAATCAAATAAGAAATTTTGATTTACTACAATAAATAGATTTAAATAAACATCACAATATAAAATTCCTATTCCATCATTTATAATTTCATAAATTTAAAATTCGCATGGAATTTGAATTACACTCAATCAAATAGGTCCTTGCTAGAATTAATGTTTTTTTTTTTTGTTGGTTAATATTTTGGTGAAAGTATTTTTTGAGGCTTAAATGAGCATTTTTATCTTCTTTGATTTCCAGCATTCCTCTTAAAGCTCAATATGCTTGTTAGTGTTATGTTTTTAATTGATTAATTGATACAAATAAAGAAATTTCTCTCTCTTTTTGTAGGCTTCCATGGAATCTCTTGAAAAGAGAAACTTGAGGTTGGAGATCGAACTACAAAAATCTCAAAAAGAAAATTTAGAAATTTTGAATAAGTTGCAAGAAACTGAAGAAAAATTCTTTGATCTTCAGCAGAACATTCAAAGGTAATTTCTTTTTCTTGTCCTCCTGTTAGAGCAGGTTATATTCCTAGTTAACCAGACCTATGCCATTGTTGTATAGGAATTGTAATCCTTTTCTATTTTTGCATTTCTTGTTTATATTTGTAACTTACAATCTTTATTTTTCCCGACCAAATGCTATACAAGTTTATTTGTAGCATGAGCAATCATCTTGTTTCTGTTTTACAGCTTGGAGGAGAAGCTATCTAACTTACAAAATGAAAATCATATTCTGAGGCAAAATTTAGTGCACAAATCTCCATTGAACAGTCTTTTTCCTTTTAAGAAATCATTCCTTGAGGTATATTTGCTTACTTTTGTCAATATAGCTGCCTTTGATGACCACCCGTTTGTGAAATATGCTGCCATCTGCAATCGAAATATAATGAATTGGACTAACTTGAACTTTTGTTTTTATATTAAAGAAACAGATTTATTCTGGTGGCCACTTCCTTCCAGATGCTGAATATAATTCTGTGTTTGAGAGTCGTGATTTTCCGGTTTAAATTTGGCGCTTGATTTGCAGCAGTATTTTTTTTTTTATTGCTTTGATTAATAGGGAACACCAAAGCAAGAAAAATATATGGTCTCTGTTTCTCCGACCATTTGCGAAGCTCGGCAACCAAGGATGGCCGTTGACAAACATAAGGTGATTTGCTTATTTTGTATTGATTTTTATGTCATTTTTCATATAATAACTTATCCCATCAGACTTACGTCTGCATTTTTTTTTTTTTTTTTTTTTTTGATATTGTTTTTACTGATTCAAAATGGTAGTTTTTTTATTTTGTTTTTTGGAATATTTATTTAAATTAAACTTTATGTAGGAAAGCTTTGATCTGCTTGTTTGTTGCGTCAATGAAAATTTGGGTTTTGAAGATGGTAAACCAGTTGCGGCTTGCATTATATACAAATGTCTTCTCCAATGGCGGGCATTTGAAGCTGAGAGGACTATTATTTTTGAAAAAATAATCGAGGCAATCAATAATATTATTCAGGTTATATCTATTTGACTTCTGTTCTTTCTTTTGCTGATGGTTTACTTTTTCTTATTATAACTTTTGTTTCTAATAAACTCTTTGATTTATTGATGTGAACTCAGGTAGAAAGCGAGAATAATGATATCCTGCCATATTGGCTGTCAAATGCTTCTGTGCTTCTATGTCTTCTGCAGAGAAATCTGAAAACAAATGGTTTTATCGAAACGCCTAATCGTCGCTTCACGTTATCAGCAGCCATCAGTGGGAGAATGACTCGAGTATTTAATTTCAGCTTTTGATTCTTTCATTTCATTTTTTTTTCAATTGTTAGTTTTCCTAATCTGTTTTTCAGATAATTTTTTCTTTCGTTTCATGGTATTATATTTTCAAATACTTATTCAGGCTTTGAGATCACCTTTAAAACTTGGACCTGAGGATGGCAATTCAGATGTAGATGCAAAGTATCCCGCTATACTTTTTAAGCAGCAACTGACTGCTTGTTTGGAAAAGATTTTTGGATTGATACGGGATAATTTGAAAAGAGAGTTATTATCACTTCTGAGTCAATGCATTCAGGTAAATGACAACATATAGGATTTTTTTCTAATTTAGTAATTTTGTCTGTTCAAAACTAAGGGTTTCATGATTCAAATTATGCAGAGTAAATAAAACAATTTTCATGAGAAAAATATCTTTCAAGCTTGGGATAGATTGTACTCTCCTTATGCATGTATTTCTATATTCCCAGCCTAGTTGCCTTAACGTGCAATATGTTGATTTGACCATGCTGAATCTTATCATGTATTCTAAGGTGATCTATTTGAATGTTCCTGCAAGATTTATTTGAATCATCTTGAGGGATGTGATGATTGTCTATGACGATCCCGAATAGACAGTAAATATCAAAGAATGGATAGAATTTGCCTGAGGATATTTTTGGTCTTTTTTTTTATGAATAATTAGAAAAGACATCTCCCCTTCTTGGGCATTACCACACTTGTTCTCAGAGAGCAAGAACTTATCTTTAAGTTAAATAACCAAATTGTTAAATGTTTCATTCATTATTTGATGGGCATAGCCTATTATACAAGGCATCCAACATAGCCTTGTATCCCATTTCAAGATGTGGGTCTTAAAGTGTCAAAAAAATAAAATACAATAAAATAAAATTCCCACAAATGTTCTCTAGCTTGTATGGCCTATTATGATCAGAGGCCATCCAGAACAACTAGCTGGTTGTGTCAGATGATCAACATGAAACATTAGATCATAAGGAAAATGCTAGCACACAATAACTACAGGATAGCAACTAGAAGTTTTCCAAGAGATTAGGCATGAAAGGTGCCATAAGGTTATTGTTGAAAATTGTCATTGTCAATTGAGCTGATGTTGTCACCGCTAACATAGTGGAAAACACTACTATTGTAGTCCTGATTATGAATTGCACTTTTGATGTGGTACATTGGAATAAGACGCTCTAGAAAATGCCCCACTCTGAGGAAGGAGCAAAAATAATATATTGCTCCTCATTGCAAGATGATATCAAAATCTTTCTTTTAATGCATGGGTGAGTTGTTCCTATGTTGATTTGTCTTTGACACTTTCGAAAGATGCTTAAGGTTGACAATATATTTGTGAGAACGAAGCTTGCTTTCGGATATAGCATTGATTGGCCAGTTGTGTGGAAAAAGAATCTTACATCACATATTCCCTGTTTAAAGTGTACAAGAAATGGGGGCACTTTACTAGTTTAAGCATGCTGTACATCAACATGGAATTTTTTTTTGTTCAGTTCTATTATATAGAAGATCATAATTCTGTCCAAACAGGAGGATTGTGGTTCAATGTCAAACCAATTTTTGGCCTTGATGTTTTGATTCTTGTCTTTTCAACTCCTTTACATTAGGATGCCAGCACAACTATTTTATTGTTGGATATTGTCCTACCTCATAAGGATCAGTTCCAAGGTGAGATCACTCTACAGGTCGAGTCATGTGCCATATCCACATAGCGGACTGCATTTGTTCGGTATATTTCAGTGATTTATCTATGTGGAACTGTCCATGGTGTGTTATCATCACAGCAAAGTGGGATATCACATTATTAATTGTCTTTTCAAACCATGGTGCTTTGCAGCAAGATGGCTGGGCTGCAATCGGCAACAATGCTTCAGTGCCCATGGTGTTAGAGGTTTGAGTCTACAATAGTGGACACAGCACTGCGCAATGGTAAGATGACACTTGCTCAGGAAAATTAGTCCTGCAGATGTTGTGTGGAAAAATGAAGTTGCAATAACATGGTTCTTGAGGTGGCCCCGACAATGTCATTAGAGATATCAGTGTCGGATCTTGAATGATCGATTTTGTAGGGGATAAAATGAACAAAAATAGGAGTTCTATTCCAAAAGAAGCTTTTGTCATTATTAAGCAATGAAGATCCAAAAGAACAAATTTATCTCACCTCTTGGACATTGCCACATCTCTTTTCAGAACCTTGTTAATGTCACCATTTTTGGAAAACATTCCTTATCACATGCTAATCTTACTCAAATTAATTAACCAATGGTTAAAGTTTCATTGGACGCTTGATGATTGCAAACCTTATTTGCAGCCCTTTATATATACAGGGCATCAAATCATTCTTAGTTCACTTTTAAGATGTAGAATTAATGAATTCAATGACAAAAGGATTGTACAAATGTTCTTTGCATGGATAACCTTGTACAATCAAGGAAAGTAAGAACAATACAAACGATCAAGGACAGTACAAACACAAGAAGAACAACATAGTAATGAGTACATAATAAACTACAAACACACATTAAGGACAATACAAACACACAATATTACAACATAGAAAAAATTAAGTCAAGGCATGAGAAGGTTATTGCCAATATAGTCGCCGTCACCTGGAATGACATGATCATTGCAAACACTTTAAAATCATAATTGTAGTAGAAACTTGATTATGAGTGGTAGTTTGGACATAGTAAAATCAAAGAAGAATCATTTGAGAGGAAGGTACAAAGCTTGTCCCTAAATGTCTGCTGAAGTCAGGATGAAATAGTGAATAATCTAACCAAATTGTGCCACGTATAAAAAGTAAAAGAATTATAATAGAAGAAGTTAGTAATCTTATTACATCGAAAGGGAGAAAGAATTTTTTGTTCAATGGCTTATTTTTTTCTTTTGATAACTGGATGCATTGTAATTTAATTCTTATTTCGAATGCAGGCACCTAAATCTACTCGTGCAACTACTGGAAGATCATCAAAATTGCCAGGAGTTTCACCCCATCTGCCTCTGAACAGTAACTGGGAAAGCATCATTGAATTCTTGAATTCACTTTTGCTTCGATTGCGTCAAAGTTATGTAAGTTGTAAAAATTATGTTTTTCTGAATGGTTCAATCATAGTTCAAGTGAATTTGATGACAAATGAAATTTTGTATTGTCGTGTGCAAGACAGATAATTAAATACACTTAAGTTACAATTAATAGTAAAATAACAATTTTAGTTCACAACAAAGCAATCGTTATGCTCTTAGGAAAAAAATGTAGTGCAACTTTCAATAAAGCATATGTCTCTTTTAAGTGTACATATAAGAGTTAATGAAATATTTAAATCAATGGATCATTTTTATTTTAACCCAAATGCATATTAGAACATCGATGTGAAGTATTTAATTACTTTTATAAAAACAAGATAATAAAACAATTATAAAATAATCCAGTACTTAAAAAATAGTTTAGTTTTTCTGAAAAATTTGCAAAAGGAATCAAAATGTATTTTCAATCTTTAATATCTTTTATTTGTGATACATTTTAAAAATAAAAGAAAATAAAACATACTGATTAAGCTTCATTTTGAGGTGGAATAATATTATGTAAATTGATGTAGTACAAAGATAGCCTAAATTCATCAAACTTTATCAAAAAAACAATTTTAATGCCCAAGTTGCATCAAATGGGACGACCCAAGAATGCTTAATGAGTCAAACAAATTATTTTTTGGTCCTATATAAAAGTGTATCAATTCCTCTTTTTGATTGTTAGTTCAAACCTTTTCTTGTTGAATTACCACAGTTCAAATGGTATTAGTGGATGGCTTTCAAAAATATTCTGTGGATGTTGGTTAATGGCTTTATAAAAGCTTCCACTTTCAATTTTTATAATTTTCATTGCTTAGTTTAAATGTTTGAAGAATATGCAAGAAAAAGTGTTATACTACAGCATTTTTGTTTTACCTGGGAATGGCTGGTACCA
The DNA here is from genome assembly GCA_023846275.1 of Vanilla planifolia. NCBI lineage: Eukaryota > Viridiplantae > Streptophyta > Magnoliopsida > Asparagales > Orchidaceae > Vanilla > Vanilla planifolia. The sequence continues at coordinate 39,098,137 of CM043865.1, forward strand.
TTATGCTAGTTTAGGACCATAGCATGGAATCATATTTGTGAAGTTTAGATGCGACGAATTAGTGCTTTTATAGATTGAATCTGTTGTCCTCACATTTTATCTTATGTTAAAATCTATGTGGCTGCAGCATTTTCTTTTAGCTGATTAATAACCATTTGTTTATATAACTTATATAAAGCCTCAAATTAGAGCTTTGTGTCCAGTAAATTTAGTGTGAGTATTTTAAAAAAAAAACAAAATCTTATTTAAAAAGTATATGTTACGCTTGACATAATTCCTTAATATTTTGATATTTTATGTTAACTTTTGCTTCAGAAATTTATATGTTCTGATTGATCTTGGTATTTGTAAGGTGCCTTCCTTCTTCATCCGCAAGATCATCACACAGGTTTTCTCCTTTATTAACATCCAGCTTTTCAATAGGTGAATGAACGATTTATTTATTTTATTTCAACTTTTTGATTTTGGAGGTTTGAACCATTTGGATTTCTTTTGACTTTCCTGTAATAAATACTAGTTTGCTACTGAGGCGGGAATGTTGTACATTCTCTAATGGAGAATATGTTAAATCTGGGTTGGCAATGCTGGAAAAGTGGATTGCTGATGTTACTGAAGAGGTAAACATTTTTTTTTAAATGATTTTCAATCATTCATGCTCTTATCCTTTGATTTCTTTAGTTTGCAGGAACCTCTTGGCATGAACTAAATTATATCAGACAAGCTGTTGGTTTTCTGGTAACATTTTTCAAATCACTGGATTTTAATATATGGATTAGTTTTATGCCGTTGTAACCTTCGATGAATTTTAATAGGTTATTCACCAGAAGAAGAGAAAAACATTAGAAGAGATCAGACAAGACCTCTGCCCGGTACAAGCATAAATCTCTATTTTATGTAGCCTCAAGTTTTTCTAATTCTGTATTATTTTATTTTGGGCTTTAACTTTGTTTAAGATATGCAGGCACTCAGTGTTAGGCAAATATATAGAATTTGTACCATGTATTGGGATGATAAATACAGCACACAAAGTGTTTCAAATGAGGCATGTGAAATTTTTTACTACATCACCGAAATTTATCCATATGCTTTTTGTCGAAAAATTTGTTTCTTATTATGTCTATGAATTCCAGGTTGTTGCAGCAATGAGAGAAATGGTTAACCATGACTCTCAGAATCTCCTGTCAAATTCCTTTTTACTTGATGATGATATGAGGTACGTCAACTTCTTATGTTGTCATATAAATAAAAATTTTAAAGAAGATTTTTAGCTGTCCTTAAAACAAGTTTTTAAGTATAATTCTATTGTATGTAGAATTGAGATTGTATATTCTATATTAGGTTTCATGGCGGTAGAGTTAGTAAAGTTGTGTTTAAATTATCCAAGAAGAAAAAGTAAAATTCCTAATAGTGGATAACCTCCTCATCCTCATCCTCATCCTCGTGCAAAATCTAGCCAGGAATAAAGGAAGCTAAACTGTTTAAAAACTCATCAAAAGAGAGACCACTAGAGTAGTTAAAGAATTTATCGAAAAACAATGATTTATCTACCCTTAAACAAGTTGAGAAAATCTTGTGGGTGATAGCATTAGCTGACCACTTGCATCAAATTCTTACCAAGTTTAAAATCAACCTGAATTAGTCCCATGGGTGCCATTGACTATAGTTTCCTAACTGTAAAAGAATGCATTGAAGCAGTATAGTCCTGATCTCAAAATAGACTTGAAAATGGCTGAGCTCCAATAAGATTCTGAGCAAAGCAATATGTTACCAAGCGTTAAAATTGCACGTGAGGAGTAACCTCCTTGCAACGTTAAAATTGCAAGCATTGTTAAATGTGTCGAAGAAGTGATACCCTGCCGCTATCCACATTCAGCACACAAATGTCCTTCCAAGCAATAACAACTGGAGTCATCTCAGAAACCACAACAAACTTAAGAATTTTTCTCAGCACTTCTATTCACAGCTTTAGGTATCCCAAGAACATCAATCCCATAAAGATTAATTGCTTTGATGTCCAGACCTCTTCACAATTAGTGATCTGCTCTAAAATTAAAAAGTAAAAGCGTTATATTTTGATTCCATTTATGACTTTTTTGCCTGACCACAATAGACCACATAGATCTATGCCTTTCCTCCTCTTCTTCATTTGGAAGGTACTATTGGAAATAGTGGAACGATCAATATTCATTCTTGTCTTTTTTTTGTATTAAATTTTGGTCAGTTTTAGTCATCTATTTTCATTATTCGAATAGAAATCCATAGAATATGATTCTCTTTCGTTTTGAACTCTTTTCTTTTTTCTTTAGTTATTTTCTAAGATATAGAATATATAATTTCAATATCTTAATTTAAAAATTATTCTTAGTGTATTCTATTCTTAGTGTATTCTTAGTTAAATATTTGATATTCTAGTTAGAAACTATAAAAATAAAAGGAAATTATTTATATCTAGTATTTCGAACGTACGCCTCTCCATGGGTTATAGCCTACGACCTGGAAAGGGATGTTTTTATGTCAGCAACAGTAGCGCAAACTCATGGCATCGTTGATCTTGTAGGGTTCGAAAGTGAAAATGAAAATTTTGTTGGGGGATTCCAACACGGATATACTCCCCAGGATGGACCTCCATTTCTATTTCTACCAAATTAAAATTTTCCATGATTTATTTTCATTTCGATTCAAAAGAAATGATTCATAATTATCAACCGTCCGGTTATTCATAAGAATTCAAATGAGAAAAGGAAAGAAAAAAGAAAAGTGAATAGATAGAACATTGCATCATGCCACATCACTTATTATAGGGATCTTACGGAGCCTGTTGATACATGACACTTCCTTTGAGTTTGATCATAGAAAAGATTCTCCTCAAATGAACCGGTATTGAGCTATCTCAAACCTATTTTTTTGTCTTCTTTCGGATCTATTTTTTAACTGATTCTGATCCCATTTTTGAGACAAGTTCAAATTAGTTTTTCCTTGTTCCGGAATTTCGTTGTCTTTTATTTGCTTTACGCTTTGTGAAATCATTAGGTTTAGACATTTCCTCGGGGATCCTTACTCCTTTTCAAAAAGACAGCAACATACCTTTTGTTTTTTCTGTGGAAAATGAAAAAATAAGACTAAAGATTGATTCCTTTGGAATACACTTTTGATGAAAATAGTTTGCAAATTAATAATAATAAAAAAAAATTTGACTTTTTTTTATTTGAAAACTTGTTCAAATTTTCACCTCTATATATCGACGCTGAGGGCATCCTCGAAGAGCAGGAGTTTTCGTGGCATTTTTTTTTGGCTGTCTTGCATTTCTAATAAGTTGTTTAGTGGTCGGCATGTCGTGTTAAGAGAATCTCATTCTAGATAGAATAGAGTGGCTGGCTTTTATGGAAGCTTTAACAATTTATGGGCTGGTCGTGGCATTAGCTCTTTTATTTGCAAATCCTTTTGTTTAATGTTTAATTTCATCCCAGAAATCAAAATGTAAAAAAGAAAAAAAAAATGTGTATCATTTTTCTGAGTTTATCCACTCAGAGTTACCCTTTGCTCTTTCGAATTATATCAACACCTTACTCCTACAACTATAAAACTATTTCTTTTTTGTTTGTCGAAACAATACTATGGGAAGGGTTGATTTGAGGATAAGGAATTCGCAGATCCACTCGCTTTCTTCCCTTCGGTTCCTTTCTTCGCTTTTGTTCTGAGTTTCATACAATGAAAATTTTTTTTTCTTTTTTTATTTTACTTTGTATTTGTATAATATTAATATTAGGAGGCATTTTCACAAAGTAAAACAAAGTAGATTTTTCACAATTGACACGAGACCCCGAAACTAAGTTCAACTTCCCAAACTTTGAGTATTTTATTACAAACTCAAAGAGAGAATAAGAAATAGAAATGGCATCTATTGCCATAAAAAAAGAAAGATTCCATTTGGAATTCCATTACAAGAAATCAATGAAAAAACAAAAAGAACTCTTTTTTTCTTTAGTCCTATCTATTTCCTATTTCTTAGTCCTATCTATAAGACTAGAAGATATAAGAGGAGAACATATGAAAATTATCACCGATTCTTTCGTTTCCTTGGGACACTGGTCCTCCGCTGGGAGTTTCGAGTTGAATACCGATATTTTAGCAACAAATCCAATAAATCTTAAGTGTAGTGCTGGGTGTACTGATTTTTTTTGGAAAGGGAGTGCAATTTTGTCTGTTTGTTTCAAATTTTCTTTTGAATGGCTAACTAAATTAAAAAACAAATAACCTATATGTTGTCTCTGCAGCATTCCATTCAACACGGATGATATCTCCAAGGCCATGCCCTCAATAGACCCAAATGATATTGGTTTTCCTCCATCACTTGAACATATTCCATCAGCTCGTCTTCTTGAGCAAACAGAGGCAGTTCCTAGCTAATTTGAAGACATGTGTCCAGCTTTCCATTCTTCTTCCAGGTCTGCTGATCGACCATGTTTAATATTTTATTCAATGAACCAGTTAGATTATGTCCTTATGTATAGGTTGTATTGGTCCTTCTTTTATGGCTTACAAGTAAGGAGTTGAAAAATGTTTATGTATGGGCATGTATAGTTCTGTTCTTCGCTTGGGGCTTCAAACAACAAGACTTGAACTTACCAAAAAATTATCTTTTTCTACATAGATTTCTTCTTATTTAGGTGTAAATGATATGACACAGTAAGTATTTTGAGATTATTTTTGGTTCATAAAAATCAAGTGAAAAATAGATTTGTTGCAAGGTCTTAGATAAGTGTTAATCATCACTTGTGATGGCATTACATAGTGTATTTGGGATTCATCATAGATTAATCATTCATTATGAATTTTTTTTAATATCCTTTTCAAATACCTCATTATGGTGCCATTGTACTTGCCAAAAATAAATTTTAGGGTTTATGATTTTTCTTGAGCATGGAATGATTCACATGGTGGGTGCCACCTCTATGAGGCTTTGTTGGTTGATCTAATTCATATTCTTTACTTTTTATTCCCTTTATTAAATTAAGTTGCAAGGTTTAGAAATAGGTTTCATTCTTTGTATCTTTTCTATTCCCCTTTAATAGCTAAACAAGTTGCAGCAATTCTTGAGGAAATGTTTAATTTTCAATTTCTATTAGTAAGAGCTTTATTTTCCCTTTTTTTAATTTCTTTCATGGCATACATAATCATGGATTTGAAGAATGCAATGAAAGCTAGGTGATTTCTTGTTATCAAAGTGGCATAACTTGTTGGTTTACTTCACAAGGCTTGGTGGTCATTCACCTTTTCTTTCTTGAAACATCATCTTCACTCAATATTAATAGCACCTAAAAATTTATAATAATTTCAAATAAATTTCTAAATTCGATAAAAAAAAGCATCATCAATCATACCAAAAATTTTAATCGTACTTGCATAAACTTCACGTACCAATGCATAGAAACATTCATTTCACACATTTTATCAATAGAAACTTCATCTCACAACAAAATTACAAGAAGAAAAGTTCCAATGACTTTAATTCTATAAAAAATTCACAACCATGAAGCATCTTAACATGCATGACTTACAATGAATGAGTCAATTTGATCATAAGAAGGCGTCTTTTCCTTCCAAGCCAAGACACCCAAAATGGATCCCTTGACACAACAACGTATCCTTCTTGTGAATACAAACCCCTCGCTGCAAAATCATCTTCATATGCACGAAGAACAACATGGCGATGACCCCATAAGCGAGACAAAGCATCACACGCTCTAAGTAGCACAGTTGCAACCTTCCGCCTCCTGTGTTTAATTCAAAACCACTGTGATGAAGAATCCTTCTTGTTTTCCAACTGTTTTTACTCTTAAAACATGCCCCAACTTACCTAAACCTGGTACGAACTGCAATACCAGAAACATAGAGGTACTCCTCTGCCCCTTGAAGATGCCTGAGAACATCTTCATCTCTCTGAACGGTACAATCGACCACTCCGGCAAGCTCGACCGCAACATCTTCTATGGACTCTGCAACCAAACATGCATACCTGCTAAGGGAGCAAACTCTACAATAAGGTAAGTTGAGGTCTCAAGTTGTATGGATTCAATACTAGTGTAGCCTTGCATAAATGATTAGACAAAACAAAAAATCAATCATTCTTGAGGAGATTTTGTGTGTCCATCATGGAGTTTCATATTCATTCTAACTGGATTCAATGTTTGAACATTGATGTAATGATAAAAGCAATTACTTAGTTCAACATTGAAGCGGCATCAACAGAAACTTTAGATGCAAAGAGCTAGAGGAATTTATCATGCAAAATAACTTTGGATTAGTTGGTGAAAAATGATCTCTTCTATAATCTGCTTTTGAGAGATCACCCAACAATGATGTCTATTAGAGCAAAACCACAAGTGAATAAAAATGTGTCCTCATTGCCAAAAGTGATGGTTTTCTTTTTGAGACCTGTTGTTGAATCATAAAAATGTGGATCTCAGTCCACTCTCTTGACAATTGTATTAGCCTCAAGACTAATTGATGTTCAAGGATGCTCACAACCCAAGATTTGCACAAGAAATTTTAGAATTCTAGCACCACTTCCCCTCAAATTTAATTTTAGAATAATGGTTTTTCTCCAATGCAAATCTTGGCTCTTGGCTCTTACATTACAATTAAAAAAGCAGATGACCTCCCAAGTTCAACTGAAAAAAGGACTCAAAATAAAGAGAAGCAAACATGTGAAGTTCTTAGGCCTAAAAGGCATACAACTCATTTACTTGCATTTTTGGGGCTAAGGCTAGGAAAATGAGTAGAAATAGCCATGGAGAAGAAGCACTGAAGAGGTGGAATCGAATCCAAAAACAAATAAAAAAGTTGTAGGAAAATTTCTTTAAATACAAGAATGCAACCTCTTCTTGTCTAACTAATCATACTTACAAGAAGCTACACCAAAAGATAATCAATATGGACCCGCATGATGATATACATACATAGACTTCAAATAAGCACTCTTGGCCGCAAACTCTTCAATTTTGTTACAGAAATTATAGTATAAGAATCATTTGAAGCTGCAAGGGAAAAGGTCTTCAAAAATATACAGTTTTACTCAAAGCATTAGATTTGGTGAAACTTGGCTTCACTAAAGACTTTACATCACAATGATCACATAAAACCTTAATTTATTTTCTGAAGAGAAGATCTACAAAATAATTCTTCAACCCCACCTCTTGGAATGGAGAACTCATTACATCAATTTTAATTGTCCTTATGAGATATAGGTGTTGAAGCCAAATGATATTTTACATGGTATAAGATAACCAAGGTAGACCAGGAGATTCTTGCATCCCCTTTCAATGTTATTCAAGAAGCCAAGAAATATCTAAAATTTAAAGGTCAAGGCCTAACCAACAATAAGCCTCTCCTTAGAGTCTCCAGTTTTTGCTTCCCATAAAACAAATTATTATAGTTTGGCTTTTGGCCTGTCATGAGAACTTTCTGGATTTATTATCTAAGAATCACATTATTTCTGATTTATCATGAAAAATTTTGGCTTTCGTTAAAACATTTTTGTTCATTTCTCAAGAAACATAGTATTTCTCATGAACCATAATTTAGTATGATACTTGATTTCTTCTTAAGACTTATATTTTTAATTATTTTTCAATGATTAGAACTCATAATGGCACTTGTCATCTCTCTATGATCTTTTTTTTTTTATTTTTTAGATAAATCAATAATTACCTTAGTAAGGGTTTTAATGTTTTGTTTCTTAAGAAATAGATTATTCTCAATGACACCTTTAGAGCAATGTGAGAGATTAGCTGCTTATCATTTGCCAAAAAACAATCTATGGAATATTTAAGTCATCATAATGTTAATCCTTATCTTCTTAGGATTACTTCAACTTATGAAACCATGGCCTGGCAAGTAAAGTACATGTAAAAATAAAATCGGCAAAAAAAAATCAGTCAAATGACCAATTATCAAATGAACCAATTGAATCGAACTATTCGATGGAGTGCTTAATGCCAATGTTAATCAAATTGCGTTCATATCGACTATGCATTGATGTGGCAAGAAAATGAGTACAAAGGCATTTAGGTGCGTAGGATGATATGATATTTACATCCTCCCATCACGTACTTAGGATCTATTTTTCAAGATCCTAAAACCATTTAATATAATTTTTAACTAGCAAGCTTCTTCGTCATCAACTTGATGTAGCGAAAAATTTGGCAAGACAACATACTTCAAACAAATCTCCTTCATTAGATGTATAAAATCCCACTGAATCGACATTTGCTAGTTTCTTGACTTGGCTTGATACCTAATTTTATTTCCTATGCTACGACTTCATCTTCAATTCATGTCTCATGACTTTGGTTCGAATTTCTAATCATGTGTACAATTCACCAATGGCTTTCACATCTTCAATCAAAGGATCTATTTGTATGTTCCATGTAATCCATATGAATCAAGTTTTCAATTATGATGATAAGTAAAGATAAGAAAAAAGGCCTACCTTTTCTTAACAGCTCAATATTCTTCCACATTTTATCAACTCCATTACTAAACTTTTACAAATACAAGAAGTATAAAAATAAATTTTTAACTAAAAAGAAAAAGATTGTATTCTTTAATAAAACAGAAAGTCAGATAACCTTACAATTAAATGTTAGTCATTAATAATCAATCGATGCACCATAAGTCAAATAACAATTTCAATTATTTTTGGCACACGTTAGCAAACAGTAAACTTAATAAATGAAGGCCAAAAAAAAAAGTAAGATAAAAGAGTTGTCAAACCTGTCTGGTAAAGAATTTCTAATTCTATAAAGGACAGCAGAAAACACATCTGCCTGCAATTTTATTTTGACATAATAAATGAGAGGATGAAAGTAATACGTTAAGATTCATAAGAACTAGTAGAAAAACAAAATCAATGAATTTCATTCTTTCATCTAAGTTGCAAAGCCAATGAATTAAAGAACTATAGTTCTAAACCTTAGAAGCATTATTGATATAAACATCTCAAAAATAGTTGCTAAAAAATAAAGGATTATGTACCTACAAAATCAGCACAAAACAATATGGGACATGATATTACCATCATGAGCCCATGAAAATCAATTTAAAAATGGTCTCAATCAAGTTCCAACAGCTTATCCATCATCAATCCAACATCATTAAATGGCACATTACATTACAATCCACCAGAATGGAAGGAGTAGTGATTGGTTCATTCCACTAGTTCTACTTATGAGTGTGCGAGATGTAAGATCGAATATTATTGAGCTAAAACTTCAATCTAAGGCATTCACTATCTTGGAATCTTAACCATTGGATAACTATGATCAAAAAGAAGGGAGCCATAGTTCATGCTTCATATCCAACCCCCTCCCACCATGTCATAAGAATGCACGCAAGCAATGATAAACCTTCCCAAGAAAGAAAGTAGTATAAGTAATAGGATTCACAATTTATGGCATGCAATCAAAAAGCACCATGCTCTTTTGAAAGGTTATAACATTCTCAAGATTCCATCACTTGGGGAGTCCTAAGCTCATGGATCCTCAGTTCCTTATAATAAACCAATCCTTTCTCATCTAAATTGAGACACTATGCTTAATGATTGCCTCTATCTTCTAGGGTATGGGAATTTCTATGCAATCAAACTTTATCTTTTAGTTCTAGCTACCCTCTCTCCATCTCTATCATATTGTATTTTTTATCCTACCACATCCCATCAATTGCTTACTCAAGAATATGCTACGAGAAATAACGTATGGCATAGTAGAAAAGGGGTGGCCCCTTATCCCAACTATAGCCATGCTAATTTGCACCATACCATGCGGCAAAGACCAAAATTTTGATCCTTTCTTTACAATAAATGCAAACAAACTTTCAATGAGCAATTTCCAAGAGTACCTTTTTATCAAACTAGAATGACAAAAGAAACCATTCGCAATGTATGCATGGTATAAAATTAATTCAAGTGTTATTCCTCTAACTAAAAGTTTTCACAATATCCTCTTAGTCAACTTTGAAGTGTATTTCTCCCAATAAAACTATCACTCTCACAAGCACAAAAAAAATATAAAAGAGAAGAATTGGAGAGTACAAGTGTTGCTCCACTTCATTTAGCATGTGTTATTCCCACTTGTATTCTTGCATTCATTTGTGACCCAAGAGGGATTTTGATTGCTTTGTCACACACTTTGAAAGTTACAAAATCCTTGGCATCTAGTGGATATTTCTGCCAACTCGTAGCTAGCATGTTTTATTTTCTTATTTACAGGGTTTCCAAGATAAATCATGCTTTATTAAAATTTTTATGCCAACAAGAAGGAATAAAAATCATCTCATTATAATCCCTTCATCAAAATAAGCCAATTATAAGATTGCAAGACACAAAACTAAACATTATGAAGGTACAACTCATCAATCCAAGGTATCATCACCGTTTGCTCACTATTGTAGAATATCGCCATTGTATAACAATTTTGTCATCTTAAATGATGTCATGGATATGGTTGTGACAAAAAAAAACTTGTCTCAAGGCTCCATTTAATCTCTCTCTCTCTCTCTCTCTCTCTCTCTATCCCCCCATCTTGATGATATTCCTCTCTTGTTCACAAGACAAAACAAGCCTAATCATCATTTGCTGCCAATACCCCCTTGCTTGATCCAAACCCCATCAACTTTCAATATCAACAAATGAGGTGGTCAAACGTTTTTGAGACATGCAGGGCAGCAGCATTCTTGAAGACATAAAACATGTAAAATGTCATATGTTCAATTCTTGCGAAGCTAACATTTTTCTTTCAACTTCGATTAGATTTGTTTTCTATTTTTGGTCTCCCTGTAACAAGCTGCTAGCTCATCATGATACACTCAACAGTTAGTCTACCACAAACTTACGCAACGGAAGTGTCCAAAATGTAAAATCTTCCCATGAAATGATAAGAGAACATGGCCGACAGTATTTACAATGAGAAATTAATTTACAAAGAAAATTCCATTATACAATCTGTAACCAAACAAAAGATACAATTAAATTATTGAAGTAGCAGAAAGCATAATGAACATAATCTGATGAACAACTCATCGAAAAATAAGATATGCAAATAGGACAGGCGTTACCCTGAAGATCTCCAAGAAGAAATCATTAAAGATGGCAACAGGGGAATGGAATGCCTCGGCCTGCACATCTGCAACCTTCCTCATTTCATCCACATCCTCCAACATCCTCCTCACCCCCCACCCAAATCCTTGCACGAGATACTCGGTGACGACGCTATTGCCATCGGAAACCCTCGCTCTCCTCCTTTCTTTTACAATACCCATCCTTGCTCGCTTCTTGAGAAGTAACCGATTCCAACTACGGCTTCTTGCAGGCCCAGTCCACTGAGAAGGTTCCTTGCTGGTTTGGCAAAGTAAGCTGAAGCGTAAGTGGAAGGGAACATATTGGCTTGCTTTCAGACTAACGGCAGCTGCCATGCTGAAATTGGAAACCCAAATGCGCGGCGAATGGAGATGGGATGAGAACTTTGGTGCTGACTTTTTGCCATACGTGGAATCAGAAAGGTGCGCATACGATAGCTTGCATTGCCTTATCAAGGATGAACGGTCGGCGGGCGTTTACATCGGAGGCGGATGACGACGATGGAAGACTTAATGAAGAAGCGACGTCATGGACACTTAGTCGGGTGGGGGTAGTTCAATTTAAATCAAATTTAAATTGAAAAATAGAAAAAATAAGAAAATAAATTAATAAAGAATAAAATTATAGTGATTTTCAATTAAATTTGATGATTGTGCATAATAGTTTTGAGATTTAGTGTAACACCAACTAACTATTTGAAAAGGATGGAAGGATCCCTAATGAAGGTCAGAAGTATAGAAAATTAGGTTAAAAAATTATTAAAAATATAATTTCTAATCATCATAATCTTTTTCATTTATTTCCTCCAATAATGTAATGGATGAAATATCTCATGACAATATCTACTCCCAAAACAGTCGCTAAGATTATGTAGTTGTAACTTATCTAATGATCTTCTTCAAGTCAACCTTCAAAATCATCCATGACCAACATTGACTATCAATGGTCCATTCATTTAAAACTTGTGAGACCCTATAAGAAGAAAAGAAGAGCCAACATGTCTTCATTGAAAAGATGTAGAGAATAATTCATTATAAAAGAGAGAATGTCCTTAAGTGAAGTTCTTCCTTCTCTTTTTGGAAGCCTTAGACAGAATATAAAAAATATCTATGTTTAAATTATTTTTAATGAAAAATCCAAGAAAGTTCAAGGCAATACTTTTCAAGGGCTTTGATTAGAAATTGGTAACAATTTTAGACATGTATGGTCCTAAAAAATCTTGAGTTTGTTAAAAAAAAAAAGATCTACTTAACATCTATTCAAGTGTGAATGTAAATTATTTCGAAGTTCACATACATTAACAATTTTCTCAAAGGTAGTCTTAAAGAGCACTAATGATAGGACCCATTTTATCCATAAATGATTTGGTTACAATAAGAAAAGGAAAAAATTGTATATTAAGTTTTCAAATACCACTGTTACTTGTTATCCTCCTAATAATGACTTTTTTGGATATGAAGAGGAAGCTCGATCCCTCAAAGAGAGTTAAATGTCAAAGAATAATGTCAAAAACTATGCTTTGACATTTAAGAAAATAATGCTCTAAGAGCAAACAATAAATACAATAAAGAGAATATAAAGGAAGTCTACACATTTTTGCATTACAATAATGAGGTGAAATGAAATAAAAATAAGTGAAGTCTAAACATTTTTTTACTAATAATGAAGGTTTGAATAATATTGCACAAATGGCATAGACATGTTAATTATCCAAGGATAACAAGCTAGTTGTCTCCCCTCTCAATGTCTAACTTAATATGTAAGACATTAATTTAATAAAAGTATATAAGTTGTTCATATTTCACATTAACTAATTAGTTGATTTGCTATTAATACGTTTATACTATTATTAACATCTTATAACTTGGTCCAAGATTTTAAATGGCTAAACATGATGGGAAAAAGGCTCATTCAAACTTAATGAGTTAAAATGATTATGGTAGCCCCAATAAAAAAAGTTATATGACAAAAAGATTGTAAGCATGATGGAGATTCATGTCATAACCTTATCATAAAAGGTCTTAATCAAATATCAATTAAAAATGGCATCCATCTTTCCTAAGTAGTAAGAACTGATGTTGAAATTCAAGTGTCACTTCTAAGTTTTGGCTCACAAGGAGAAGTTATGTACATACAATGTCTCTTACTCAGTTATTGTAAATATTAAGTAAATAATATTGAGTTATTTCATTTGAATATTTAGAAAAAAAAATTGATTTAAACAAATCTTAAGAAGAAATTGAATAGAAATGTAAAAGTACTATCTAGGAGAAGGACTAAACCATTAGAAACTTTAAGTCAAAAATGAACCATACAACTCTAATTTTGAAAGACATTTTTAACAAATTTAAAAGTCTCATGTTTATGATAAACAAAAGATGATCTGTAAGTTAGAGGAAGTCTTGGCTACTAAAACAAAGATTTAATATAAAAGAGTTATGGTTGAGGGAGATTTAACTATTTTAACAGTTAGGGAAGGTTAAACATTATAACCTTAAGAAGTAAGAGATCAATATTTATATGAGATGAGACATATAATGGAATTAAGATAATAATCACATAGGAAAAATAAGGCCTTTAATATAAGAAATAAATAGAAGAGAATCAAATAAAAGGTATTCAATAAAAGATTATAACAATAAATATGAAAAACTAATGAGATGTTCATCTATATTTTTGCATGAGAAATGAATATGAAATCTATATATGCATCAATTTTATGGTTTACATTATTTTTCTTATAGATGTCATCATTTGGTATTACTCCTTTATTGTTATGGTTTATATGATTATCTCACTTTATTATAATAATATTTCTTTTACTTAGTAGTTTATTTGTCAATCTTTTAAAAGTTCATTATATACTAATTTCATAAATCATACTAGATGGATATTAGAGCGGTATACAAGATTATATATTGAGATGCATATTATTTTAAGTGTATGATGAGTTTTATTTATATTCATGCTATATTTTGTTACAGTTTTATATGGTATGTATATTTATATGTCATAATTAGATATATATATATATATATATATATATATATATATATATATATATAAAGGATGATATAATTATACTATTTTTATGTCCTTATAATAGATTTTATTATCATCCTTATCTTGAAAGTGTATTAAAGTTCTCCATATTTACTTATTTATAATATAATCTTAATAATTATGTTATTTTATTTATTATAAAGTAAAAGGACTAAGCATAATATGACATTTTGGATATACTAAAATGAAAATAAAACTCTCATTAATTGTCATCACCTTGCCCAACATGATCTAAATAAAACGTTATAAAATATAAGAAAAAACCAAATTATTAGGTTTAAACAAAAAAAAATTAATAAATCTAAAGAAACAAATCATAATTAAGCAGATAAGTGATGATAAAGCTTCTCAATTCACACGTCATCTCAAATAGAATAATAGTAAAAAGTAATGCACATAATCTTAAAATTATCAAATAATATGGATATTAAAATATAGTATTAATATGTCATCTATTACAAAAGTATAGCAAAGACTTCATTGTACAAAACATTTCTCATAAAGTTCATAAATAAAATATGCTCTATAACACTTAAGTCCTAAGTGATCCTTTAAAGACCTAACATTATAAATATTTCTATCCTAACTTATGATAAAGATAGATGATAAGTATGATATATTTAATAAACAAGTTATTAATTATATCCAAATAAGACTATAGAAATATAATTATGTAGCCAACAAATAATGATGAAGCAATAAATACATGACAATTTGTAAAATATATAAAAGTATTAAATCTCTCATGAATACTTATATGTATTGTGATCATGTGTATATATTATTATCACATATTAACTAATATCATACGATACTTGTTTCACATCATATCTTTTACATTCTTTCACATTCAAATTTGTTTTATTTTTTTATTTCTTTCATTTGGATTCTGATTTTCTCATAATACTATTTTCTCTACTTCTTAATATCTCATGTTATCATCTACCATTAAGTCATCACTCACATTATTTAATATCTTATGCTTATAATGATGATGTCTCTAACTTTTTAAGTTTTTTTAGTCTAGATCTTAAAAACATTAAGACAATGATTTTTTATTTCATGTATCACTAAGTTGTCACTCATACTGCTTGGGATCCTTTACACATGGTGACATAGTCTTTAACATATTATTGGCTTTAATTTAAGCCCTAATGACATCAAGATAATTTTTTTATATTAGATAGTTGTAAGAAAGGATCATAAAAAAATGATTTTACATTATTATTTCTTATTTTTCATGATATTTTAGAACATTAGGCTTAAGTAAGATTTTTTTATTTCTCTTTCTTTTTATTTTATTTTATTTATTTCTTTTTTATCTTATATTTTAATTCATGTAGCACATATATACATATATTTATATATTATAATAATAATGCATGGTCTCATAAATCAATATATATATATATATATATATATATATATATATATATATATATATATATATATATATATATATATATATATAAATGATTACATGTTATGTAGGATGTTTATATCACATTACATTTCATAATAATATTTTAAAGTGTATAAACAATTTAATTTACATGACAACTCTAAGATGTTTTTTTCAATAATTATGATATTATTTTATTTTTCTCTTTCATTTTGTACATAATTCTCATTACGTTATATTTAATAACTATTCAATTTCTATCCCTAAGCTTTAAAAGTTCATAGACCTTATTTTATGATTTTTATTCTTTCATATTCTACAAAGCTATACATTTTTATATCAAAAGTTTTTATAAACACTATTAAAAATAGTTCTTAAAATCATTCAAAAATTTATCTAGGATTCATTGCCTATACTTTAAAATCATATTATACGATCCCCTTATTATATTATATAATGACAATTATATAACTAATTGTATATAATGTTGGACTAACTGATCTAAGATATGACATATTCCTGAAACAAATCGTATTGTCTGATGAATCCATCGAACTATACGATCTTTAGGTTTTAGCCATAATATACGATATTTAGTTCAATGAATATTATTGTATTGTACATTTTTCTCTAGAATTTAAGGCCTAATATTGCTTAACTAATTGTATAGTCCAATGAATATTATCATATTGTGTAATTTTATTGAGAAAAGTTTAGTCCAAAATATTTTTCTCATCGTACCATTCAATGCACTCATTATACAATTTGATCAAGTTGATCGTATGATAGAACTAGCTAATTATATAATATATAAGAGAATCATAAAATAATGAGTTAAGAATTTTTACCCAATTTATGACATCCAAAAAAGCACCAAACAATTTAAAATATGACATTTTAGCATACTAAGAAAGAAAATTCTAAAGGAAAACCTTACCTCAGGCAACTCTTTGGACAAAACGAGATTTTAGCTTATTTTCTCAACTTTTGCTCTTCTATAAGTCTGAAATCCCTTTCCATAACTATAAATCAAGCTAGAATTATTTGAGGATTTCTTTTTTTTTCTCTTTGAAACTTATTTCTCTTCTTTCCTTTTATTCTCAAGTTCTCCCTCTCTCTAATGATCTTCCTCTTGTATCCGAAGGATACATGAAGAAAAGGTTTTGGTTTATATTAATAATAAAATTAAATAACATATTTTATCTTATGTTTCTTAGTTTAAAAAATTTATTAAAAACACATATGACTTCTAAATATTGTAAACAACATATCTATAAATTCTTTAGATTGAGTCTTCAAAATTTTAAAAATTCATAAAGATATACTTAAATCTTAAATTTATATATTCATAAAGATATACTTCAAGATTTTAATTTTTTAAATATTGATTTGAATAATTTGCAAATAATAATAAAATTATAATTAAGACTATAATTTATAATTAATTAAACGGATAGCCATATTAGTGTTACTCATAAGGTTTATGAGAAGTTTATTAAAAAATCATGACATAAGTTTTAGATGATTCAATTATAATAAGTATTATAAACATATATTTTTTTTATTTTCAACCTAATGTATTAAATTTCAAGTTGTAAGAACTTTATTATTAGAAAAAATATATTTAAAATTTTATAAGATTATTTTTTTAGTAGTCTAATTACTACCAAAACTTTTTATTTCTTGTATCAAACATTTAAAAAATAATTTTTTTAAAAAATCTTTAAGAATCTTCAAGGATCTTAAAAAATCATTTATGATCTTTTGAAATCTATAAATATATTTAAGAATTATTTAGGATTCTTAAGATTCTTTAAGAACCTCAATAGTTGTCCTAAGTTCTTAAACAATCATGAAATAATTTGATCATTAAGGTTTCTCGATGATCCTATAGGATCTTTACTATGATACAACAAAATGATGAAGGTGTGAGAGAGAAGATGATTTCAATGATTATTATAATTCTAATAGTTGTATTCAAATTTAAGTGTAATATACTCTTATTCTTAAAAAAAATTATCTTTTAAAAATCATCTATAATGATTTTTTATAATCATAATAGTTCTTACAAATAATTCGTTTGATTTAATTCATATATTTCTTAAACCTATTAAACATTATAAAGATAATTTTTTGATATACACATTATGAAGTAGCTCCAAAATCAATCTAAATTTAATTTGAAGTGCGGAGTGATGTAGCCAACTTGATGATGCAAGTGCTATGAATTAGTAATGTTATTATCATAGTGAAAATGTACTAATATTTGGTCAAATTCTTGTCTAAATATCAAATTGAAATAAAATAAATGCATATTTCTTATTTTTGAAGAGAGAAATAAAATCAATGGATGATAATTTAATAAAATAAATAAATAAATAAATTCCAAATAAGACTGCTAATGGAAGGGTTAAGTAATTTAATATCTTATTTTTTATTTATTAAGTTTTAAAAAATCGTGAGATATTTGCCCTCAAACCAATGCTAATGTTTCGGGGATCGATTCAAATTAAGTTAAAAAAAAAAAAAGGATAGTTGAAGAAAAAAAGAATTAAAAAGCAGGGAAGAAATAGCAGTGCATCTTCTTCAGTTCTCGTCGCCAAGTACAACCCCAAATGGAGGACGACGACCTGTTCTCTTCATTTCTGACTTTGTTCTCCATGTCTGACTACTCTACACCTCTCTCCATGCCCTCGTTTCCTCTCAACTTCTGCTCAGCCGATGCCCCCACGATTTCCACTTTCTGACATTTCTTGTTCTCAAGATCGGTTCTTTCAAAACTAAACATCAAGTTTCATTCTCTGATGCACCCTGAAAACCTAGAATCAATTCCACAATCGTAATCCGACCAAAAGAACCTAGCTTTTGTTCCCTGTGCACTCCAAGATCGAACCTTGCTCTTCCAATGAAGAAATCTTTTCCCTTCCAACCTCCATCTTCGTCGTCAAAACCATCCTCCGTGCTCCCGTACAAGACCTCCAACCTGCGCGACCACTACAAGATAGGCAGGAAACTCGGCCAGGGACAGTTCGGCACGACTTACCTCTGCATCGACAAGTCCGACGGTAAAGAGTATGCTTGCAAGTCCATTCCCAAGCGAAAGCTGCTCTGCAGAGAGGACTACGAGGATGTTTGGCGTGAGATCCAAATCATGCACCATCTCTCGGAGCATCCCAATGTGGTTAGGATCAAAGGGACTTACGAGGACTTGCTCTTTGTGCATTTGGTCATGGAGCTGTGCGCCGGTGGCGAATTGTTTGATAGGATAATACAGAAGGGGCATTACAGTGAAAGGAAGGCAGCGCAGCTCATCAAGACCATCGTTGGGGTTGTAGAGTCGTGCCACTCGCTGGGAGTGATGCATCGGGACCTCAAACCAGAAAATTTCTTGTTCTCAAACTCAGATGAAGATGCGCCGCTCAAGGCAACGGACTTTGGCCTCTCCATGTTCTATAAACCAGGTTAATCCATGTGTTTTCATGTGTTCTGTTATTTTCACTTTTTAATTGTGGCAATATGTGTTAGCCTGTATTTCTCTCGCTCCACTCATGTCATGTCGCATAGCACTCATGTCAGCTTGTCTCTAGAATAGTCCTTATCCAAATTTGCTCCACCATGTCTTGTTCCCCTCACTGATCTCTTTTCAATGCTCGTTGCCTAGACTTTCTCAGACAAACATCTCATGTTAGATCTCTAAACTTTGGCAATCAAAGAGGCTTGCCTTGTTATCAAGCTTCTAAGCATCTATCCAAGACCACCTAACTTAGTCAAGCGTACCTCTTAGTCTACCTTGGTTACCTAAGGCCCAGCCATAACACTTATTATCTTGACCCAATTGGATAGGCTAGACCCTTTCTTTGTCACAAGAGCTGTTGAGCCTCTCATTGACCAAGTTGTTTGTCGTCCTACCCTTGTTGGCGTGACTAAACCCCTTTTGGTGGCACCTAGGTCTTTTATCATTACTCTAAATATTTTCTTATATCTAAGTATTAAATTTACATTAATATTCTTGACTTTGGATTTGGTCATATGCTTTGGTTCATCATAATCACCATCATACACCTTGTTTCGTAAACCTAAATAGCTATTTATCACCTACTATAAATACCCTCATAGTCCACGCATTGCACTTCTTTCATCATCTTAATGGACCTCTTTATTTAGCTCTCAAAACGTCTTGCTCTCTTTCTGATTCTCTTGAATTTTTCAATTCATTGGAAACCTATTTCCGCCATTGTAAAAGTTATAATATTTGTTAGTGTCCTTGTAATGCCAGGTTCCTCTATTTGTCTATGTAAAAGGATATGATAGGTTTGTCATCCAGATCATAGTTTTTATCTACTTTGGGGTTTTTCGTTTTAACATTTTGTTATTGTATCAAGATTAAATAATTTTTTAAACATTTTCTTATTTCACTTGGTAAATGATATAAATGGGTCCCACATTCTGGCATGTAAGTGGGAACAATGTACATGTACTCGTTGAAGTCACTCTGTGGCAAACATTTTTTTGTGTACTTTTGTTAAGGCCTTTGGCTCTCTTGACCAGTCGATAAATTTTTATAGGAATCCTTGTGCAATGCCTAAAAATGTCAACTAGGTACCTTTGGCTATATAGTCATCATGGGCAATTAAGGCCACTGAAGAATTCATCTCATGAGACGAGTTCAAAGTCATGGCAGAACAAATGGCTGAGTAGACGGGTTTCTGATTGAGTCAACCAATTCACGCCATTAGGATTGGCCTAGTCCTTATGCCATTTACCCATTATTTTTTATTGCAACTCCATTGGTCTTGTAGTTGTGGGCCACCCAATCTAGATGCTAGTTGTCATGCCCCTAGCTTCAACCCTTATTTTTGCTATGGTGTTGCCTCCATTCTAGGTATGTTTTGTCAAAGTTCATCCATTCCTTACTCGTGCTAGCCCAAAGTTGTAGCTAGTTGCTTAGCATTCCTTTTCTTGAGTTATTCTTAGTGCATCTATGAAGGTGGGTGAGAGTCGTTTCGAGGCATAGTCTTCTTCACTAACTTCTTTCTTGTAACAAAGAGATTTTCCCTCTCTAAGACACCTAATACTATCTGTCCTCATGCTCATTGCGACGAGCTTCCACCTCTTCCTCCCTATCATCATCGCCTTTGTTAAGTCAGAGACATCTATTACCTTGGACACGACAACCACCAAAGCGAGCATCCATCCCCTCTTTCCCAAGAGCAACAAATTGCTCAGCTCCTTGTCGACTATAATCCTGTGAACATTTAAACATTGGATGACCTTACAATCCTAAGGACAACCTTGTGGGATCTAAGGGTGTCATTGATTTGCTTGCCCACCCTAAAGGAGTCCAGAGTGGGCTATTCACCTCTTCACTGTAAGGAATCACACTTGATTGGTTTTGGCATTTTCCAACTACAATGATTTGATCATCCAACTATCTTAGACACATTTCTTTCTTATTTTCCATCACTGATAGGGCCCATTGATGAGAGCTTGAGCTTTTTGATATGGTCCAAAGTGAGGGCTAGATTGAAAGAGATTTATTAAAATATTTCATGATAATACTATGCTAGGTCGTTGTTGTGATCACTATGGTGTGCATCACCTTATTTCAGGGCCTATGCCGATGGTCTCTTTGGCATCACCTTGCCTGATATCCTCCTTGGTCTCTAATTGAGATAGAATTTGTCTAAGAGTGTGTCAAGGTTAAGAAAGATGTTTATGGCAGCACATGTTGGGTTTTGTCCTTGACCAAAAGCAAGGTCTATGTTTCAGGACAAGCAAGCCCATATGCCTTGTTCTCTGTTGGACCTTTTCAATGTTAAGTCATCTAACACACCCAAGTTGGGTAGAGATGGTGGTTTTGACCTTGTCCAAGTTAGATGTTTTGTCCAAGATGAGAGGGTGCAGGTTTTGTCTTTCCCCATTGGCTAACATCGAGGGAAATGCTGATCTATGTAGATATATCTCATTCCATGGGGATCATGGAAATACCAACACTGAGTATTGAGCCATTGGCCACATTATTGACAAACTTATCCACACATGACACTAGCATGATTTCATGGATGAAACCATTGATTAGCAAACCATGCATGAGAAAACCACTACTCATTGTCAACAATTGAGAAGCAATCAAGGTCTACTTTTTGAACAATGTTACTCATTCTTAGAACAAAAATAATAGGCCCCATTGAGACTAGTAGGGCTAGAACTATCATAATAATTCCATCCTTTGTACTTGTCCAAACTCTAAGTTCAATATCCATACAACCTTAGCCTGCCACAGACCATGATATTGGGGCTAGTAGTAACTTCGAGTTGGACAACAATAGCTCTTAGGCAATTGATCGATGGCCAATTTTATGATAGCTTAGGGTTGATAATGCAAGTGATGCAACTTGACTTCCTAAGGAAGTTGTCTTACCATTCCTTAGGCATGAGGATCTTCCTGCTTAAGGTAATCTACAGGACAATGCCCTCATCATAATTGCTCCCATCGTGAACATCTCTATTTGACAAATCTTGCTTAGGTAGTTTCATTGATATTGTATTTGTATCTTGCTTCGAATGGATGGGCATTGGTCTAAAGTGTTTGCTTCCCCATAGAAGGATATTTCCATGGGTTCTTGGTAAAGATCCTCCTTCCTAGTGGCATCATTGATCTCTCCTTGACTCTTGATGAGAGGACTAAGCATGAAAATCAACTAATTGACCTCATAGTAATTTGGGCAATCTTGACACAAAACGTCATCCTCTAGCTGTCTTGTTGAACTACTTCTATGCTTGTCTCCTCGTTTTGTGTCTACCTTAAGATATCAACGAGCCAGTGGATGGTGATTGTTTGAGGAGAATTGGATGTGGCTTATCAATGTACTTGAATGCTATGGTGTCAAGCTAGACAGAAAAAATTTCTACATTTGTAGATTTTCAAGTAGGTTATAGACTAAAGTGACGGAGCGACTCAACTTTACTATGTTAAAGTATTACTCTATTTTAGTTGTCTCATATTAGTCAAAATATATTTTTTTTTTTCCTAAAAGGCCCTCAATAACTTAAGACATGGTTTTAATATATAACTTAAAAACTTTTCTCTTTTTTAACGTAGGATTATTTATCTTTATACCCGTTTGTATAGAAGCTTACTAGCCTGATTTTCTTCTTTGGTGATTCCTTTTAGTTTTGTTTCACCCAACGATAATTTTTTACCCTCTGTAGTCTTGAGCATTCGTTTGTTTTATTCTCAAATCGTATTGTACTGTGGGAGGTATCACTCTTATATTATAATGTCATCACCTGACCTTAGCACATTGAAGTATTGTCACGCTTTTGGTCGCCCTATGATAGCCAAAGTTGGTTTTGTCTAAAACGATGTCTTGATATTTTAAAACTATAATCTTTCATAAATAATCTAAAATCTTTCTTTTTTTTTTCAATGTATGACTATTTATTCCTATATTTTTCAACTTGGAAGCATACAATGATTCATCTCCTTGGAACATCATATGTTGATTACTCTTTGCCTTCCTTGGTCTTAGTTGTCAAAACCTATTGTTCCTTATGATTTGTGTAATGACCTAGACCTTACACTATTTAGCTTATAAAGGTCTAGTTTTTTGGTTTGCTAGTAGGCACTCTAATGTGTTTGATTGTTTCTATGCAAGAAATGCTTGGAATGATAGGTTGAATGTGATGTTGAGGACTTTTCTTGTGAGGTAGAAGTAATCCTTTTGCACTTAGTTACGAGAAGCCTTCTAAGAAGAAGTGGTGAAGCTCCTTCAAGCAGTGTTCATTTTGCAATTTTAGTGCTTGAAGTGGCTGGTCAATGTCTTTTTGGTAAGGAATAGTAATAGGAAATGAAGAATGTGTGTGGATTTCATGAACCTCATTGAAGTCTACTTAAAGGATAGTTACTCTTTCCTTAAGAATGATGCCCAATTAGATACAATAGTGAGTCATTCAATAATATGCATGGATGAATTTTTATGATACCATTAGATTTGCATGATGGAACAAGATGGAAAGAATGAAAGATAAGCAACACAAAACAAATGAATTTTAGGATAAAACACGAGATAATTTCAAAAACTTGTACAAATTCTCATTTATTTCTCTTTTTGGATGACTCCCTCCATGGGTTTCACCAAATTTATTTTTGTCACTTATTTTTCATTTTCTTTGTTGGCATTTTTGTCATCATCTAGTTCCCATAGCCTTAAAATATTAGTTGATTTGAACCTTAGTAATTTGTAGTGAAAGTCCTGACCAATTTTGGTTAAATTGTGTTATTGAGCAGACACAATACTTTACTAGGTTTGATAACATCTAGATCTTCCTTGATACTATTCTAGCTTTAGCAAGGTCATACCTCTCTCTTTGCACCTTTGGGCCTTCCTGAAAATTATGACTATGAACTCCCTTTATATTCTAAATTACGTTATTGCCTCTACTGCTATGGCCTCTTTACTGGTCTTCCTTGTTCAAAAGCTCTTCACCTTTACTTTTAGGGTTGTTTTTGAATGACTCCTTGTCTGGCCCAATGATGTCAACTTTGTGGCAAAAACCCTGAGTAGTAACCTTATCTCGCTTGGCCTTGAACTTGTTAGCATGCTTTTTGTCCATGGTGAGCTTGTCCTTCAACACTGCAACTTCTTGCTTTGGGTTTATATTTTGATCTAAGGGTAGCATTATGTTCTTTAAGGAGTTGCTCCATCGCTTCCTTGACTAGAATTATCATACAAGTACACCTAAAGGGATTGGTCTATCTACAACGATTGTTACTATAGGTTCTCATGTGTGCAAGCTTGCCTTATCCTTCCGTGTCTTCCTCTGAGTGTTTTCCTTTGCTAGTTGTTGTAGCAACTCAACATTCCTCTTCTTGGCCACATTTCAAGTGGAGACTAGCTCCATTTTCTTCTTCTTCCATTCCCTTCAAGAGTGGGGTGATTGTGCAAGTTGGCTACTTCCTTACTCAATGTCTTGTAAGCCCATTAGGTAACCTCATTGTCCTTAAGCAATTTCTTTAGTTCGTAGAGGGCCTCTTCCTTTGTGGTCTTAGCCAACCAGCATTAAGTTGTTTTAGGGCTATTGTGCTACCCCTTCAGAATGTTGCTTCATGTTGTGCAAGCGAACCTAATAGTGATCCTCTTGTTTTCATCCGTTCTTTCTTGATCTTCAGCTGGGATGTACTGTCTAGGAGACCTAGAGTCATAATCCCTAGGAAGGACGTCCACATTTAGATCTTTGCTTCCTTCTCTTTGGCCATAGAGTTTGGCTATAGTATGGTCATTTGACAAGGAATGATCCTCTTAAGACCCTACAATATAGGTCGACTCAAAGCTATAGGATTCACTTAATCAAGTGCCCTAAAGTTTTAGTGGATATGGCAAGAACCGAAGGGCTCTTTTTTGTCCCAGCTCCCTCTGGGGAGACCTTCCCCACTTTTATTCTTGTGGTCAAGGCGATAAGAGTTTTCCTCCCATAGATGATCTACCAACAATCATTGTGCGATCAATGACATCTTTGCCATCCTTGTTGCTTTTGGATATTGAGTTGTTATTAAAGCTTTCAATTTCACTCTTGTAGTGGTCTACACCTCTTTAGTGCATGGACACTTGTCATTTCGGACAACGATACTATCTCGTGGCATCGAAAGAATTTTTTTTTCCTTTTCTTAGTTGGTTGTCTCGCAAACAGCTTGTCAGAAAGGATTGCCCCTATCATTCAAAGATCCATTGTTGGGGTGTAGATGCATTCAAGGGTTCTAGATCTTCTTTAATCATTTTTTTGATGTCACAAAGTGGATGAAATGCCATTGAGTTGCCAAATCAAGAGATGATTAGATGAGCACATGATTAGGTTTTGAGAGGCTGGCCAAGTTGGTCACTTATTTATTATATTTCTCAAATTGAATGAATGATCAAATCGATTGAATGATAGGCAATCAACCTGGGATAGTATTTTTTTGTAGGTTAAAACTTTGTAAGGACCACTTTCTTTGTGGTTTGTTGCCGATCATAGATGATGGATGAGGTGAAAAATAACAATAGAAAGTGTTCCTAGAAGTGGAGTTTTGTAAGGGGGTTTAATGATTTCTCTATTAAATATTATAGAGTTTCTTGGTGACCCTCTTGGAGTTAATGTGGCTTGGTGGTTGGGGCTAAGGTGGTAGTGGTATTCTCCATTCTTTGTGTTCTTTGTTCTTGGATCTACCTCACATGAGCTTCCTTGTTTTATATTTGCTTGAATGGTTCTCACATTTCCTAT
Organism: Vanilla planifolia; assembly: GCA_023846275.1. NCBI lineage: Eukaryota > Viridiplantae > Streptophyta > Magnoliopsida > Asparagales > Orchidaceae > Vanilla > Vanilla planifolia. Next base: position 39,123,996 of record CM043865.1, read on the forward strand.
AATGCTTTTTCCTTGTTGCATTGTAATTTCTTGTTTAAAAACTATTTTTCTTGTTGCCTTAAAACTCTAGTCTTTGACTACTTTTTTTTGCTGTTTGAAACCCACTTAATTGTTTATCTTCTACGATTCCACTCACTTTATTTGACATGCTAAGATTACTTTGCATAGTTTCTTAGTTAAGTTTCCAATAATCTTGGTTGGTTTTTGAATTTTTGTGCTTGTGTCTTTCGGATTGCAATGAGTATGCTTTGGCATGTTTTGCATGTGCATCATATGTATTTATATGTGAAATCTTGGCTACCCCACCTATATCATGTGTGGTACAACATGAATATTTGGTTAGTCCATTATAATGGCATGTTAGAGTTGTAGATTGCACTTGTGTTAATCCAAACATGTTTTCCCTATGATTATTTTAAATGGTTGCAACTTATTAATGTCGTTTGAGTGAGTAGCATTAGGAAAGATCGTTACTAACATCCAAGAACAAACAAAAAATTTGCAAGTCATGCTTAGTAAGTAGTTTGAGGAACTTGGTGGTTAAGGGGATGTTTTAGCCAATGTTGACTTCTTGCCTCTCCAAATCCCACCCTTGCAAGGTTTGAAAAGGATTGTTTTGCCCATAATTCAAAAACTATTAGCAAATCATCCTATAGACCGAGCAACAATGATTGATTCTAATTAAGGGATGAGGATCCATGTTTAAGAGCATTCTTATTTTATATCAACTTGCAAGTATGTCCCTCACCATGTGCAGGATGTCTACATAGGTTATAATTCTTATTAGATGAGACAATAATATATACTACTTTGTATCCTATTTTTACTACTCCTTGTGGGTTGATAATTGTGAGGAGAGGGTGGGTGAGGATAAATGAGCCTTATGACATACCAAGAATGTGAAAAGTGGACATGCAAGCATTTGATGGCTGGTTGGTTCCAGAAGTTTTCATGTATCAATTTGTGAATATGAGTTTATACTTTTGAGTGGTAATCCTATCAAGAGAGAGAAAGGTGAGAATTTTTTTATATGAAACTATTTGGACATGCAAAAACTTTTTGCATGAATTGATAATGATGGATTACAATGTCAGGATAGGCCCAATGGGAAGTTGGGAGAAATGAAAGAAATGATAAAAGTGATGTACTTTTATTGCCCCATCTTGATAGATTATTATGTGAGTTAGGTACTCTTTTTAAAGGTGTCATGAGCATCTTTAATTATGTTACTCATTTTGAAGGGCTTATGGTTGAGCATGACATAAAGGAGAACCCCTATTATACCATATCAAGATTTATGACTAGTTTATGGATCACTATAAGACAATTGATGTTAATTCATTGTATTTTTATTCTCAAACATGCTGTTCAAAAAGTTCTCAACCAGGAGCAATCTTGAGGTTCTTGTTATAGTGGCAGCTTGGGCTAATAATCAGAGAGGTTGTTGCAAAAAAGATGAGTCCCTCATTGGCTAATATGTCTAATGAGTGGTGGCACTACTAGAACTACTAATAATAAAAGAAAAAAAGAGGAGCTTCTTCCCTAAGATTATTACTATGAGTTAGGATTGTTTTATCGACTGAGATGCGATAATCGATGTTGAGTCACTAGATTTCATTCTAGAATATGCTGTCTAAAATGTCCTCGATTTGTGGTTGTGCTTGAGGTCATCGTCTTGGGCTTATAATTTGGCAATTGTTTTCAAAAAGACTAGTTTGCATTTGCCAATATATGTGTGGTGATAGTATCGTGAGAACTAATAATAATAAGTTTGATAAGAAAAAAATATAAGGGGAGCTTCTACACCTAAGACTATTAGTTGCCCCAATTTGTCTTGTGGAAAGTTGGAGTAATGTATGAATAGTTTCCTCAAAGAATCTTTGAGTAAGCATCATAGAGGATAATCCATGATTAAATCATCAGGATGATTGGGATGATCTAATAAGTTTGAATCCATATGGTGAAGCTAATGATGTAGCGGAGGCTTTGGAGTCATTGTATGTATCCTTGATGTGTGAAGTGGAAGATGGAGGCGGGTAAGGAATATTACTTTTCTTTTTACTTCATCACAATGTCAGGTTTTCATTTAGCTTAAGGTATCGGTTGGAATTCTTAGAGGCCTTGACTTGCTCAAGAATGAGGTGGTCTCAAATGATCTCATTTTATGCTTTGAGAAAGACAAAAAAAGCCTCATTGATGTCTAGTGAAGGCCATTGAGAAATGTTTCCCATGGACTAAGTTAGATTGCACATTGTGTTATATAAAATGTGATTTGGTTGGGATTTTGACTTAAAATAATTGGGATTTGTGATTATTTATTAGAATTAAATATTTATGTTTATCTTCTTATCTATTGTTTCCTAAAAAAGAACCTTAAGGAAGATCTAAAAGTATGAACTGAGTGGTATTCTCTTTTTGTATATAGACCAAGAAAGCAAAGGCTAGAGTGTGCGAAAGGAACTCCTTTGAGAGGGAAGCTAAGTTTCAAGATGTTTTCGAAGAGGAAGTTCGAGTCTTGGATTGTTTTATGATATTGTGGTTAGGTCTTAGGGGTTGTTTTTTAGATTATTTGTGTCTACTTTATAGGTAGGTGGTTTAGTTTTTTTTTTATATTTAAAATTAGATTATTATTATTATTATTTCATTATGTTTTTGGTTTTGTTGCATTATTCTATTCATCTCACTATAATTTTTTGCTTTATGAACCATCTTGGGTAATGTTAAGAATAGATCATTTTTTGGTATCAGAGCATAGATTTTGCCTAAGGATCTTGGTTAGTGGAGTTTGGTGACCATGCGTGGTTGTATTAAGGAGTGAGAGTTTTTTGAGAATAATGGTAGTAGATACATGATGTTGGAAGGTAAGTCATCTAAATCAGTTGAAGTGTAATGGCTTTCTTGATGCATGTGCTTTTAAAGAAACTATTATTTCTATCAATATACTTATATTTAGCAAAATTATTGGTTCTTAATCATTTGTATTCACTTGCAATTTGATCATCAAACATTAAGCATAAATTGATTACACAAATTAGATGGTTTGATACTCAGATCGAATGGTCCAATTTCCTTCAGATGGTTCATTGCTTTGGATGGTCCTATCAAAAAATCCATTTGAGTTTTTATATAAAGGATTGAATGATCCAAAAATATGGAACCACTATCGATGCTCAAGGTATCAGGTGGTTTTGCTCTCTATAGGACTAATATATTCAATTTGATCTCACCTTGGCAACATATAACTATTTTTTATTTTGATGTAGAGTTTGAACTGATTAGACACTTTAGTCTATAGAAAGATGGAAAAAAAATAGTCATGGTTTCCAATGTAATGCTTAGGATTGTGTGTTTAAAAACACCATTGTTTGATAATATGACATCTTTTAGCTATAAATAAGTGCTTTAACTAAGATGAAAAGGTTAATGATTAATTTGCATCTTAAATCCACTAAAAATTCTCACTTTGTAGAAATTCATTGAAGTGGGAGGTTGTGTGTTCTATAGTAATGATTTCATTGTAATTGATTGTTGATATTTTTCTCCTTGTTGCATACTTGTTTGGTGATTCATAGGAAAATTTTGAGGTTGTCTATCGTTATATTTTTCATGGTATTTTGAGTCTTTGACTCTTTTGGGTTGATAGTGTAGAACTATTTTAGAATCAGTGATCATATAGGCTTCCTTTATTTCTTGTTGTGAAGGCTTTCATCTGTCTACTTTTGTAAATAAAATGAGTGAGGGAAGCCTAACTTTCATGGTTTGGGGGGAATGTCAACTAATGGTTTGGCCAAATCGCCGAAAATAGTTTTTTTGTAAAGGCTATAGTTTTTGGTGTTGTGACTCAAATTTCCTGCTCACCTTTATATTTTTGGTGATTTAGAATTTTAATTCGCAACCTAAACCCTGAAGCCTTGTTTACATAACTCTTGGAGTAGAAAACTCGTTTGATTCTGGCTAGGCAAGTTGTTTATACTATATAAGAATTACCAGGATCCGCATTACGGAGATCCCACTTAACAGCCAGGTAGCAAAATTTTTTATACGTCAAGGAATGTTTCCAGCCCTCAAGCATGTTTGGGATCACCAATGTTGACCTTCCATGACTGCTTGATGATACCTGCAATAGTTGGGCAGAGACAATTATTGATGTGGTGGACTGTAAGCTAAATGGCACTGGTTGGCAAATGAGTTGATAGATCTTTGGATTTTGTCTTGTCTCTAGATATTGAATATGATACAAAATTGCATCTTCGCTGAATTTAGGAGTAACCATGATGCCATTAATTTGTTCCTTTAGTCTTCCTTACCTAATTTGCCCCATTATAGGATGGATCCAACTGAGCGTCAATGTTGCAAAAGCAATATGTTGACTGCTTCGAAAGGGATTCATTGTAGGGCTCTTCACCATGTGCAAGTCCTGGCCATCTTACCCCTAAGAAGGATGATAGTTGATGAATATATGTGGACAATCGAGCCAAATAAATTCTCCAACTATTGATTTCTAGTTTTTGGTTTGATAACTTGCTCAAAGTGTTAGTTTGTAGCAATTTTCTTTTCTGAGCTTAATCCAAGTAGGTGTCACAAATTTAGGGAGAGGGAAGGCAACAAATGGGAGACCAACTTCAAAAGAAAAAGAGAGTTTGCATGAATAGTTGTCCATTGCCCTGAATAGTCATAGTCATGACATGTGTACTCCAACCATTCTTTGGGGTTATTTGAGAATATCTTGATATATTTATCTGAGTCTCCTAGGATTACTTATTTGCTCTAGTTTTTTGAGGTGCTTTGGTGGAAGAAATTATTTTCCAATATTAAAAATTGCAAGTTTATGACTTCAATTGCTACTGACATAGGGTTTATCATGTCATGAGAGGGAGTATCAATAGATTCTAAGATGATTAATATTTTTTAGGAGTGGTTGACTACCATGATTATTCATGATTTTAATAGTTTCCATGGATTCTTAAAGTTTTATCAAAGTTGCATTAGAGGCTTTAGCACAATTGGGGGCCTTTATTATGAACTATTTTAATAAACAAGAGTTTTAATAAGCTAGTGTAGCTATTGGAGTCTTCGAGGTCATTAAAAACTAGGTTAATTGTAGGCTTAATGTTTAGGTTGCCTTATTTTAACAAATTTTTAAAGGTATCTATGATACTTGTAGAGTTTATGATGGGGAGCACTTAGTTATAAGGGCCAACTTATCATGTTTTTTTCTAGTGAAAATTAAATGAAGCATGACAGAGATATTCTATCTCTAATCAACAAAATATTATTGTGATATAGACATTGTTTTATTATTTGCAATACCTACTGTATGTGAGTTTGTTCTCTTTTTTTATTACTAGACTTTGCGTTATATCATTTCTTAGGACAAGGCATATTGGGTATGTGCGCATGTTTATACTCAAAGTAGTGCTTTAACGTTGAGGACAATCTTGTGAATGCACTTAATCAAATTGTTATGTTGTTATCCCATGTTTACATGTGAAGAATATTCTACTAGTCTAGAATTTGGAGAGACTTATTCTTATCTTGTTAGAGATATAGCTTTTAGGACCCTCAATAATATCCTTAAGGATGAGTGTGTATTCATGGGCACTTAACTATGCATTGTGGAGTTATTTATGAAGCTCCATATGGGTGAGTTGCACTTTTTTGTGTTAGCTAAACACTTTAGTAGGGAAAAGACAACCAAGATGGTAAAAGATTTATTGGCCCAACTTTAAGAAAGATGTTAAGAAGTTGATAGCAAATTGTCAAATTTGCCAGTTTGCTCAAATTTCGAGGGGTAGTGTGGACTTCAAATTAAATGCCTTTTGTAGTTGTCATAAGTTTGCTTTGAAGTTGCATTGGCACAACTTGACTTTCGTAGTAATGGATAATTTTTCAAAAATGACCCTTATCATGCCATGTCACTTATGTAGCATTTCTTTTCTTTAAGATAGTTTGCCTTTGCAATCGTCCCAAGAAATCAATCTCTGGTTGGGGCACTCGATTCATGAATTATTTTTGGAGGATTTTGTAGAAAAGAATGGTTATCAAATTGTTATTTTTGATGGCATACCACCCTCAGTTTGTTGAATAGACTAAGATGTGAAAGCATAGCTTAGGAAATTTATTGTGAAGATTTGTTAGCTAACAAAAATCTGGTTAATGTATGGTTTTACCTAATTGAGCTTTAGTGTTATAGCACTGGGATGAATCCATTTTATAGTGTAATGGGTTATGAGTTTTAGATGACTCGTCAACCTAATAGTAGTACCATTTTTCTATAGGACAAATGAGTTTGTAGTTTAACTTGCAAAACATATTCTTTACTTACACATGAATAACTGAAGAAAATTAGTAGTGGAATATGCGATGTAATGATTCATTCCAATTCAAAAGGTCCCTTGTTGCGGACTTTATCATGTAGAATCCAAATGAGTTCAAATTTTCATTTGCGAAACATATTCTTTACTTTCACATCAAGAACTAAAGAAAATTAGTTGTAGAATTTGCAATGTAATGGTTCATTCCAATCTTAAAAGATCCTTAGTGATTAAACTTGAAAAGCTTGTAACAAAGAATCTAGCACCATATAGAATTTGCAGGAAGAATAATCCAAATATTTGAGTTGGAGTTAATTGTGAACATTGGCATTAGTTTTATAAAACTTTTTCTTGATATTCCCCCTTTTATATCTCTTTTTGAGTAACCCCACGTTAAGCATGACCTGACCTTGCCTATATCTTTATACTCTTATCTTGAGTTGGTCAAAAGTCCATTTACTTCCATTACCCATGTGATAGCATTTGATTCTTCTAGAACCAACTTCCCATGACCAATAGGATATCTTTGATGAGTAGATAGTTTTCACCATGGGCAACATTTATTTTGATTACATCGTCAGATGGAGATGTCTTTAACTAGGTGATGCACATATCACAACTGAGCAGCTTTAGAGATTGAAGCTGGTCTGGCTTCATGAGTATTTAAGCCATCATTCCAAAGAGTCACGATCTTTGGGTCCATCTTGATTATCATGATGACATCATTGAAATGATTTATGCCTAGGCTTAATAAGTCAAATCCTTATCTAATACTATTTTTGGTTTGTAGACTTGTGTGTATGGATGATATTTACATGGTGCTTTGGTGTGGCATGATTTGTATGTGGTATGGATGTAGTAGGTGGAGTTTTAGATCTCTTTCGGCCATTTGTCGATTTTATAAAATGAAATATTTAGTTGACTTCGGCATGCGAATAAATGGGCAAGTTGACCATGTTCGGTTGAGCCTATAATCAAATTTTGGGGGGCAGTTGATTTTTTGCCTTGACTTGTTCGGCTCTTGAATTGATTGAACAACCACATCTACCGAATGATAGAGAACCAAACTGAGGCAATTTTCTGCATGTTGAAAATTTGAAGTGGCAACTAACTTGAGTGGTTGTAACCTCCATTGGTGAGGTTTGAGATGGCAAATAATTGCAGTTAAGTGCTTTGGGTGCTTAATTGGTAGGAGTTATGGAGAAGGATGGGCTTTGTGATTATTTTTCTCTCAAGGATTATAGATTTTTTTGACAGCTTCTTTGGAATCAAGATAGGTGGCTGCAGCTCAAAAGGAAGAAGTGCCTTTTTTTCATTCTCACGGTGTGATTGCAGGTACCTTGCACCACGTTCCCTAGTTTTAGGTTGCTTTTGTGTACTTCTTGTGTTTCTTATAGGGCTTTCTCATTAGTGTATTGTAATCCTTGTTGTTTTGAGAACTATTTTCCTTTTTGTTTATGGAAATTGAACTATTTCACTTGTTTCTCTTTAACTCTATTATTTGATGGCTTTCTGAGAGTTACTGGTGGTTTCTTGCTCTTTATGTTTTTCTTTGATGGACATCCTTTACAACATTGTAACTTTCACAGTTCCATGCACTTTATTTGAGATGCTTAAAATACTAAGCATAATTACTAAATCAATTTCTAATGTTATCAAAGTGTGAAATTGTTTGCTTGCATGTATAGAATTGCATTGGAAATGTTTTGGAGTGTTTTGCATGAGCTTTACAGGTAATTATGCATTGAACAGCAGTTGCTTGAAAACCTATATCGCAATTGGTAGGACATTCTATTGATTTCAATTTCCCAGATGGATTTGAGGGACTTGTAGAATTCACCAAGGATTGGAGAGTATTAGGTTGACTCCAAATTGACTAAACAACAATTTCACAATCTTTTAAATCAACCGACAACCTGATGGTACGTCATGTTAAGAGTGGATTGTGTTCCAGAGGTGTAATCCTTTGTAGAGGTGAAAAAGATGTCTAAATCTAGTGTTTTAATGATATTATTGGATGTTCAAAAATCAATTAAGGTCAATTTTGTGAATAAATCTAAATGGAACTTGTGGGGATTATATTAGGTTTGAGGTGATTGCACTGTTTATGAGTGAGATTTGTATCTTCTTCAAAATTGTAAAATATAATTTGCAAAAAACAAAGCCTTTTAGTGATAGTTGGATCATCCCATCCCATCTCATCTCATTTGAGTTGATCAAAAGTGAGATTATTTTAAGCACTGAGTTTTTAGAGCCAACATTGTGAGAGATTTTTTAGAATATTGTATGAGTTATGAGTTTTGGTCTTGAGTTTGAACTTGGAGAGCTTGAAGGGGCTAGAGTGTTGCCTACCGAATCGCATGTTGGTCTAGACTCTCATATTCTTGAGAGTCAGTGAAGGTTTTCTCAAATAGAAATGGAGTTTTTCTTGTATCTTCTTAGGTGTTTGTCTATTTTATAGCTTTATTCTTTTTACCCTAATTTTGTTTTGTACATCCCAACTGGGTTTCCATGGTATTTGCTCCACTGTTTGTAATTGTTGGTACTTTGGGTTGGTTGCATTGGTATGGATCAACTATTTATTGTCATGCATTTCTAGTGAACGTATATTTGAATGCAAATTGGGTTTTTACAATTTCTTAAATGCTTAAAAGTTTTGTATTGCTCTTTTCCAGATGTCTTTCTCCTCTTGAACAAGCAGGGGCATATGCTCTAATATATCTAAGCTTGTTTATTGACGTGCTTTGTTATGTGAACTTCGACATTGTCAACATTGCTTGGAGAAAGAATGAAGCTAGTAAATAAATAGTCAAGATTTATAGTAGTGATAACTGCAGTAGGAAATGTACTATGCATCACCCAGAAGAATTTTGTCAATTTCTTGCAATTATGTGTATAATGGAGATCAGATGTTGACATTTACAACTGATCTGAGAGTGTAACTTTGACATATAGATTGATGAACCCAAGTTGTGAGCAGGATAATGGAATGTCCTTCCTCTTCTATTTTAACCTTTTATAAAATGGAAATTCTGTGCTCATGCACTTAAATTTACTGTAATTTCAGCCAACATCAAATAGGGTTTTAGCTTTTAGTGTATACTAGGTGATCCATTTCATAGCAAATGTAATGTTTTGTGTCGTGTCATTTCTGAAGTTTGTATTGTACGAATCAAAGATTGAAAAGAAAATGTGGATGGTGGAAGGGTTATGAGGACGTCAATGAATTTCTACATTCATATTATCGTGAAGATCTGCTAGCCATTGGGGACTTTCCAATTAGCATGACCCAACTAGTTCTATAAGATCGAAGTAATCCAATATTTTCATACCCATCTTTCCCATTTTGTTGACTTGAGACTTCTAGAGGTTACACTCCTCTCAAGAATGCATCATCTCCATCGTATTCTTGATAACTACAAAACCCCCTTGAAATGTTTAAAGACATATTAGCACATGAGACTCTATCACAAGGTTACCATTCTCTTGAGAATGCCTACTCCTTTTCTCCATTAATTTTCGAAGGATCCAATACTTAAGACTTCTAGACTTTGCACTTTTATCTCCTATCTTTCCTCTCCAACACCCCCCCCCCCCCAATCGCCACATGCATACATGCATGGACAAAAAAAAATCCTCCAATTATCTTCTTCCTTATAGCAATCCACAACTTCTCAATACCTCCTATACATGTCATCCCTCTCGATATCACCTACTCATTCGTTTGAACCATTCTCAAGACTCCTTTTTTATGGGTTTCTTAAGATTTGTGTAGATAATCCCATGTTTTCTGCAATTGTTGCTTGACTCTACAACAATATACCATATGTGTTTGCAATACAGGCAAGTTTGGGCAATCTCAACAAAACGGAACTTTTGATTGTTGAATTTCTTTTTTGACAACAACAATTTTCAACATTCCTTATCAAATTGTTATACTAAGTGTTGTTGCCATTGTATCAGGATAATTTTGGTTTAAGGATAGCCTTTAGTTGTTACATGAAATTCTAACTTCATTTTACTTCTTGAGTGTCTATTTCAAAACATTACCCACTATCTCACCCATTTAACGTCCTCTCTTCCATATATTCTCTCTTCGTTGAGGCCATGCGAGACTTGTGAGTGGAGTTGGCACAACTTATGCACTTTGGACGCCTATATTGTCATTGTGCATTGTATGCTCTCGCCTATATTGTCACTGTGCATTGTATGCTCTTTTTTAGATCAAATCCTATAAGGGCATGCACTAGGTACCACGATGGTTGGCACTTAATTAAAAGACGATTATTGTGGATTAATTCAATGGATTACATTGGAATGCATGGTGATGTCTCCATATTTTAGATCAAGAGTGAGAACTATTAAGAAAAGAAGTTATATGTCTTCCTTTTCTTTGAATTTATTGGCTAAATTATTATTGATTTACATGAATCAAGTATAGGTATATATTTATGCTTGTAAAACAATAACTAGCCTTATTCTCATTGAGGTTGAATTCATGAAACATGTGATGTTATTGCATTCTATTCATTCACATTTTTTAAAATAATCTAAACACATCAAGTCCTTTCAAATTGGCTATTATTATTTTTCTATTTTTTCTTTAAGGGACTATTAACTGATATACTTCTAACATGAACAGCAGTCTTATTTGTGAGTTAAGGTCGTTTCTTTGTTCATGCCAGGCCAACCTCTTCATCTCATTATGTTTTGAAGTGCAAATCGCTTGCTTGATTTCCTCACGAACATTCAAGTTGTCTGCACTTAACCCTTTTTCCATGCTTCTACATCCATCTGACCTCATATCAGCAACACGAGTTGCCAATTTTTTGAACTATTCATCAAATTTGCCAAACTCACTCTCCTGAGCAACAAAGACATTCTCAACCAGCTTGGTCTTACATTTATTCTTAAAAGAACCTTTAAATTTGTGTTTGAGCAACAAATTGCAGGTGAAATGTTCTCCGATGTGGTGGGGAGCCCCTATTACGTCGCACCTGAAGTGCTGCGAAAATATTATGGTCCCGAAGCAGATGTGTGGAGTGCTGGAGTGATGTTGTACATTTTACTTAGTGGTGTTCCACCGTTTTGGGCAGGTGCCTTAACATTCTTTTCTTTCTTTTCTTCATGATTAGTTTGTTGTTTTGTGTATCTGTTTTCAAGTCCTGTGATCTCAGAATCTGAGGCGGGAATCTTCAGGCAAATTTTACAAGGGCATCTGGATTTTGAATCTGAACCATGGCCTTGCATTTCTGACAGTGCTAAAGATTTGATCTGCAATATGCTAAACAGAGACCCAAAAAAGAGATTTACTGCTCACCAGGTTCTTTGTAAGTATTCTTATTTTCATTTTTCTCTGCAATTGTGTTATTTCAAGTTTTGCAATGATTTTAATCATGTGCAAGTTGTATGATCGTAGGTCATCCATGGATTGTTGATGACAGAGTTGCCCCCGACCGACCGTTAGATTCTGCGGTTTTATCACGCTTGAAACAGTTCTCTGCGATGAACAAGCTTAAAAAGATGGCTTTACGAGTAAGCCGCTTCCAAATGTTTTCTTGTGTGTTATTCCAAATACTTAGTTTTATGAACTTTTTTGATGTTTGATAATGCGCGATGCGTGCAAAAGAATAAATCTTTGTAATGTTTAGGAATGCTTTAGTTTAGGTTATATGAAGAATTGTTGCCATAAATTCAAGTTCTTCCCTTAATCTCATGGAAATGAACTGCTTGTTGCAGTATTTGAGATTTGTATATGTTTGATTGCAGGTTATAGCAGAGCAGTTGTCAGAAGAAGAAATAGGTGGGCTTAGGGAGTTGTTTAAAATGATTGACACTGACAACAGTGGAACGATAACATTTGATGAACTAAAAGATGGTTTGAGAAGGGTGGGATCCGAATTGACGGAGAATGAGATCCAAAGCCTTATGAATGCAGTAAGTAAATATGATCAATGAATTTTTTTCACTTCCTTTATTACAACTTCCACTTAAGTGAGCCATGATGATAGTAAAATCAATGTCATGAACTAACTCACCAGGCTGATATAGACAACAGTGGCACAATAGACTATGGTGAATTTCTTGCTGCAACTGTGCATTTGAATAAGCTGGAGAGGGAGGAGAACCTGGCATCTGCTTTTGCCTACTTCGACAAAGATGGAAGCGGTTATATAACCATCGATGAACTCTCGGAAGCCTGCCGAGACTTTGGGCTCAACGATGGTCATCTCGATGAAATGATAAAAGAGATCGACCAAAATAACGTGAGTGCTATATCTACATTTGCTCTTTTCAAAAGTGCCTCTTTGATCATTTTTACTGGCCATGGTTTGCAGGATGGACAAATAGATTACAGTGAGTTTGTTGCCATGATGAGGAAAGGCAATGGAGCCGTTGGGAGGAGGACCATGACAAGTAGACTCTATTTGAGTTTGGGAGATGCTCTGATGTCTGAAGGAAATTGATGAGTAGGGAGACATGCTTGTGAGTAATTTTTGCTGGGCGATGTGGTTTGGATGCTTGCAGGTGAAGGCTTTCTGAAGAGATTTCTGCATTGTATTTGTGTGTGCAAGGCCATTGAGATACTGTAGCTTTAAGAGCTTGCTATGCTTTTTAATGTAACTTTTAATTCAGAAGGGAATCAGTTGATTTTAGGCATCCTGTGATTGTTTCATCACATTGGATACTCAAGTGTATCTGTTCATTGTAAGCGTCTATACTGCTCATAAAGCGATGGAAGTTTAAATACCATGATGCAGAATCTAGTTTTGGATGACTAATTTTCCCTAGAATGTTAACAAGTTACTGCCTTGGTCATTCTTTCTATTTTATTTCCTTCAATGAAGATTTAATATTACGTTTTAAGGTGGTTTCTTGTTGCTTTTTTTGATACAATTCTGGAATAATGATTCCAGGATGAGATTAATTAAGGAGGTCTATATGGCTTGATCTATGTTAGTGGTACCATGGTTTGAAAATGTTCAATCTTTTGTGGGCTTACCTTTATCATTCATAGCCTTATAATCTTCTTAAAAAATGTGGTGCTTGCTTTGTCTTACTTGTCCTCATGTTTCAGAACTTTGTTGAGTATGAAGTCATGGATGTACTTTGATCTAAACTATGAAACAATCATATCCCTAATCTTTAATTCCTAATCATGAGCATATGAGTATGTTCAAGCACAACTTATGTGGAAATGCCTTATATAAAGGGTAAGCTTAAGATGTTCATGTAGATTGTGGACAAGTAGCAGATTATTATCTAAGGCACATAATAATTACAAATCATAGAAGATTTTTTCCTCCCCAGTCCAAACAAGTTGTTTTGAATCCACTAAATTACTGGAATAGTAGCAATAACAGCACTTAAGGAATCACAATTAACAGGGCCATCCAACTCACATCAGCTTATTTGGTATTCACCACTGGCTTGGACCTCCTTCACCTGCTTCTCATACTCGTCTTCCTCATCTTCCTCGTCGTCTTCCTCCTCATTTGGCTTCTTATCCTTGTCGTCCTCGTCCTCATCTTCCTCAGACAAACCAAAGCCTGGCACTGGAGTGTTAGAGGGAGGAGGAAACCTCGCTTCTTTAACGATCATCATAATGTCCTCAATGCTCTGAAGGGAGAACGTAGGTGCACTATTATCCCTCTTGTAGTACACTGCCTGAGCTGTTTCCGTGAGCTCCCTTGGCAAATTCTTTAAAAACCATGGATGCTTCTTTATCTCGTTTATTGTTATCCTCTTCAATGCAGAGAAAAAGGTATCATTCAAATTTTTAAGTACCCGAAAGGATAATTGAGCTTTAAGTTTCTACCTTCATAGGATTTGCAACAAAAATGCGAGAGAGAAGATGCCTGCAATCCTGGGATATATGGACACGATCAGGTATCTTATACTGAACTGACATGATTCTCTGTAATTTCAACCAATTGAAGACAAAGTTTAGAAGCAAAGAAGCATATTTTTGTAGTGTTTCCAAGAAAATTCATGACATATAAATGATGAAAGATATATGAAGCCTCAAATGTTTACCCCAATAGTCTTTCTGAAATTTCTGGGATCATCAGGATCCTCAAATGGGTAAGCACCAACCAACATAACATAAAGGGTTACCCCACAAGACCATACGTCTGCAAGCTGCAAGAGGAAACTTGGATATCAACAAGCAACCATTCTAATTAAAAACAAGAAAGTTAAACTGAGGTTGATGGCTATTATAACCAGGCAGTTTAATCAAAAAGTATTCTTTAGAAGAAACTTTCAATAATAAGAAGATTGAGCAAGAGAACATTACTTCTCTCAGAAAAAGTAACATACCTAAAACCACATGGTAGCATCTGTAAGATTCTAGAGCACGAGCAATACATAATTTTGAATACAATGCACAAAAAAGAAGCAACCCAGATGGTGGATAGAAAATATAACTACACATGCAGAGCAGAATTAATAAATCAAGCACCAGGAAAAGTATGATCCTGTTTCCATTGACCAGAGATGATAATAAAAATAAATCCAGTAGTCAGATCTACGTTTTAAACTAATTAATAAGAAACTTGATCTTATTTGATTCGTCAAACATTTTGAGTAAGGATAGCAACATCAAACAATTCTATCCAACCAATTGGCACCCCTGGGGTTGCGTTCATCAAATAAAAGTTAGTAGAGATTAGGATATTGATGAGTCAAATTCGGTGTAGCAACCCATCAAGCTCAACTCAGGTCAATGAGACCCCCCAAAAATGATAGTGCACGATGCCTAATGGGTCAACTCCAGAGCCCGATATCCACCTTGAAAAGTGGAAAAAAATCAAGGAATGACTTCTTGAGAAGAAGCAACAAGAGTCAGTACAACTGATCAATGAGATAGGCAAGAGTCCACAGCATAATTTGCTACCTTCACCTCTTTAGCAATCTCCCAAGGGCAATTCCTATTGTCCTCTTATAAACCATCAAGAAAATTGGCGCCCAACGAAGCGAAGTGGAAAATAAATGGAATACAAGAAGGTTGCTTTGAAGCCAGGAAATGGAGATGATCCATTTGTGGCAAACAACAATGCCTTAAATAGAAGGGAACCCCATCCGTCATGCACATTATTTAATCCATTTAATACCATTTTTAAAATTTCAAATTTGATAATCTATATTAATTCACATCAATGATCAAATTTCGGCACCCCCTAGCCCACATAAACAAGGAATCAAACCCTCAAGGAGTAGAATGATAACTAAAATTTCATATGGCAACCCAACTTTCTCAACTCAGCTAGTCAACATAAACTAAACCCAATAGACCTACTTAATTCATCTCGAGAGTCAGCTTGACCCAGCTTTGACGTTCATTTGTTTGGTTTCATTATCTTTTGGTTGTCTTGCCCAAATATACCTTGCCAACTAGACTCATCCTAGCTAGAGGCTTGTCCATCCACCTAGCAACTCCCATTCTTTCTTCGTCTCCATAAAAACCTATATATAGCCAAAGGAAAAGGACTTTTGATTCCATACTCTTGTATGTTCTTTTCACCTATTACACCATGTGCACTTTCTTTTCCTATGAGCAACTTCAACCATAGGAGTTCTTTGGAACCATGCCCAATGCTAGTACAAAACAAACCTAATCTCAATCCAAAAGTCTTCTAGTTCACGAGTCTCCATCAGATGAACCCATCACGCAGCCTTCTAATGCACATCCATCACAAAGAGCACATTAGATGAAAAAGACTTAAAGAGTTAGCCAAAAGCCACTAGTAATCTCCAGAAATGATCTTCCATCAAAACAAAACAAAAAAAAAACGAGGCACAAATACCTCCAGCTATCCACTCAAGTCCAGCACATCAACTCCCACAGATCCACTCCAAACCAGGTAAAATGAGGCCATAAGTGTAAATTCGATATTGCAAGAGAAAAGAAGGTCACCTTCCCATCGTACTCCCGACGTGAGAGAACCTCCGGAGCAATGTAAGCCGGTGTGCCCACCGTCGACTTTGGCCTAGAGTGCAATAGTGATGACTGCTCGCAAATAACTACAACATTATTTATCGAAATACAACGAAAAAGAGCTTAAAATTGCCAAACTTGAAAAGAAATTCGTAGAAAAGTTCAAGGAAATGAGACCTTGGAATAGCCAAAATCGCAGATTTTTAGCCTCGGCGCTGGGCTTCCATCGAGCAGAGTGTTCTCAAGCTTGAGGTCGCGGTGACAAATTTGCTGAAATCGCACAAATTAAACAAAGGACATGCCCACTCTAAAATAGCATTTCTTACAACTGTTTACCAGAAAATGGCAGTAGCTGACGCCGGAGATGAGCTGCTGGAAGAAATATCTTGCCTATCAATACAGAAAAACAACGAAGAGTCGTTAAACATGGATACTCTAAAGAAAGGATAAACTTTAGGGAAAATTACTTCGTCCTCGCTGAACCTTCCAGCGCTGCAGATCCGCTCGAAGAGCTCGCCGCCGGCTGCATACTCCATAACTATCGCAAGATGCGTCGGCGTTAGTACCACCTAGTAAGCAGCAAATACTCAGAGAGAGAAAGGAGTTCGTTCCAAAGCTGGAAGCCCAAAGGATCCATCAAACTCACCTCCTTGAAGCGGATGATGTTGGGGTGACGGAGCGAGCGGTGGTTGATGATTTCTCTAGCGACATTCTCGTCGATCTACACATGGAGCACGAAAGTGTAAGGAACCCATCTGTGTTCTACATGAAATAGGGTTTTCATTTACCAAACCTTGTAGCCCCTCGGGATGTATTTCATAGCGACGAGCTCCTTGGTCTCCTTGTGCCGCATCAACCTGGCGACGCCGAAGTTGCCGGAACCGAGGTCCTTAACCACCTCGTACTTCTCCATTTCGTTACTAAACTATACAGCCTTTTTTCACTGCTGGGGCCTTCAACTTTGGCGGCGCATCAACCACACACGCTTATTTCCACCATGGACGCTGCACTCAACCAATTAAAGAAGTGAGAAAGATGGAAACTTGACAGAACGATGGAGACTGACTACCAGGGAGACGGCGCCTGAAAGGGATCTCAGCGCAGGGATTTCCAAGAGCCGTGAAGCGTTGAACTAATAAACATAAATATTTAAAAAATAGTTCTCTAAAAAAAAAATAAAAACAATATCTGAAATAAAAAAGTATTTTGGTGGAAACATATTTGTCGAAAAACCGACATTTTAAAGGTTAAAAAAAAAATATAAAAAATGATTTAAAACTAATTTATAAATATGACTCATCTTAAAAACTTGTGGCTGTTAAAGGAGCCTCTATTGTGTGGCTCATAATAAAGGACATGACTTCAATTATTGATGGAAATGCATTTCAATAATTATCCATTTGATTGAAATTTTGGCCTTATAAACTTGATCAACTTGTTTAAATCTACATGTCATTTTTGAATTTAAAGATGATATCTCTTGCATATAAACAATTTTTTTATTAAAAATAAAATTAATCATATTGAATAATTCTTTAAAAAAAGATTCATATATACTTCTCGTGTATCTCAAATTTAATTTCTTCTTTCAAACCTTAAGGCCAACATTGGCCTTCTTTCTTCTACTGTAATGAACCTTCTCTTCATTAGATTAACAACCACATAAAGATAGAGCTTAAAGCACAGCAACACGAGAGTCGTATTTTGTCTTAAGGTAGAGGAAAAACAACGTACACAAGACTTGAAATGGAAGAGAATCAAGCTCAGTCTTATAAGCAAAAACTAACACAGAAATAAGAAGAGAAATGATTTGGAGATGAAGAAAGGCATCCAAGTTAGTAGTTCAAATCTCTCATCTAAAAACTGCAAGCAAACTACGCTTCATCTCCTTCAACAGGGGCCTCAGCACAAGTCTATCCATCATATGTTCTGAGACTGGGAGAAAGAAATGCGGATCGTATACCCATCTATGTCGCTCGCATGCTTACAAACGAGCGCCTCGGCAGCCTGCTCCTCGGTCTCGAACAAGACAAGCGCCTGCTTCTTCCCATTGGCCTCAAATATCTTGGTGTTCATGATGGTTCCATGTTCATCGAGGTGAGACACAAGTTCGTCCTCCGTGATCTCCTGTGGGAGAGTGGATATGTGGATCATTTTGGTCGGGGCACAACAATGTCGGTAGTTCTTCACAGCATTGCGATTGAAGCGGTTGAGACTCGATCCTCCGTACTCGTGCGCATCGGGGGCAGGGGTGATGTTCGAGTACTTGGAGTAGTTCACTTCGAGCTTCTTTCCAAATAGCAATGCACCCTGCAGGGAAGAGAAATAACAGTCACAATGTGAGCTTATGTGCAAGCCAAGGTCTTTCATTTCACATAAAGAAGGAAGAAGACGATTCTGAAACCTTCAAGAAGTGCACAGCTAATTCAGCTTGAAACCCATCTTCCATCTCAATGAGTGCATGATCTGGTTTGTTATGAAGGAATTTAATCCTGACTATGTTTCCATACATCGAAAACAAATTGAAAAGCTTGTCCTCATCAAATTTCTGCAATAAAGCGACCCACCGAAACGCATCGATTACTCAAAGTTTGAAGTGAATTCAAACAAAGTCATGAGAACTTACATCAGGGTTCAAGTTGGAGACAAGGATTGTACACCTATCATTAACGCCACTGATACCTGGAGGAAGACCTCCATCAAATGCTGCTGCAATGGCTGCAGCATTGTTCATCTAAACAAGCACAGCAATAGCTAATAAAGATAAAACACAAAAGAGATGCAGGAAGAAGATCTTTTAACTTAAAAGAACCTGAGCACGAGACCCACCTGAGTAAATGTAACTGGAAAAGAAGAACACGGAACAAGAAATATTAACCGATAGATAAAAAATATGAAGGGAAAGGGAAAGGGAAGGATCAAAGATCACAGAATTTGATGATCACCTGCTCTTGCTCCAGATGGATGAAGTGCATATAACCCACTGGTGTCACCATAGCCAGGCTAACATTAATCACATTAATAAGCTTCCAAACACATCAAATTGTTCTTACAAAACCAAATATTAACAAACAAGATGTGCCATGCTTGAACAAACAAGAAAAACTGAATTCAAGATGCTTACTACTGATGATTTGCCTCGTTGCTCCGTAGGTAATGATGGGTTTGTGAAGTCTCTGAAATGATGAATAAAAAAACATCACTTCAAATAGAAATAAAATATCAAGAACTTGAACATAGACAAAGCATCTTATTATTCAAATAGATGGAAGAAGTTGGGCATATACCTTGAACGTTCATTGTTATAGTTAACTTGTAGCTCACTAAGGCTGAAATGTGAAGGGAATGAAGAACTTTTAGCTGACAAAAGTAGGATAAAAGGAATTTATCAAAACAACATACGCTTACTTGGAAAATTGGATATCCAACTGACAGCAACCATCATAAATGTTGCGTCCCTAGGAACAAGTCACACAAACCCTAGCAAGATGAGAACCTCAAAATAAAGAATGTATAATAAAGGGAACATACTTGCAGTGTGTTTTTTGCCTGAACAGCAAATGAACGAGTCCGGTACTGGATCAAGGCTTGAAATCCTATGCATTTAAAAAAAAATATATTACAAGCGCACAAACTAACTAAAAACTTCTTAAATTTAACCTTCAATATTTGAGATTAATGATCCAAGTATAAAACAATCAAGTGAGTATAATGTAAATAGGCATAACTAGAAATTTCATCTAGTAAGCAAAATCTAGTTCTAATAATAGAATTTGCAAAAAAAAAAAACAGTAGATAGATAACAAATAGAATATCAAATCACACAAAAATTTATGCAGATTTCAGCGGATGTTAAGAAAAAGGTGAGGAAATAGAGAAGACTGAAGGAAGCTGACCAGCTGACTTCTGGAATGTGACGATCTTCTCCACTAACCCATGCGGAGAAAACACTTGATGCAGCACATCGACCGTAATGGGGTAGAGCATGTGATGAATTGTAACTAACAGGATTCGATTGGGTTCCAAATCCTGAGTGCTCGAGAGTAAACCATCATAGACAGTAGAGCAAAGGAATGAATAGAGAAGAATAAATAGAAGGAAAAGAAGAAATAGAAAGTAGAAAACAGAATTGAGAAAGCTTTCATATAGAAAAAAAAAATAAAGAGAAGAAATATCAGAGAGAAAGATAAGAGATACATTTGAAAAACTCGACCAAGAATTATCATTTGCGAACGCCATCACTAGATGTCTATTATGAGCAATTCAACCTCTTTAACATGGCAATGAACAGATTAATCCAACACAAAGGAAGAATTAAAATATTATAACACTGTTAAGTGGTTTGCCAAGTGATATTGTCCGTTTGTTATTCTTAGGATATGTCCTAAAGAAGGTATCAGTTTCATTAACATGCCATTCTTTGAAAGCTTAGCTACACAATAAGGTATCTCAATATGAAAGTGGACCTCTCTGTAAAATTACATACTATCTTATTAAAAAAACTGATACATTCGGCCACATATACCCAGTCTGCAGTAAAGCAGATATCCATTTTTCATTTGTGCGTATAAGCTAATTCTTCGCCATATGCTGATAAAACGAAACAAAGATATCAAGCTAAGAATTATCATTGTACTTGCATGCTACAGAAGTGATCAGTAAAATACAAACATCTAACCCCAACTACAATGACTCAAAGCAAACGGATTGTGAATGCACAGTCTTGGTAAAAGTAGATACACAAAGCCTAAATCTCATGCAGATGGGCGTGGATTATCAAAACTGATAACAGGCTAACAGGCCCCGTTAGGGCAATGATGATGCACGGCAATTCCCTTGACATTAGTTGGCCTGGAGAAGGGTATAGTAATTCAAAACTTTTACTAGCCAAACGGAAGCAAATTTCTTGCATGGAACAAACACATACAAAAGTAAGCTGCCTGGCAATTTTTGTTGCATTGTATTATAATGAGGTAAGACTATCGTATGTTCTGCTTTAATAAAGTATTAAATAATGATGATTGCCCATTAGCCACTGTTAAGTGAACCATGTTTCCAGGTTTCAGATACAAGGTTTATACCTCATAGTAAAAGTTACCAAACTGCATATCAATTTACAAAATATTGGATCACAAAGCAATTTATGGAGTAACATCAATAACAATGAACAAGAAAACCTCTAAGAAAGAACTGAAAAGTAGGATGACAAATGGATACTATGGGAACAAGTTCTCTAGAATGTGACCAACCAAATTTAAACAAAGTTGATTCATAATATACTAAGCTTAACTCAAACAAAACCCATTAAAAAAAAAAAGCATTCACGCTATCACAATAAAAAATACTTGAAATGTTGAAGTCAAACATCTGGGCACCAGACAATATTCCATTAAGCTATGATATTTCGTCAATAAAAATGTTGTACCCCTCTATTGGACAAACAGACGGTATCAACATAAATTACACTTTTTGTTTAAAAAACAACCTTGCATCACCCATTAACTACCTTCAATGAAATCGCCATTCCCAGCACACCAACAGATAAATAAAAGATCTGGGACAACATCAATATTAACTTTTTCCATGAATATAATTTTTGGATGTCACACATTGATGTTACTTGATTCTACATTGAGAATATAGTAAACTAATAGCCTTCAAGTGCAAATGTATTTGGATAAGTTTATTGAAAGAAGAACACTTCGTATTTAAGACATCCTGGCTGATGTTTTCCTGACGCCAGGTTCAATGATTGTCTTAGTACACAAGCATTCTTGATATCAGAATGAAATTGCCATTAGCTGAAAACTCCACAGTGACCATCAAGCATACTAACATAAATCTGGTTAAAGAGGATAATAATTGCAGAAGGAGAAATTACTTTTCATAACATTGCAAATTTCCAAGAAATATAACCGACTGAATATCTTAGTGCATAACATTGCAAATTTCTAAGAAATATAACCGACTGAATGGTTTAGTGCAGTATTTGGTGTCTATATTCCAAAAGGAACATTACAGGCATGCAAGAGCAAAAATAATAACCAATAAACTCATAGCAGAAGACAAGTTTTAAGCTAGCAACAAACCAAAAATAACTCCATATCTTCTAGCAGATTACTTGATGAATCACATACAACCAACTCAAAAAAAAATTCAAAATGCTTTGCCCTAACCTGTTCTTTTCGCCCTTGTGAACCTTCTGCTGTGGTTAGTTCTTGATGTGAAGAAAATTGCATATAAATATTTCTTCCCCTGAATTTAACAAAATCATATGATTTACCAGAAGCAACATGTGGCATAAACATCCTAGAAAAATTAGGACTATTTAGTACAGGCATCCATGATAGTTAAGGGAAAGCTCCCCGACACTTAGTTAACTAAGCACATGTTTAGAGCTAACAGCATTCCCAACACTACCACAAAAGAATAGGCGAATAAATGTTGTTTCAATGGTCAAGTTGACCCTTAGAAATGACCCTACTTAGTATGGAAATGAATCAGATTTTCTAAGCATTACCTAAGTATTAAGTATTTTAAATGTGCTTCAAATAGGCTATGTAAAGGTTATGGCACGAACTTCAATTAACACTTGGCAAAGTTGATTCTTACCACAGGATAGCCTAATGATGTCTTTTTTTTTTATGCAGTAAACACCAAATGTAGGTTGCTAACTTATCGAGATTGAACTAAATGACCCTCCATTGAAAATAATTCATATTGAAGGAACATGACCAATTTCATTTGTGAAAAATTACTAATTACTAATATTTGTATGGCACAAAATTCAATTAAAACTAGGCAAAGATGTTTCTTACCCCAGAATGATGTCTTTTTTTTATGCAGTAAATACCAAATGTAGGTTGCTAACTTATTGAGATTGAACTAAATTACCCCACCATTGAAAATAATTCATATTGAAGGAACATGACCAATTTCATTTGTAAAAACAAAAAATGAAATTACTAATATTTGTGAATACCCCAGAATGATGTCTTTTTTTTATGCAGTAAATACCAAATGTAGGTTGCTAACTTATTGAGATTGAACTAAATTACCCCACCATTGAAAATAATTCATATTGAAGGAACATGACCAATTTCATTTGTAAAAACAAAAAATGAAATTACTAATATTTGTGAATACCCCTTCCATGTGTTCATGACCATGTAACAGATTTATGGAACACGTAATTCATTTATTAAGGGGTGGCACAACCTTACCTTTGCACAACACAACAATTTAAAACAATTATATAGATAGAGAACTATTCAATCCTAACATGTTTAACGTAACAAATTATAACAGAAATATAAAATCCCCAAGATGTTTAGGAAAAAGTATGAAATTCGAAGGCAAACATTAATCTAACAGTAAGCACAGTTTAATGGAAAAAATAAAATCTTATTGAATCCGAGTTAGCACCAAAAACCATGTCAAAAAAAGGTAATTTAATTACAATACATAATAGCATTGCATGTGCCTTATTGTACTTCTTATTAGATAACTTGCTTACTCTAGCATGCAATATAGATTGCATGTGTAATAGCAACAACTACCTAATGTAGTATTGAATTTACAAAAAACAAACATGTTGTTATCATAATATTTTGCACGTGAAATAAACAATGGAAAAAATAACCATAGGTTCAATCGAAAAGCATTTTGTGTACTAGTCTAAACACTAGCAAATTAGCAAAGTTGCCAAGATCCCACGTCCATGACTTAAAATAGCATATAACAAAAAAAGCTCTTCCATCCATGTAAGCCACATCGTACACTCAATAGACAGAATCAACTAAAAATTGTGTGTTTGTAACAATCAATGAGTAAAATACAAGCATCACAAAATAAATTTAGAGACTTACGACTCATTGACAATATCATCTACACCTTGTATTTAGTCAAACATACATTGTATAGATTGGGAGTTCAAGTGCAGGTTTACAACTTGAAGTTTTGAAGTCATGTACAAAAAGGCAATGGGAATCAATTCATGAGAAAAGGCACCTTCAATAACCATAGGTTCAATTGGAGGTGAATCCACATAAAAGGGGAGCCATGATCAGGGATCAAATAATGGTAAGTATCACTTTTAACTGCTTTTTTCCACTTGACTTCTCATTCTTTCCATCCTTTGCACTAGCTTCATGCTTTGACTGTGGTAAGGATAGAACATATACATAAAATCTGTTTACCCATAATTGAGCTTGATTTTAAATATTATAATAAGATTATATGGTTCTGCAATTTGGAGTTTGTTGGATCAACTAACCAACTAGCGATTCGATTTAAAAGCCACCTCTAAACTGAATTTTTAAGTGGGAGTTTTAGTGTGCAAATTTTGCAGTAAAGGTATAATTTACAGCTATCTCAAATCAGCCTCACTACTCTTTTTATTGATGTATAAGATGAAAGCATCTAAACTACCACCAAGATTCAAATCACATCACCTCAGATTAAAAACATAATAAAAAGTACATTCCACCTTTGCCAAAAAATCACCCTTCCACATCTCTATCATTTTACTTGCAGCTCACTATACATAACACTAATCTTCTGTCACTATAACCTGACTACAACTCCTCAACCTTTAAAAGAGCAATTATAAGCTTGCTTCCACTATTTTTTAATTCACACTTAGCTGTCCAAACACAAGTTCACACAATTCATACTCATGTCATGGTAGATTGGTATCAGAACCATGCCAATGTTTTCTACCTACCAATATATAGTACCTTTTTTATGCCTTTCTCCACAGCCTAAAAGTTAAAATTTGATGTATACTAACTTGAATTCCATAAAGAATCAAACAAGAAGCTTAGGAGCTCATAGCGAAAAAAGCAACCTTTATGACTTCAATTGCAAATATCCAAGCACAACTAGGAGATTTTACTCCTCACCTCGTATCTCTAGGGGAACACGTAAAATGCTTCCATGCATTGAGATTGTGTTGGAAAATAAACAGTGACAATATCAAAATAATAGAAGAAAATTGGGACAAATCAGGCAACCAAAAGAAAAAAAATACCAAGAACACGAATATTGTAATAGGACCATATAGATGATGAAGATGACATGCTTAAAAACATGAAAATTGGAGATCCCACTTTTGATTAGCAAGGGAATGCTTAGTTGTTCATTAATTGGCTAATTAGTATGGATTATCATTTTCACTAATATATATGTTTGAATTTAAAGGATTTGATCAAATGAAACTAGTTGACAACACAAATATTATTGCACTAGGATAGAAAAGAGAGAGAGAGAGAAAGAGAGAGAGAGAGAGAGAGATATATTTTAAAAAGTGTCCGTGATTTAAAAACAAATGAAGATACAGAGAAACAATATTTGCCAATTACATACAATGGAGAATGTTGAATGAATTATATAATTTGAAGCAAGAAGATAAGACGAAACATGATCAAGCTAATCTAGCTAGTACTACTACAACAAGCTATTGAGATGGTATCTCCTAAGTTTAAACATAAGCACCTTAGATATGATTTCTATATGCTTGAAGAAACTTATAATGCAATTTTGGAATATGTAAATGCCAAAAGTGCCAACACTATAAGAATGTGTCCAAAGCAAAGGAGAACAATCCAAATCGATCCCAACTCGATATGCCACCAATTAATTATACAAAAATCTATTCCTATCACTTCTAAACCTAAAGTGAAAATTAATGCCACAAGCATCATACCAAACTAATAATACACCAATATTACAATTATATAAATCATTTATCCTCAAAATTCTCACATAAGTAGAAAAACCTTATCATTACCCAACATCAAGGGTAGTAGCTTTAGAATTGCAAAGAATGCTCAAGAAGCCCTTCAAAATCTAGGCATGATGAAATATCACAAAGAAGTGCTCAGGCTCTAAATGTCTTCATCCAATGAGCCACATTCTTCATTTCTGATCAATAGCTAGGATAAAACCACTTAAAACTTTACAATTTTGGTCCCCAATCACTCTCACTTATGTGATTAATGAAGAGCTATTAAGCCTCCAACAACTTAACAAACAATGTACAAAAGAAAAATAACATGCAATTTAAAACATATAAAATAAACAAGCACTAAAACTAATGAGAAAGTGTCTTTAGCCTCTAAGGATAACACACTTTAATGTTACAAGCAGCATGCCAAGCCTTCTCTTATAGGATGGACATTTTTTCAGAGAATTTTATGTATCAAGTGACACCCCAATACAACAAGGCGAGGTATAAACCATATGACCAATGTAAGGAACCCTTTTGTTAGTTCAATTGTCAAGGACACATTCAAAAAGTGGGATTGTCACCAAATTCACTTAAAAGGTTAGGGATAGGGAGAAATTTTTCATGTTTCAAAGGCTAACATAAATATATTGTAAATGCAAATAGAAGACCTTGCAAGTGATAAACAAATTACTTGAACTAGAATCTAAGAGAAGGAAATTTTGAAATATGGATGTACATTCAAGATGAAGTAATGAAATTGTAGAGATGGTATATTCCTTTAAAAAATTGATAGAAATGTTTCAACCTTTAGTTTTAGAGTAAGTTTGAAGCCACAAGGCTTGAGATTGTGTATGCCTCAAGGGAATGAAATTCCTAGAGTTGTATTTGTTTAACTCAAGGATCATCCAAAGGCCGTGATTTTCATGACCAAACTACCGATTTGAAGATTTTAAGGGATCTTTGATCTTTAATGATGTGAATATGGACGTGAGCATACCTTGACCACTATTAGAATGAATGATGCCATAAAATTACTCAAGTAAAAAGAATAACTCCATTGCACATATAACATAAAAGAGCAAATAAGTGCATACTTCAAATGTTCAAATGAGATGAAGA
Source organism: Vanilla planifolia (assembly GCA_023846275.1). Taxonomy (NCBI): domain Eukaryota; kingdom Viridiplantae; phylum Streptophyta; class Magnoliopsida; order Asparagales; family Orchidaceae; genus Vanilla; species Vanilla planifolia. The sequence goes on from CM043865.1 coordinate 39,151,099, forward strand.
ACACTTCGAAGAATAGAAAATATCTTTTGATATCTTTTGTGCATATTCATGTAATAATGCTATAGCATAAATCCTAGCATCTTTAGCCTTGATCCTTGACCATAAAAAGTTTAAGATTAAGAGACTTCATCATACAACAGGTAACAAAGGGAACTATCTTCCAAACATGGGGTGTGACAGTTATATCATATCAATAGATTTCAAATATCTAAGTGTTTACTTATCAAAAAGTATTATTCAAAGGGTACTTTTAGTTAATTGTGAACATTCATAACAAATTCAATAGGATCGTCCAAAATCCTCACCAATGCAATCCCAATACAAGTAAAAATCTCAAGAAAAGAAAAAAAAATGCAATAGAATGAATAGCATAAGTTTAATTGTAAATGCTATTTGGCATAGCCATTTCAGACACAGGAAAAAAAAACAAGCATGAACGAGGTTCTTCAATGATTCGAACAATAATTGCTGCAGTTCATAATCAATGCTTACAATACAAAACACAAACCACAATTATTCACAAGCCACATAGGAATTTCTAATTAAAGGAGAAAAATAGCAATGTAAATACTCTTTAGATATGAGGCTGATCCAGGGATAAATATATTTTTTCCCCCAAAAAATGGCAGGAAACGTGCATCCAAATCAGATGAACAAATAAATAGCCTTTTAGAGTAAAAAGATGCTTTGTAAGTAATTCCAAAGACATGAAGTGATTCAAACAATAATATATCAAGATATGAAACTTACTTAACACTTGGTTGAACATTTGAATAGTACTGCAGCGCATTAACAGCAGACGATATATCATACATTTGCAAAAGTGCCTGCAGTTAGCAAAAGACATCAATCAGTTCATAAAAAATAAACTAAAATGTCCGCACAGATTACAATAACATGGAATAAAGACAACAGACAAATAACCAAAGCAATGAGAAGTATAACAAAAACCAGAAACATAAAAACCTGGTTTTTAGCCCGAAGCATAACAAGTTTGGTGACCACACCGAAGGGTTGCAACAACTGAAGCAGATCGTTCTGAGCTCACGAAGAAAAATAAAAATAAGCTAAAAAAACGTTACCTCAAGAAAATCAAGCTTCTACAATGGAAATAAAAGGCACTGAATCCACCTCGGAGATCTCTTGTCCGACATTTCGAGCGTGAATAACTTTGGATGGTTCAGTCATCTTCCACTCGACTACTCAACAAACAAAAAATAGAAAAAGCGATTATGCGTTCCGGAAAGAAACTTCCAGGAACAAGAAAGCGTCTCTTAATGCAATATGGAAATGGAAAAAAAGCTGAAAAGAGTGTCTTTAGCCGAGTTTAGCAGGGCAAATTCACCTTAGGAAGAGATTATCGTAAGAGAAGACCGGATTCGGAGAAGTTTTGGGATCACGCCACGGACCCGGCGGCAACCTACCTTTCCCTAACTTGAGAAATGGATGCCTTATCTTTATTGACTCGGCTCGGAGAAGTTTAATTCACGATTTTAATTTTTAGATAAATTTAAAAAATTAATTTTTATAAATTTTTATTATTTTATGTGTTTTTAAATTAATTAGCCATCACATGAAACCTTTGCTAATGATGAAAAAATTCTTAGAATTTTTATAAAAATTATTTTGTTTAGAAGAGTAAATCAATGGGCAATTTCTCGTGCTAATTTGTATCATGTTGACCAAACTTATTGTAAATATTAGTTATTTATGGGTTAACTAACATGATTAGTGATCGTTTGGATTTCTCGATAATAAAGACGTGATAATTTTTTAGACTTTCACAACGATGATAATAATTTCAAAAATCATTTTTAAGATCCTTAAAAGTTTTCTTTTTTGAAATCCTCTTGATCCCTCAATTAAATAACACTCCCAATGTCTCAAAACAATTCACACAATGGATGTTATTATGATACTTATAGAGTCTCCTCGACATCTCCAATATTTTTACAAGCACTTCATGATATGCAGTTAACACTTGCCACTGTGTGGAAAAACTTCTCTACAATAATATCAATTGATCAGCAAACTTTTTATTAATCACATAGGATTTTTACAATCCAATAATATAATAAAAAAAATCATCTATGAATAGCTAATTGAAGTGTAATAAAATGGGAAAAAAGTATTTCAATTAATTAGAAAAGTGAATGTGATATAATAGAATTTGAAAATAAATAAAGCACATTAAATCTATAATTATATTCATCTATAAAAATGTACTATAATATGTAAGAGAAAACAAAATTAAAATGGAATCTAGTTCTCTTGGGTGATCAAATGACTAAAAAATTATAGAGAATTATATAATCATGGGAGTATTGAATTGGTTAGATGTATAGCAAATAATCATTAGCATTGTATTTCATAATGGCAATAAGAGAATGTTGTATGAATGCACAAACCTATGGAATACAAATAATCAAGTCGTATTATCATAATCCACAATCATAAATTAACAAATATGAGATGATAGAGCATTTGATGTGAACAAAATGCTAGAACTTGTTGGAATGAGAAGGAAGGTGATATTGAAGGATAAAACCTCAGCTTAATGGAAAAAAAAGGCTAAAGTATTGTATAATGGTCAAAGGATTCAATGGCATCACAAATAACGTCACATACATCGTCTAACTTCAACTCTTCTTCGTTTAGTTTTTAATGTTGAAAGAATTAACCTAAATCATTTGCTCTATGGATCCTTGAACTCTTTCCTTTAATAAGTTGTTATGACTTAGCTTAAAGAAAAGTGATAAACTACAAAATATTTCCTGATGGTTTACTCAAACAAGTTTTCTCTTCTGATCTTTTTCTATCTGCAATACTACAACTCTTGAATTTTCCAAAATCTCTCTTTTAGCTCACAATACCCCAACTCTTCAAGAGTTTCTCACAATTTTCATGGCTATCTTGTTAATTTTTCCAAGATTTGTTTTTTGAAAATCCCTCACGATAATTTAAAGACAAATTTTACCTACTAATTATAGAGTAAGAAGCAAAAATTTTGGCTGTTCTATTTAAAATTAAGAAAACTGACAAAAGCATCACAAATTCATATATCACATTAAATATAATAACTAAATAAATAATTATACTCAAAGTCTTAAAGATATTAATAAATAATAAAGGGTGTAATAGTATTTTAATACATCAACTATCATACAATACAAACTCCTTTCATACAAAACATTTTACTGAGCTATCAAATAAAAATACCATTTCTTAAAATCTTATGCTAAAACCTTTAAAAACTCCTAACTTTATGCATATATGAGTCCTATCATGTCATGTAAGTATAAGAATAATATACTTAGCAGAAAAACTATTAGATAAAAATAGATAAAGTAGTATGAAATCATAATATGAAGTACGTAAATAATAACGAAACAGTAAATAAGAATGCATAGCATTAGAAAAATATATAAACTATCAAATATTTATATATATATATATATATATATATGCTTATAAACATTATGTCCAAATATACATATGTTCATAATACTAATATCATATAATACTAATATAATTTATTTCTTTTTTATGATTCTTATTCATATTCTTTATTAGTGTTATTGACAAATAGGCAAGTTGTAGAAGTCATCTCTTTTGTTACTATCAATATGTACGAAACTACTAACAAAACTTTACATTTTATTGTCTAACATCAAAGCTTTTACAATAATAAGAATGAGGTCGTCTGTTATCTTTATAATAGAACAATTATTTGACATTACCTTATACAAAACATTAATAATAGAGAGGTCTCTATTTATCATAGCTCTAAATCAAAGTTTCAATAATAACAAATATGATCTCATCACATTTAGTTATGGGATAGAATCATAGAGAAAATTCAATCATCTTTTAATTTCATTTTTCTTATAATCTTATATATCAATAGACTTATTCAGTCAATTATTCTCTTTTATTTATTTCTTTTTATTCCTTTCAATTTTTTTATTTTTTAATACTCATGATATATATCTATATATAATTCAAAGCCATATAACCACGAAACATACTAATCATTCCCGTGGGTAGATAATGAGGATAAAACTAATAAGATAAATCTTTATGATAAGAATCATGAAATCAAAATAAGAGTATAAAGCAATGTTAAAATAAAAAACTAAGTAACCATCATGATACTAAAATCAACTAACATAATAAAAATAACTAACCTCTTACATATTCATATAAGAATCAATCATTTATCATCATATTATAGAGCATAATATCTAGAATTGCGTGCGTGTATATATTACGTGTGTATGTGTATATATATGTGTACGTGCATATATGTATATGTATATGCACATCTATATTCTTTTTAATAGATAAATCATGATAATGAAACGTGATATCCTTTAGATTATATAATAACATATGATAGTTTATTTTTATTCTTTTTTAATATTATTATAAAAATTATCATGGCTAAAATATTACTAGTTATATGGATGCATTTATATAATTAATATTCTATTGTTCTACAAACTAGGTTGTTATAATTTTTTTATATCCCACAAAATTATAGAAATTTTTTAATGATAAAAATAGTAATAATAATAATGTCTAAATAACATATTATATTTTTATGTTTTATTTTATTCACTTTTTATTGGTATTAAATATTTGAATAGTTATTGTTTTTTGATATTAATATTGTAAGATTTAAATTTAAATTAAAAAAAAATAATTTTATTTTTGTAATTCTTAATTATAATAATTATGTAACTAATTTAAAACTAAGATGCTTTATTAAAGAATAAACTAACATATCAAGGATTAGGGTCGGTCCTTCTCCCCCTCCCCATTTCACTCCCCCCTCCCACTCCCTGTCCCACCCACGATTTGGCTCCGCAAACCCTAGCAGTTTCCAGTATAGTTGCCAAAGGCGAACAAAGCCTTCGAAGTTCGAACTTATGGCAATCACGCCCTTGTGCTAATCCCTTATTGCTCATAGATTATCCACGAAATTCTTTTCTCGATCGGTGTCATTACTTGATCTTTATTTGTGTCCTTTTTGTTTCTTCTCATCTGCTCCGGCAAGCGAACTCCGAGGTACCCGAGATGGCGCGTAACGAAGAGAAGGCGCAGTCGATGCTTAATCGGTTCATCGCGATGAAGAATGAGGAGAAGCGCAAGCCCAAAGAACGCCGGCCATACCTTGCATCGGAGTGCAGAGACCTCGCCGATGCTGATCGCTGGCGTGGTGAGATCCTCCGTGAGATAGGCGTAAAAGTGGCCGAGATCCAGAACGAGGGACTTGGCGAGCACCGCCTCCGCGATCTCAATGACGAGATCAACAAGCTTCTTCGAGAGCGCGTCCACTGGGAACGCCGCATCGTAGAGCTCGGCGGCCCGAACTACACCAGGAACAGTGCCAAGATGACAGATCTTGAGGGCAACATCATCGATGTTCCCAATCCTTCTGGTCGTGGCCCAGGATACCGCTACTTTGGAGCTGCAAAGAAGCTTCCTGGCGTTCGAGAGCTCTTTGAAAAGCCTCCTGAGATGCGAAAACGAAGGACACGGTATGACATCTATAAGAGGATTGATGCCAGTTACTACGGGTATAGGGACGATGAGGATGGCATCCTGGAGAAGCTTGAGGCATCGGCAGAAAAGGAGATGAGGGAGAGGGCGGAGGCTGAGTGGTGGAAGACGGAGCAGATCCGGAGAGAGGCAAAGAATGCAGTGAAGAGTGGCGAGGTCATGACTGTGGAGCCAACTACCAAGGAGATTTTGTTTGAAGAGGTGGAGGATGTGGTGGAGGAGGAGAGGAGGGAGAGGGAAAGAGATGAGATGGAGAGGAGTATCCAGCAGGAGTTTGTTGCACACGTGCCACTGCCTGATCAAAGAGAAATTGAGAGGATGGTTTTGGAAAAGAAGAAGGTGGAGTTACTGAGCAAGTATACAAGCGATTTGTTGGTGGAGGAGCAGAAAGAGGTCATGGACATGCTCAATGTGCAGAGATAGTGCTTTTAATGGATATTATCCAAGTTTTAAAGTTCAGGTTTGCTGGATCTCAAAAGATTGCTTGTAGTTTTGTGTATCTGTAGTTGGTTAATTACAGTTTTTATTTATTTGAAGAGCATTTATATTTTTGTATTTCTGATACTTGCTAGTGACTACTCTTTTTCTCTACCTGATTAATATTTTGTTTTCTGTGTGTTTACATCCTTGTTTGATAGCAATGTCCACAGTTTAACTTACAGCTTGTTTATGCAATGTTCAAATCTGAGTCAATCTTTTAAGTGAGTTTTTTTGGTTTGTAGTATACAGTACCACAGCACTATTGGCTGCTGCATAATAGTTTTAAACAATATCAATTGGATTTGGTCATTGTTATTTGCTTTTGGTAGATTGCAAATGAATTGGCCTAAAAATTTGGACTAATGTTATTGGCCTGTTTTCATTACAATTTCTTAATGGTCAATTGTCAAACTTGTGGTAAAACCTATGGCCTGTGTATGCATGTGTGGATTAACTATGGCATTATTAACAAAATGCATGCAAGGTAACTTTGTAACTGAGCTAGTCACAAATTTAGGAAAGGAGTAATTAGCCAAAAGAATTAAACTAAGCTAAATTTATAAAGATAATTAGGATAATCTCATGAGATTTATGAACTAACAATGCTCTTTAAGGCTTACTTATCTCTTTAGATATGTATTTGATATGGTATGAATACTTGTCGATACATACTTGATACATATCTTAAAGTCATATAACATATAGAATTTAAAAAATAATTTGAATGGATCTATATCCTTTGATACGTAACCTACATGCCAAGGGGGTGCATGTTGGTTTGCATCCAATCATAATTGTTTCTTTTGGAAGATCATGGATGCCTTTTCTTTGAGAGATATATACACCTTACTTGCTTCTTGTCACTTACATGCTAGATTTCACTAAACCAAAATGTTTTTTCTCAAATTTTTATTTTAGTTACTGTATTTTATTCTTTAAGTTTAGTATTTAAGACTTATTTTTCCATCTTCTATGGATACTTTCAAGTTCTTACCATCTTGTTTATACTTATGTAATCCATAATTTCAGTCATATGGTTGATGCTCTTATGTCCACTATCTAATTTTTTTAGCATAATTTATAGACAATGAATTTTTAAGTTTACCTATATGAGTCATACATGCTAGATTTCACTATATGGTTGATCCTTCTCCATTCTGAGTGATCTTTGCTTTATTAAGGAGTTTTTTTTTTTTTTTTTAATGAAAATTGATGTTTAGTAGATAAATATAGATGTTTTTGTCATTTGGATTCTCATTTGTGGTCATATAAGTAGTCTTTTTGTGCTCCTTTTATTTGTAATTAACTAGTCTTTTGTGAAATTTTCAAGAAATATCTCTAGTATCATAGTGGTCACACTTTTTTTTTTTGGGTTATTTGATGTTGAGAATTTCCATCCCTGCTACAAACCATAGAAGGAGAATCATGAGATGTACCATTTATAGTGGGATTTATACGTGGATAAAGAATTGTTCTTCTGTTACTTTCTTCTCTCCTCATGTTACAAAGGACTTCCCAACGTGTTTGAGAAGGCTTAGTTCTAAGGATAAAACCTCTAACTTTTGTCCAAATTAGAATTAAGTTCTTGTAGGAAATGAAATGTGCTTATTTTTTTGGGCTTTTCAGTTGGCCTCATAGAAGTACATTTCTTGCCATAATTTAATCGAAGTAGTTGTTAACTTTCATACCTCATTATGCTTGTTCTTTTCCTTCACAGTTCTTTTGTACTAAAAGCTAGAATTGTAGATTTCTTTACAAGAGAGGGAAGATGCTGTTATCAAAATAACTTGGTTGTGCTGATTTTTGAAGGATGTAGTTGTCTTATCATGAGTTTTAGGTTTATTGTAGCTCAATCTTTGTCAGATCCTGGAAGCTTCATTTGAATAAATGTTGCGAGACTATTCAATAGTAATGTACCTTGAATTGTTATATGCTTTATTCCAATTTTAGTGTAGATTAACTGTTGTATATTATTTGATATTAAATAAACTATGTTTTATATTTACATATGGAGTGAGTTTCATTGGTTTTTTTTATAAAAAAGTGAAGACAATTTAGGGTGTTATAGTCATGATCATAGTAAAATTATTTTTCTGCTTTCCATGACAATTCTGATATGAAAATTCTTTGCTTTAGATGAAAACTTATGGTGGCTGTTTTGAATTATTGTTACAAGAAATAATTTTTTATATAACAATAATTGAAATAATAATAGCAAATCAACCTTATTCTTGTTAGTTGTTTGCCTGGTTCTTTAGACCTTTCTCTTTTCTTATTATATTGGAAGAAAAATATGCTGCACTGTTCCCTTTTGTTTACTCCATACAAAGAAGAGTTCGATTCTGAGGTGAAAGTTTTGAAAAAAAAAAAAAAAAAAAAAAAACAATGGTAAAGAATTCCAGATGCAATGGGGACCTTTAATTTGTTGCAATTATAAGAAGTAATCAAAATAGTTTTTATTACTTTTCAAATGTTTCTACTATTGTAGTTTAGTATCGAATATGTTATTTTTTTTTTATCTTCAAATTATAATGTAAATATTGAAAAATCACTTATTATATCATTTGATGTAATATGTCTTATATTGAATTCAATATCATTTATTTTAGTTTAGTATTGAATATGTTATTTTTTATGATCTTCAAACTATAATGCAAAAAATTAAGGAATCATTAATATATTATTTGATGTAATATAATCCTATACTGCATTCAATGTCATTTTAGTTTAGAAGAATTAGAGCACATTAAGTAATGATAAGGTTAAAAACAAAAAGGCTTTAAATAGTGATGGTTTGTAAGTAATTTTAGAAAAAAAAAGAAGAGATGTTGATGAAATGAACCATAAATAAATAACATTTCAATAAAAAAATGATTTAGATTTGTAATAAAGATAGAGTAACAAATAAAATATATTACTATTGTTTTTGTATTTTATAGAGGTGATATTCAAAGCTTGGTGTACAAACATTTTTCACATGGTGAAAACTTATAAATTTGTGGAGTGGATGATTAAATGAAGCTTGAGAAAGAATATAGAAAAACCTATTTATGTGGTAATTCAATGGTATTATTGTGACAAGATTGTGATTGGAGTCACGTTATTGACTACAAGTAAAAAGACAAAGGTATCATGTTGCGCTTACATTACTTGCTATATGGATAAAAACACTAATAATGGGAAGCTAACTTTGTTAAAAATTGCATAAATATATGAAGTTCAAAGAAAAGATTGAAGTTTAGCTTGATTTTATTGATGTTCTTGACATAACATCTTTGAAAAAAGGGTATACATTTTTCAATGTTGTGAATATATGGTAAAATATGATTAAACAAAAAATACTACATAATTGTTTTGACCACTAATAGAGCATAATATTTAATATATTTTTAAACTTGTTTCATATGATCATATCTTGAATAAGAGGTGTTTTATATCAATAAATAAATATCCTAAGTCTATATTCTACATATATCTATAAATAAGACTAAACATGTAAACATATAGTCATAAAATTCAATTTACATTAATGATTTTATTAATATACATTTTTTGCATGAATTCTTTAGAAATATTGAAAGGATGATAGATGACCTTTTATAATCTAAAAAAAGTTTCCTTAATCTTTGATAAAAAAGAAGTTTCCCTCTTATCAAATCAAGTTCATGAAAGAAGATTGACTAATTTTTGTCACAATCATTTTCCAAAAGTTTTGTATGCATTTTAACAAAATAATTCATTTTTATCTTATGTTAAATCTTAGATAAATTTATTGCATTAACTCAAGGTCCATCTTATCTAAAAAATTCATATAGAAGACTTTTCTTTTGTTAGCTCTTTCCTTAAAAACTTCAACTCTCTTTTCTGATAACTTATCTTACTTTCTTCCTTAGTATTCTCTTAGTTCGTCTCTCGAAATTTTCTTTAGCAGTTAGGTTTTTCTAAAATGCCTTACAAGAATATCTTAAGGGCTTAAATATCCTTGGACACACCTTCTTAATCCAAGGATTTTCTTAAGAAAAAAATTGTTAGGTTAGTTTAAGCCATGATCCACCAATTCAAGTTAAACCTCTTCTAACTAACCCTTTTTAGCTAATCATATCTAGCTCCTAAAATTAAAAGATTTAAGTAAGATATTGCTAAAAAATACTTTATCATTTATTTTTTCTTTCTCATATATTTTTTCTTAAGATATTCCTACATGCATTAGATATTTTATTCCCTTTTAATCTTTTAATCTTCATTCAATAACTTTTAATTTTTAGGAATCATATTAATATCTTTATTATGCACTCATGGTTGGATAAGAATATGGATAAAAGATACAAATACTAATATAAATAAACTTACAATGTCATTTTTCAAAGCATTAAGCTCCATCTTATCAACGTTTTTGTGGTGTAAGTGAAGTCTTACTATTTAAAAATGCCTTTCAATTCTAAGATCTCAAATTTCAAAATTTAATTTATCTATTTTAAAAATTTAAAGATATTCAATTCAAATTTCAACTTTTAATTCACAAGAAAACAAACACCTTAGTTAATGGTAATAAATTGGCCATGAGTGCATAAGACTAGCTTTAAGGAATATCTAATTACCAAGTTTGAAATTAATAAGTCTATATTTATTATCAAAATATTTCTTTTGATTGCCTTAAATTACTGATAGCCTTTCACATAACATATGCACCTCCTCTGTAATCTTCTCAATAAGATCCAAATGTATGCTTAATTTCTCCATCAATCCACCATAAAAGAGATCTACGATGTCACCCATAAAGGGCCTTATATATTGTCATGTCAATAGTTGACTAATAGCTATTATTATACATAAACTCTATTAATGATAATTGTTTGAACCAATCATTAATAGAGTTTGAATAATCCTCTCATATTGATCATCGTTGAACATATAACTCAACTAGCTTATTTGTTAAACTAACTTTTCTCACTACTAGGAAATGAGTCGATCTAATTAATTGGTCCACCACCACCCAAATCATATCATAACTATCTTTAGTCTTAAAACAAAATCCATAGTAACTTCTCATTTCCACTATGGTATGACCATATTATGGAGCAAACCAAGTCTTTGATGTTCTATTTTAACTTCTTAAAAAATTAAACAAACATGCTGATCCACATCTTTCTTTAAGCCTCTCTGCCAAAAAGTCAGTTTTAAAGTTCCTATACATTTTAGTCACTAAGTGTATCGCTAACTTACCTCTTTCAAGATATCATTCTTGAACTCCTAATATTGAGGAACACCATCAGTCATGATAAGTTAATACGCCATACTTTAAAAAAATATGAAGCCTTGTCATTCTGTAGTCTAACAATCTTAGCCAAAAGTTCTATATCATTCTCCTGTTGTGATTCATTTCATCCACCCAATCAACATAGATAGCGAGTTAAAATAAGCTACTAAAGATTGTATTACCAACTATTCTTAAATCTTACTAAATTCATTATCTCTTATTTGTAAGTAAGCATGGATATAAGGATTAGACCTCTACTCAAAACATCAGTTACTAAATTAGCTTCATCATCTTTGATAAGTTCTAACCAATGGCATTGTCTCAAGTTTAGTTTCTTTTGAGTGTATTTAAAACTTTTATGATTAATATAAAGCATAGTTAAAATCCCAAAAAAATAATGACACCAAAGTTTTAGAGAAAATATCATAACTATCAACTCCAAGTCATGTTCATGATCATGTAGTTGCTAAGATGCATAGACCATAACTCATCTCTTCTACATAAGTGTAGCCCTTAATTCAACAAGTGATGGATGCATCTATCTATACCTGATAGAGCTTTTTCTTGCATCAGCAAGGTCAAAACTAAAGCCAAATTCAATTTAACTTTCAACTCGATGAAGCTATTCTCACACTGATCTAACCACAACAAAACCACCCTATTGTTGATGACTAAGTAATGCTACAATCTTGAAAATATTGGCACAAACTTGTAATATCCAAGGAGTCTTAAAAAAAATTATGAATCTCTATCAACATAATAGGTCTTTGCCATTCTATGATTACTCATATTTTTATGGGATGCATTGAAACTCCATTAGCATTAACAATATGTCCAAAAAAACCCACAATGTCTAGCCAAAAAAACACTTAAAAAATTTGTAGAGTTTCGTAGTTCTAAGTGATTTCAATATATTTGGAGATACTCTATAGGAAATTCTTTATTTTTGGAAATACTAGTATATCATCTACGAACACTATCACAAAATGATCAAGATATAATTGGAAGATGTTATTCGTAAGATCCATGAATATCCCTCTCTCAGATTTATAGTTGATAATATCCTGATTAAAGATCAATTTTAAAGAAGGTTGATACTCCTTATAGTTTATCAAATAAATCATCAATATGAGTTAATAGATATCAGCTCTTTATTATCATTTTATTTAATCCTTTACCCAATTAGTTATATAATTGAGCTTTGAGTTCTTTCAACTCAACTGGAGCCATACAATAATGCGCTTTTGTAATAGGTATAACTCCTCACTCCAAGTCTATAAAGACTTTTATCTCACTCTTTGGAGGTAAGCCTAGAGTGCATTAAAGAAAATGTTAAGATAATATCATATAATCGGAGTATCATGTAGTGATGGAATCTCCAACTATGTATCAATTACAAAGGCTGACTAGATTATATTATCCTCTGAACCAACTCTATAGCTTGGAGTACTAATATCATGGGTATTTACTTGTGGTCTCCAAAATAAATCAAGTCAATTAAGTTGGACCCTCTGATCTGAATCTTCTTTTCCTAACAATCAATCACCACACAATGTTGGATTATCTAATTCATGCTTAATATAATATCAAACTCGATTATATGCTGGCAAAAGAGCTCAACCCTGAATTTATGACCAGTATGACAATATTTCCATGAACTACAAGTTTGGATAGAATCTCCTCTAGATTGTAATCTCACTATCAATGGTGACTGTATTTAGCTTTTATTGTCTTCAATTTTCTACCAAGTGAGTTAGCAATAAGGGAATACGATGAACCAATGTCAAAAAGGACAACAAATATAGCGTCAAAAAATAAAATAATACAAATCATGAAATTAGGTGCCTCTAAATCATACTACTATGTCAGAACAAATATCCATTGTTGTCCCTGTGAAGTGGCTCTTACCCGTATAACACCTTGCATATTCCTTAACCACCTTAGGTTTCTTTTATGTCCAAGTTTTAGGCAATTTAAATAAGCATTTCCCTAAATTTGTAGGCATCATGATTCCTTATATTGTAATGTCGACTCCTCTGAGTGCTAGTCTCCTTATTGCTTATTAATAGGCTAGGCTAAAATAGGAGTGAACTATTTAATGAATTTGTCTCTTCTATTACTTGCCAAGAAATTTTGCCCCTTTTCTTTTTCTTTGAAACATCCAAACTCTTCCTTTTCTTCCTAACTTTGTAGTGTGCATCAATCTGGCACTCCACTTGTTCAACAAATTAGGTAGCTTCAAAAAATCTTATTATCTAGTGAAACATATCACCATCAAATGTCTCTAAAGGAAAAGCCAAGTCCCTCTTTGAAAATCTTACATCGACTAGTCAGATATATAAATCGGGATGCATAGTTTACAATAACACCTAACCTTATCTAAGATGCATCAAACCCTTCCTGATTTAAACCTTGGTAGATTATGGTACATAGTAATCCTTGAAAGTAGTCATAAAGTTATCCCATGGTATGTCACCATTCGAGGTATCCTCGATGATGGCATCGCCACCAGTAGCTATCTCGTCATCCAAAACCAAAGCTATAAGTGTAACTTTCATTCAACTAGGCACCCCAATGCATCAAAAGCTTTTATATATGGGCCAATCAATCATCTACAACTAGAAGGTCAATAATAGCCACAAAAACTTGTAGTCTCAATTACACGAATGCCCCTAACCAGTGTTTTTTTTGGACTCAAGCTATGCTTGGGATATCTTAGCTATAATAGGTGTGTTGACCAAGGATTCTCCTTTAACAAACTCACTATCAACTAGACTTCTCAAAGAAAAACTACAAGTCATGGCCACTCTTGGAAAGAAGAATATCATACTTAGTTAATACAATATAAGACTAGATTCAATCTTATTATCTTTTTTTATGCTTAAATTTTTCTCTCTTCATCTTTTTTTTTTAACTAATATGTTTAGGTATACTCTAACTCTTAATCTAGGCTCTGATATGAAGTTTATCACACCCATTTTTTCCCCAAAATGACATATATAACCAAATCTAATAATCATAATATCAAAATATACCTATAATTTATAATATAATAATATGTAAAATGTTAACATATTAAGAAGCTAATATTTTTGCTTATCCACAAAACTAAAACATAAATAAAATATTCACAAAAAAATAATAAACCTCTCAATTCAATTATTTGTATACATCTCATTGCTCTTTCATACTTGTAAACATATTAACTCACCATTTTCAAACATCTTCTCATTACAACATGCTTCTTCTAATACTCTTTAACTCATCTGTATAAATTCTTCTTAGTAAGCATTTTCTTTTCTTTTCTGTACATTTATAAAATTCTATTTTTTATGTCCTCTCTTTCTCCTTTTATTTATGAATTACTCTTCTCTCTCTCTCTCTCTCTATATATATATATATATGTATATATATATATATAGAGAGAGAGAGAGAGAGAGATCATATATATACTCTCTTGTCATTTTTCTCCATAATCACCACCACCTTCTTCTCACCCAATATATAAAAAGTTTATTTTATTATTTTTTCACTCCAACTACTCCCTATACACTACCTCTTCTTTATATTCCTTGTATTTTCTTCTTCTTCATCTTTGACTTTATCTTATTCATCGTCTTCTTCATCTTCTTCTACAACTTATCTTAGTTATGTGGCATCCTCCTTTTTGTTTAATGTGATTGTGTTAAATATGCTATATAACATGTGCCAATATTGTGGTTAGTTGATCAAGAATTATGTCCCTTTTATTATAGGCTAAAGTTGTTATTATTGTGTTAGATTCATTTATTTGTTCAAATAAAGTGTCAAGTCACTACTTGAATCAAATATATACATCATAATTAATGGGATGTTGTTGCGTCAACTCTAGTCTACCATGACTTAGTGAATGATCAATAGTATTAAAAACCAATGACATAAATCAATACGAGAAACCGTGTATGACCAAAGATGAGTCAAACTCAAGGAAGAATTCATTATGGTCTATCCTATGGACAAGAGGGTCATCATTGAGAGTTTCATCTATATTAGTAAAGACTTTGACTGGTGGCAAGTGGAGTGAGTAGTTCAAACTTGTGAACTAACTCTACATCCTCAACCATTTTCTAGTCATTCACATAGAGGATGACCACATTAACTTGATGATATCATGGAGCTTCCTTCCATCAATTATTGATCTTTTATAAGTGGCTTAGTCCTTGTTATCTAAAAGCTAGCTATTTGTAAAAATGTTCATGTTTGCTAAATGAAAACTAGCTTAAAAACAAGATGATCAACCAATGCTAATAGGGTTGAAATCAAAGGAACTTATAAGATTTATATTGTTACAAAATTGGGAGCTCATTGAAGAGCTCCTTGTATTATTGCATCCCAAGATAACATGCTTCATCAAGATGGTTAAAACAAAGCCTCTTGGTCCTCCCTAATTCCTAATTTTCATAAATAACATTGAAATCCATGTGGTGTTGGGTAGAGAGAGAGAGAAAGAGAAAGACAATCAATTGGACAATATTTCATGTTGAAAATCCCCCATTAGGAGAGATTTAGAGCTTTGAGTGGGATTTAAAAGAATTGGGATTACTCAAATATGGCTTTATGCAAATGTTATTGAAAACTCATGAGATTCCATTATCACAATTCCTTCCAATGGTGCAAATCTTGATATTTAATATAAGAGCGTCCATCTGTTGGTAGCAAAGACTTTCTAAATGAGAATGATGAGGACCCAATTACAATGGTGACATCGGCTAAATAGTTGGTGCATTGAACCCAAGTTCAACATGGGGACAATGTTTTTCTCGATAGAAAATTCAAATGCATTTTGAGGGTCTTACATTGATTTAAGTTATTTAAAAGATTCATGTGTAAGAATAAAAAAATAGTTCTGAAAAATATTTGAATCAACAGGTCTAATTGAATCTAAATAAGAGAGCAAAATAATTACTTGTTAATTACTATGTTTTGAGCTCCATATAATAAATGAGAAAAGTTGTAATATGTTTTTCAATATAGATATTGGAAGATTACATTATGAAACAAAACGTAAAGAACAAAAGCAAGAGTGCATAAAGGCAAAGTGTAGAGTGTTACAATATTAGTTACCTGCATCACGTGCTCATCTCATTTTGTAGGAGAATTTCATAGATATCAGTCCTCACATGTATTTCTTTATCTATCATGACTTGTTGTAGATCTGATAGCTCTTTTACAGATAATATACTACTTAATTTCTGGAACCCATCAAGCCACAACCTTTTCGACCTATCAATGCAAAGAAAGAAAACTAGATATTCAATCGCAGAAAAAGATACTTTTAGAACAAAATGAAACAGAAAAATCAAGAAAGAAAAAAAAACTGTAATGATCAATTCAAGAGAACATCTTAATAGTTTTCTTTTAAATGACAGAAAATACAACAATGCAGAAAAACCGGGGATAAAAGAACTGATCCAAGTTCTAATTGTCCAATATTTGGAAATTTTCAAGGAGACACCCTCAAATGGAAGCCGCATCAAAGACATGAATCTTATCTTGACTTTCAAAGTCATTTAGGCTAAAGGGCAAACTAAATTCAGAAATCATTTGAGCGAATTGGCCGGAACAGCTCCCAAATCAAGCAACCAAAAAAAAGGACAAATGGAAACACCCATTATCAGCATGCAAACTCACCTTAAAATCAGAGCTAGATATTTGATTAAATGGAATTATACCAAGTTCAACGAGAGATCACTCATTAACATTATGATTTATATACTGAACATGCTACAAGAAGATACATATTATATGTGCACCATCATTTATGCATTGTGATCAAATTTAGCCACCACTATGTACAACAAAATAAAAAATGCTGAATTTAGCATCATTTGTTTTGGTCGAAGCAGATAAACAGCTCGAAGTTTTGCGTATATTGAAACACTGTGGTCGACAAATTTCAGTAAATAAAAAATATATAAAAGAAAATAAATGAACAATTTAATCTAATTAAACCATTGAATAAGCAAGTGAAGCAAATGTAACAATTGGCAATATCGCACCATGGACAGGCATGAATGGCCCGGAAGAAAATTCGCTTCGCTGCAGAAGGATTGCATACAATGTCTGCCTCATAAGCAAGATATAAGCGCCAAAGCAATACGGACTTCTGCACATTATTATTATTCGTCAGTGCCTTCTCGAACAATCCATGTACTCTGTGTTTAGTTCCAGGCTTACAAAATTCAAATGCCAATGCAAAGAGATACACTACCACAGATGGCTTCCTGTAATATTGTAAGATTTTCTTGAAATTGTATGACCCAAAAAATAAATGGTAGGAACCAACAAAAAGAAGAAATCACTTATTGTTAGCTAATTGAAAAGAAAGGAAACAAGTTTGACAAAGAAACTCATACTAAAATTCTTGCCACCAGCACCAAAATGATAAGACAAGGCTTACATGAACAGAAAATGTAATCATTTGAAAGGGTTTCTATTAGTCTTCTCAAAAGTTATTTTTTTACATTGTTAATCCAAAGAACAGGTCATGGAATCTACAATAAAATTGTTGAACATGTGAACCATCCCAATAGAAAACACTAGCCAATTTTGCAAACTAAAACTAAGAGAAAAGGTATATTGAGAAGGTTAATTTTTAATTTACCGAACTAACAATCAAGAATGCCAATAGTTTGGATTCTCACAAAATTATTAATAGTAGTATGAAGAGAAGATTCTCTAGCATAAACTTATAGAAAACTACATATTCAATTAGAATAGAGATAGCCCTAATAAGGTTATAGAAGCAATGATTATGATCAAGCCAAGCAATTCGTTTGACAAAACCTTTGAGCTTGACAACTACTCAAAAAGCTTGAGGGGATTCCTAGCATAGTTTGGAGATTATCTAAAAAATTAAATGAATTTGATGGAGATATAGATTAGGTAACCTTGATAACATAATGGGCTTGCTACTATTTTAAAATTTTTATATCATGGAAATTTGTCGGGGATAATTTCACCTATAAATAGGATTGTTATAGATAACAAACCAATCCTATAAAATTCTCTCGAATTTCATTAGAACCTCTTTCTCTCACTCTACTTCAATGGTTACTGTCAAACCTAATTTATAGGAACACCCCCTCCACCAAAACCATAGTGACCAATCCCATCATAAAAACTATAAAATGTTTCAACATGATGATGAAAAGAAAACTGACCTTCTCCCAAAGGAAAGTGATGTTCACTTAAAAGGCCCAAGTCCCTAATCCTTATGCTATATTTTCTCTAAAAGTCAATGAGCCTTTTCTATTGTAATGACAAAAAAAATCATAGCCATTGATGAACAAAATCCAAGACTAAACACAACCTCATTAAAGATGGGAAGATGTAAACCAGCAATGAAAGTGTTCATATGGTTGTGGGGAATGTAAGGCACCAAATGCTAATCATTGTCACCATACACTTCCTATCCCATAAGCAATGCATGCAAAATTTTGCAAGGGGATTCATGACAACATTGTAGGATGTGCTATTGTCAAAGAAATCTGATGACATGCTCTCTATATAGCCTCTGGTGGCATAAAGCTCAAGGTGGGGAGTCACAAGATGACATGACACTATGTTGTGGGCATTGCTTAGTTTGTTTTGTGTTATGTTCTTCTTGTTTTAGTGACTTGGTAAAGCACTTTATTGAATCGACTAGAGTTACAATAATGTATTTGTGTATGCTTGTCCCTATAACCACCAAGTAGCCATGAACTCAAATATGTGTCTTTGCCTTTACTTTTTTCCTAACAAACAAAAAAATTAGTGATTGTGGTCAATTGATATGAAAGAGGTAGCAACTGAGTGGACATTTGGTTGAAACCTAGTAATGAAATAGTTAATGAAGAGGCTTCATCACCGTCAGAGGACGAAGTGTCTCCTAAACGAAACAACTCACGAAATAAGTGACTTCCTAGGCCATTCAACTTATTCAAAATCCACAAAACTTCCTAGATTTTTTTCATTTTTCTTCAAGGAATTACTCCCTCCATGGCCAAAGCAAGCAAAGTCAGAATTGTAGTTACCTTTGGCTACAATGCCATTAGGCTTTTAGAATAGCGATGGGCACAAACTCAACCCACGCCAACTTGCACTACACTTGTGTGAATTGACAAAACCAAACAACAAATCAACCCAACCTCCATTTCCTCCTTTGTTTGCTCGCCTTTTATGTTAACAAAATATTTCATAAAAACTCTACATAAATCACTTGTTAAATGACCTATGTTGCATGCAAGATTTGGTCGACCATGCCCATGGATTTAATGATTTGCACAATTATGATTTCTACCCATTTTTTGCACCAATTTTTGGATTCACAATATTAATGAGATAATCTAATACTTTAAAAAATATGTCAATATAAAGTAAAGATCTAATATATACATTATATTTCACATGATTATCATATAACTAAATTTCTTAGTAGCAAATTACTCTGCATGGATTGCAATGACTGAAACTTAACTCCAACATCTTATTGTCAAAAGCCAGATAAAAGAGGGATACTAGCCACCATCTCTTAATGGAGAAGCCTCTTGAGTCTTTTCAACACATAACTCTCACAAACCAAAGAAGATGCCATCCAAGAAAACTTTATTTCTCAATAGCCTTCAATGAGTTTAGAAGACTATTCTAGATTCCTTTATATAAGTTAACCTATGGAGGTTACATGATGAAGAATTTTGAAGATTTAATAGATATATCAAGATATGCTTGAGATTTTAGGAGTTAATCCTAAATCTAGAGATGGAAAATAGGATTGCCTTCATAAAATTCACAAATATCTATCTATCATCAAGTTCAAAAAGAATTAAATCAAATTTCTATTTAAAACAATCTTTATTTTCAAATATTTATGATTCCAACTTATTTGAAGTCTGTTTTCGATTTGAAAATATATGAATCTACCAGATAAAGCAGTTTAATTTGTTCAACCAAAAAGAAATCCTTCTTTTCTATCTTCCAATCCAAGTCACCGAAGAGACCAAATATTAGTCCAATGGTTTGATCATTGTTATCAAACAATCACACTTCACTATGCTCGCTTCTATTGTAATTTTGAATTTTTTCACATGTTCTATATAGCTCTAGCGATTCCTAATTATTATTGAGCATTCATCTCTATTTTGAAATGAAACACATAATGGCTTTCCTTATGATTTGACCTCTAAAAAAATGAACAAATACCAATGAAAAATCAAAAGAACACTCACAAGCCTTGGTTGTTTTTTATTAACCCAATGAACTCACAAGAATCATAAAAGCCGTCTTTTTTATAACTTGGTCCAACATTCTTGATTTCTTATAAATCTACAAATAGAGTTCGTTAACTCAAATTGGAACAATATGTCTACCTAAGTCTGGGATATCTACAAACATCAAAATAATGTTTACATAACTATGATAAGGTGAATCAACCAAAAACCAAGGCTTATCCATTAGAGATTAATATAAGGATTCAAGCCCTTTAAAGCCTCATAAGCATAGTTTTCACTTCTTCCTCAACATGTATAAATTCCAAGAACAAATTTTTACCACATGCACTATCCATAACAAAATCATCAAGCCTAAGTTTATACAATCTTTTTAGTTAAATCATAACCTTGTAATACTTATCTTAGCATCAACACTAACCTAAACTATTGCAAAAATATATTTATTAATAAGCTTTAGGTTCCATAACTTTAGGTATGCCTAAATAATTATCTAATTCAAAATTTTTCTATTAGTAATGTAATGTTAAGTAAACATTGCCTTGGTTATACAAAACATAAACCCTAAAATCCCCTATTATGCACTTGCCTTCAATTGTTTATATGCCTCACAATGACAAAGAAAGTAAACTAAGCCAAATCACATCTAACTTCTCTAATACATATACTTAGTGTCTCAACTAATAACCCATAAGCTTATACAATTCTGTAACAGTCTCTGATTATACACAGTAGATAACTACTATCACTTAAGTAGACCTCTCACCTTATCACATGTTCCAATTACTTACTGAAGGAATCTACGTTTTTCCATTCTAATTCAAGCTAATGAACCTTACCTTCTCCAAACTTTCAGTTCTAATGTATGGGGAACTGATATTCAACCTTTTAGTTCTAAAACATTCAACTTCCCCTTGCAAATTACCTGAACTAAACCAGGAACTCTGTTTTAAAATCCAAAATAATTCAGAATTTAGAAAGCATGACTCTTCGACAGATAATCCAACCAATATCCACTAGGAAATAAAACAGATTACTCAGAACTGAAAAGATAAATTGACTTCCAAGCTCTACTTTAACTAACCTGTAATGATCACCAACATGGACAACCAAATACACTTCCATATAAAAGAGGTAGCAACAAGCCAACAAGAGGTTCCTAGTAAAGCAAGTAAACCCAAATGCTGAAAATCCCACCATAGTCATAAACGTTGGCCGTAACCAATTTCCTCTTTTTCAGTCCAATCTTAAAGATATGTAGACTAGGATTTCCTTTTGCTTCTCTTCCAGTTTACATTTAAGCATATTTTGGATAAACATCTAAGTCTGTGTTTGCTAGCTCTCAAAATTCTTTGGTTTCTCTCCTTCCAAATGTATCAAACCATTATTGCTAATGGAACCTATTTTCATGGATAACCCCTTAGCTTGAATATTTTGAATCATGCAATTCAAAGAAGCAGCTCTGAAACAGTCATCCAGCAGGCAAAAGTTGAGAATACTCTGAAAGATAAATATGCTGGTTACACTCCAAAAACAGGTATTTCTCCCGAGTAAAATATACATCTACCATCATTGTAAATGCCTTTCTTTACAAAAAGATCTCTTATTTAAGCTCGCCAATAAATTCCAACCAAAACATCATTTATAGTTTACGAATCTGAAAGGCATTCCATATGAAGAAAGCTCTGTTGAACATAGAATTAGTCAATAATAAAGGTGGCTTTTTTTGATTTCAGTGAGAAATTCCTGCTCTTAGTCAATTCCCAACATAGTTTATCCATTCAATGATTTTAACCTCAATAGTTTCTTCAAATTAGATTAAATTCCCCTAGAAACTGAACCCGTGTTCCAGTTGCTTCCTGATGGAATCTGCCTCTTTTCCATTCTAATTATAGGCAATAAACCTTAGCTTCACAAAATTGATTTAGTTCACCAAACCTAACTTGCCTTTCCTTCAAAATTCCATACCAATCAAAGTTTTGAATTGAGCATCACTTTTCCCATCATAAGTTGGCACTTCAAGTTTTACCTCTATAATCCCTTCCTATTCACAACGTCATGGCACGGAAAGTATTCATCTCCACTCTAAGTTCTATCTATATCTTGGTTTCTTATTTGATTTTGATTACCATAGTCCAATTCATCATGTTGATCATTATCACTTCAACAAAGTAGTCCTTGTGATTGTCAAAACAGGGCATTAATCTCCCCTCCAACATTATATCACTTACTACCATATCCCCTTATATTCCTTTAACTTGGTTGCTTGGTTAATTTTACAAGATTCGTGCAAATCAGATTGAAGTCTGCTTGGCATGAAACCTAACCTCAGAAATAATGGTTTGTCATTGCATAAAAATTCACTCAAATAGCAGCCCTAAAGCTCAATCCTGAATCCATGATAGCTTTGTTTTCATCAAAACAATATCCGACATCAGTAACATATGATAGCACCTACAAACACAAGTTTCTGCATCTATCGCATGGCAAAGCCAATGTTCAACACGGTAACAGAATAGTCTATACGTGCAGTTCCAAACCAAACAAGATTTATTGGCTAAACCCATGGACTTCAAAAAAGACAGATAACTAGTAAATATTTCTGAATGATCTTGTTGACCCAATAACAACACTACAGGAAACTAAATATAAAACTGGGCAAATATAGATTCTAACCTAAGCATTGTTTCTAACAGTAGAACTCTCCTTCAACACAAGAGAGTAAACCACAAAACAAAACTGGAACCAAGAGAGAAATACCAAGAAAAAATATTTTTATGGATGCTAGAAAAAGAAACCAACAAGGCTACAGAAAAAAGTAAAAAAATACATTCCTATGAAAAATCAAAGCCACTCAAGAAAGGAGATAACACCTACGGTTAGCAAAAAGCCATTACCGTCACCATCCAAAGTAAAAAATCAAAGCATTGTTTCTAAAAGGTGGAGCCATGATAAAAGATCAAGACAGTATTTTTGTGAGAAAAGCATGACCCAAGCGCACAAATATTGCAAGTTTAGAATAATAACTAAATCACAATTTCCAAATCAAATTACTAGGAAGAACGTACCCTCAACTATAGGGGAAAAATAAATAGTCGATCAGAGCCGCAATCAAGCAGGCTGAGAATTAACTAGAAAAAAATTGATAGATAAATTCAGGAAAAGATAGGGCTCAAAAAAGAAGTGAGGTTCTACGACAATATAGGACAGAATCGCACTGTCATCCATTGAACTTAAGATAATTCATGTCCATGCTAAGCAAGTTTGAAGGTTGAATGGAATTGGGATTGATGACTTACATGGTCAAAAGCCTTTAGGATAATATCTATAAAACAATAAAATGCTATATACAAGACACCTCAAAATAAGATTGTATTTCAGTTATTTGGAGGACCAACCACTTTCATGTATTATAAAAATCATAAGAAGTTATAGCTTTGCTGAATCTTGAAGAACTTTACTATGCAATAACAGCAAAATATTCATTGATATGATTAATCTGGGGGTTAAAAGAAATGTCAAATAAACATCACAATCCTAGAATTCTACAATAAGCAAACTAACATCAATATATGTTCCAAACAAGGCAAAAGAGAATTTATATTATACCTTTGAATATAGTCATCAAATACTTGTCGAACTTTGAGCGGAACTGTAAAAAGAGAGCTTAATTCAACCATCGTACTAAAACTTCTTGGATTATAAGGATACATTTGTAAGCTTTGTGCTACAGCTTTCCAAACTGTGGAAAACTTCAATTGCATGATATGTTTTTTAAGTATCCTCATGTAGCGCATCCACAGAGATTCAAGTTGTAAACTATAAATTCTTCTTTCTGAGAATATGCTGAGTCAGCGAACAAACACTCATGGCTTTACAATGGTGAAAATACCAAAATGAAAATGTAATGAGCAGCAAATCAAACTATAAAAAAAGCTTGTATGCCAACGTCATGTCAAAGAGTATGAAGTGAAAAAGCAATCAAATGGAACAACACAACAACAGTTGGTAGACATGTATAACAAGGTCGACACAAGTGGTCTTCACAAATTTTCAAAGCTGCTTAGATTAATCAAGTTAGGTTCTATGCAAAGTTCCTACAAAATAATTTTTTTGATGCCATTTTGTAACAAGAGGCCCACAGTAGAGCTTCTAATGGTATTAGAACAGATGGTAAAAGCTTAGGACAGAAAGCATATGAACCAGGTCAAATGAAAAAGGGACGATGAAAAAAATATAACGAAAAAGAGAAATACATAAACCATTGCCTAACAATCATTTGTACTACATGAAAGTCCAGTATCATGTGATGCAGTTACTTGGGTTAACTGTGGCAAAACATCTAGAATGTGTTGTAAACCAGGTATATCCATAATCTTACTTTGAAAATTATTTTGCATATTTTTTGGATCATTGATTGAAGCATGTGAAAACAAAAATGATGGAAAGAAAGAAATAAAAGAAAAGTAATTCATAATATAAGTTTCTCTCAATCAAACAGAATATCTGAACAAGTAATACGGTCTGTAAGAAAGAATCAAGTTTGTAACTGAAACAATTCAATCACTACAAGTAGACTTTTTGGAGAGAAGTCTTATATCAAGCATGTTCATCAAAATTTCCAATCATATTGACATAATTTTACCTATTACTTTCTAATTTCATATTTTTTATGGACTGCTATTTAGAAGCAAAGAGAAAAATTAAATGCAATGGAGACAATATAATAACTTTGTAAAATGTATTTTAGAAGCAGAGAAAAACACACATTGACATGGAGACAATTTAATCATCTTGCAAAGAAATTTAATCTCAAATACACATTTGCATAAAACAAGCAAAATCTGAAAAAACAAATATCATATTTATAGGAACTAGACCTCGCCATTTAGGTTAGTATTTGTTTCTAAGGCACCTCTCAGCAATATTATCAATTCTAATCAATTAAAAATATAAAAAAAGATAATGATAGGTACTTTATACCCTTAAGCTTCAAAATTTTAAGTTACAAACGAAATAAGGTTTTATAAAATATCCTCATTTTTAGGTAGCCTACTTTCAGCTTTCTAATCTTGTTATGAACTATAAGTACAAGCTCAAATAAGCTTTAAAGAGTGACACAAACAAGTTAGGATTTACAGTTTGACAAATAAACAAAGGGCTTCTTTGTTTGGTAGTTCTAATAATTTGTTTTGCAGATCCAACAACTGCATTTGACCAAATTTTAAAAAAAAATAAATTACCTTCAACTCTTACAATCATAATGATTCTACTATTAACTTCCTCAAAACGTCAAAAACAATTTTGTTTCAACCATAGTATACAAAACATTGTATGTTCCAACAGCACAATATCACCTCATCAACCCCACTGCACTCCAATAACAACCAAACTATTATGCCATAGAACCTAATAAGGTGTGCATGCTCACAGGTATAGTGCCTTGCCTGATTCAGATGTTAGGTTTAGCACGATTTAACAAAAATGCTGTGCATGTTAAGATGTGAAAAGTATGTATCATGTGCATTTTAAGCATCCATGAGAAAAAAATTGTTGGATGCTTACAGCATGGAGATTAGGTGTGGCTTTGCACTGACAAGCAATTGTGGCACCAAAAAGTACAACATGATTGTTGGTGGCTTGTCAATAGAACAAGTTCTAAAGGGGACAAGTGCCGTCATTTTTTTGAGGGAAGTATAAGGAGAAAATTAAAATGAAAAGTATATCCTTCATGTGTGAACCCTTATCTTCTTCGTCCTACCTTAGGGCTACCATGAGTATTGACCACAACCACTATAAGAGTAAAGATGTGAGTGGAGCCTTGAAATCTATTTCCAAAGTTCTAATGAGATTTTATGGAGTGTTGTCATTGTTTTACCCCAACAACTGTTATCAAAACTTAATTTAAAACATGGAATTATTGGTAATGTTGGAATAGAAGGTAGAAGCTTTTGAAAACAAGATTTTTTTACAAGTTGGTGTTAATTTATATTATAAAGAAAATATGAGAGATGAAAAGGTCAAGATTGATAGATTCAAAAGCATAATTTTGGTGACTTTTGGATGCAATAGATAAAGGATCTTCTTTATCAAAAGAACTTATGCTGATACTTGTTTAGAACAAAATCAAATTGCAAGACGCAAAAGTGAAACCTGCGTGATCAACAAACACAAGGAGTGGTATGGCTTACACTAGCAAAAAAATGAAGCCTTTAATATTGCCAAAGGGACAACAACGAAAAGAAATATTATATGATACTTATAAGAAACCTTCAGCATTGAATAGTCTATTTAATGAGTAAATTATGGCAAAAGGGGTTTCAATCACATATCACACAAACAAATTTAATGTGATAATCACATGAATAAGCTAGGTAGTAACTAACTTTGTGGATAAGGTAAAACCCCTAAATTACTATTGTCCTTACCAAAGTATCAAAATACAACCATGAATATACATAGCAATCCAATTGGAAGCCAAAAGCTAAATTTACAAGAGATTTGGGACTTGATTCCAAGAAAAGACATCAAGCATAAGCAATAAGTCAAACTTTAATGCCTTATGACCAAAGAAGGATTTGATTCACTAGAGTTTATAAGCGGACATTTGAAGCATTGTTTCAAAGCTCTAAGGAGTAAGGGTGATCGAACAAAGGAAAAGATAAATTGATAAACATAATAGCTAAGAGCATAGAAGATGCTCTTGGGCTTAATGTTAACAATATTAATTAGTCATAGATCCTCAACTCAAGTGCTTCATCCCATTCTGTGGAGTTATTATAAGACTTTGCAACTAGCCATCATAGCAATGTATACCTTGCTAATAATGAGTCTCTAAAAATCATTGCAAGAACAAACATGCCAATTTAAGCATCAAATAGCACAAATTTTATGCTTTACAATGCACAACATACCCCATGTTCATGGAGGAACTTTATCTCATCCGGACAATTAAGCAATACTAGTTATCATACCATATTTGAAGATAGCAAGTGAAGATCATAAAGAGGGCACCAATGGTAGCCCATGACACCAAAAATATTACTCGCAAATAATTTATTGCTATAGGAAAACAGTAACATCTACTTCAACAAGTTCCATTAAAGACATTAACTATTTGGAAAAGCAGTTTGAAGTTTATAAAATTGAGCATGTACAAGAACGACATACTTGGAAGGCATTGGTGCATTACTTTCTCAAAAATTTGTCAAAATCTATAGCTAATTAAATTGGATCTCATCCACATGAACATATGAGATATGACATAACACCATCACTAAAAGGATCTAAATATTATATTACCTTTATTGATAACTCTTCTTGGAACGTCTGAGTTTACTATTAAAAAAATAAGATTTTTCAACGTTTTAAAGAAGAGAGATAAACAAGTTGAATACAAAATATAAAGTTAAGATTATTACAATTAGACAACGATAGTGAGAGATAGTATTGAGTTCCTTCAAAATTGCAATATTGTAGGATCCATATGAAGAAGACAATTCCCAACTAGACCACAGTAGAATATATGCACTAAAAGCACAAACAAGAATATGAATGAGCATGCAAGAAATAAAAGGTTGCATTATGGTTTCCCCAACCAATCTAGGTTTGATCATATATAAGCATGGCTACGAAGCTACTCAATACAGAAACCTCCATACCACTAGACTTCAAGCAAGTTCAAGAAAAAATGTCCAAAAAAGAATGCCTGCAATAAGGGAGTTTTTGAATGTTTATAGTATACACATGTTAATTAGAGCTCTTTGAATCTTGTAGATATTATTGAATAGGGTTATAGTTTGTAAGATAAGTGATATGTTCATAGAATATTTAATTACACATATTAAAATGTATTATTAGAAAAATTGGATTTATGAATAGCCAACTTCCTTTGTAATAATCTTTGCTTGTAATTATTGGTTGCATGTATCATGTTTCTTAAATGTGTACCTATTATTGCTTCGTATAAGTGTAGTTTTAGTTTAATTTCAATTGTATTACCCATGTGTCATTTGATGTAATAGTTGCAATGTTCTTATTATGTATGATTCATATTTTTGATACATGATCCTTTGACTTGCATCGTTGAACTTTGATTAATCAAACAAAATCAAGCATATAATGCACTTTTTTAATCTTGATCATGAGGCATAATTGGAGTTAGATCTTTAACTATTGTCATCAATTAGTTATGGCAACATAACTTAAAAAATTGAATATATTGGTAGGGATATTTTTTATCAATGAACATTGCTCAAGGCTTATTGAAACTATAACTAGATGTTCATGTTTCAAAAAACAAAAAAAAAACACTTAAAGACCCAAAAATAAAATACTATTCCATACTCATCCAACATATACAATACCATGCATTAGCAGCCCAATCCAACGAACAAAATCCCTATACCTAGGATTTAAAATAAAGCAACAAATCCTAAGCCAATGAACAAAAACAACTAAAAGCAAAACATCAACCTATTGTAATCACACCTAAGGATTATACACTCCTAATATTTCTCCAACTATGAAATGTCCTGCACGACCTTCTTGAGCTATTTTTTTACTAATTATATACTTCAAAGAATTCTCGAGTGTACAGAGTGTTCTTGCTAAAAAGCATCTTCAATCATACCAGATATGAACTCTCCTTCATTAAGGTGAAACTCGTGCCAGAAACCAGATTTGCCAATTTTTGCACTTTGCCAAATGGTAAATTTATAACTTCAAACTAACCTATAATGGAGTCAAATTTATTCCCCTACATGTAGATAGCAATCTGCATCCCATGGATAGGAATCTAGGCCTACAATTGCTGGCCATTAACTAAACTTTAAAAAGTTACTAGATAATACCATAATCCAATCATCCTTGGGTCTCATTCCTTTACAAATAGCTTACCTTATTCTCCTCTGTTGGCCCCACTACCAAATAAAGAAAGAGAAACTACCGCCTCTGAAGGAGGAGCCACAACCTCTGAAGCAAGAGTCACACCTCTCACAAAATTGCCTTATGCAACCTCAATAGCCACCTCGCCTACTAAGTTGTTGGAGACATCAAGCATTGCAAACTCCAAAACCAATCCAATTCACAATTCACAACATAAGCCAAGCACATGTAACTTCAATCTATGTTGATGTCTAAAGTCCAATTAGACCAGGTTACACTCTAGTTGAGTCCAATTCAATTCATGGACCAATCTCCAATTCCAATTAATAGAATCATGGTCTTATTATTTCCTTTATTAATATTCACCCTCATTTAACATGATAGCTATTTCATTAAGATTTTAAAACTCATGTTATTTCTTTTTTTTTTCCTGCATCACAAAAATTTGGTAAGATATTATACATTAAATATTTTCTTTTCCATATTCTCAATTTAGTAGGATATCATGCACTTAGATCATGCATTTATTGCATGGATACTCATTGGAATGTAATGAAGATCCTTATAAAAGATCAAATAATGCTCAAGGAATATTTTTTTGAGAATAAAAAAACAATTGTTATAAAGTTCTCTAATTTCTTATTGCTATTTATAGTAATTTTAAAAAAATTATTTTTTCTTATTCTCTCCTCCCTTAAGTCTTGTGCTCCTCTCTATGCACCAAGCTTCCACCTTTTGAAGTTCCCCCATTATTGCTAAGTTTAGCTTCCAATCAATAATAATCCATTTATTCTCCAATGATGGCTCTCTTTTTCTCTCACTTCTTTCTCTATTCTCTATCTCTCTATCTTCTCAATTATCTGTCTCTTCTCTCTCTCTCTCTCTCTCTCTCAGTATTCGACGATGGCTCCCCTCGCGCTCTCTCTTCCTGATGGTGGTCTTGCACCCTTTCTTCGAAGGCAACACCCCCACACCCTCCCACTTTGTTGGATGTCCTCACTGCGATGTGTCATATAGTTTGGTTCCTATGTTTAGCTTGAAGAAGTCGGATGCAAACTCGCCTACAGTGGGTCTATCATTTGTTATTGAGGCTATGGCTCGTAGAGATTAATTTTTGTCTTCTGCTTAGGTCATGGTAGTTCTGTTGTCTAGCTATGCGAGATCTGAGGTGTTGCATGGGTTAGCTATCCCTTGACCAGGAAGCTTGGTAATTGTGACTCTTAATCTACAAGGTCAAAGCTAGGTGCAATAAGATAGTGCAATTCTTTTCATGCTATAGTAGCAAAGGAGGATAATGCTATTTCTGTGGTTCTAAGAGACTTGTTTGATTCTACATATGCTGAGGGGATGAAGTTGTGCTTCCCTGTATCCCCTAGCAATCGATTGCTCCATGACTACTGCTTTCATTGACATTGATCAAGCGAATTATGTTGTTGGCCTACTTAGTGTTCAAGATTTTGTAGAAGAGAATACTGCCACACTACAAATGAATAAAAACTCAACTAATGTTATTTCTACACTTACGAGCTTTAAGGAAACTCTCTAAGATGAGATTCTTGATGTGAATCGTTTCTTGAAAGCGAATCTAATCTTGGCCATGGCTTTATGGCTAGATTTCCTTTTTGGCCAGTTAACTTTAATTAAAATAAATTGTGTTGAAGGATAGATCCTTTCTAAATAGGTCAATCATGAAATTGTTGATGGAGGCTTGTGCTAGACATGCTAATTTTCACAAAGTTGACCTAATTAAGAGAATTTATGAGAATGCTTTTCTTTCTAGACTGCCTGTGAGTTGAACTGTCATTAGGGCCATTTCGTAGGTTTCAAAGTGTTGGATTTGGGCATGAAATACTTTTTTATTTGATTTTAATAATGCCTTAGATTGCAGCTCAATATGGCATACGAGACCTTAGACATAACTAAGTTGTAATCCATTGCATTATCAAAATGAAGTAAAGAAGCATTCCATACATATATCCGATACTCTAAAACCCATGACACTTCAACTCACGGGCAATCCAAAAGGAGGAGAGGTGACACCGTAAATTATCCCAATCAGGTCAAATTTGTTGAAATGAGCACATCTAGCATAGATATTTTAATAATGGACCCATTCAATAAGCATCGAACCTTTGGCAAAATCTGTATTACATCAAAAGTTAATTGGGATGAAAAGAGACTCTATTAATAGAGCCACGACCAGGATAAGATGTACTTCCAAGAAGGCGATTCGCATCAAGCATCCCAACTCCAAGAGCTTCCATAAAGCCCTTAGGTGGTAAAGCAAAATAAGCCAAGTTTCTATTCACAAGTGAGGCACCATACTTTGTGGCAAAGCCTCGGACACCTATTGTGCATGAAATAGAATTCTTGATCAATACCAACAAAAACAGATAATGAGCATCCATGAGTTTGAACTCTTTAATGATTATAAGTTATATCATTCAACAAAAAAAATATAATTGTTTACACAGCTTTTCCAAGAAAGACCAAGATTCCACTTGACCAATATCATAACATGTTAATGCTATTGCTACAAAAATATGAAGAATACGCTTGAGAGACTCGCACGTTTTGGACGATACCATAACTCGACAACAGTATGATTGTCTTTTTCATTAGTTGAAGGAGATTATCAATAGATACATGAATTTCACAAGTAGAGTGACATTTAAAGCAACGATTAGTGATAGGTATGAGTGTTTGTCCTAAATGAAGAGAAAATGAGTCATCTTAGGCATACTCACATTCACATCATCATAATTAGCCTCATACACATATATTATCACCCCCATGAGAAGGATCATATGGAGAAAACTATCAACCTAAAAGTTCATATTTTTATTTGCTTTATGCTAAGTTATATGGACTAGGAATGAGACGTGAAGAAATAACTTTGACGACGTGATTTGAGTGATTGGCGACAATATCAGCTCACCAAGTCCAAAATAACTTTGCCTCGGAACATGTAAATACCTTATAAAAGTAATGTGCCAATTGTTATAGACCTCCTATAAATTCTTGAATTGAACTTAGAGTAAGACTTTGGGATAAATTTGCTCCCATAGCCTTTACCAATCAACCCAAGAGACAGCTACACCCAAGACAAGGAACCACATAAAAGTACTGCTGAAAAGAATTTATATAAGATGTGGAAAGTATGATGTAAAGGAATGCACGAACTATGGATGGTACAGAATAAATAGGATTTAGAATTACAAATAGGAGGTGTAAGGATAACAGGATGCATCAATTCAACCTTTGAAAAAATAAACCTGCATCTAAGGATATTGTGGTCAACTTATTATAATGAATTATAATGAAAAGTGGCAGCTCCCTCATCCAACCTCATAAGAAATTCAGTGCAAACTAGAATGAAGTCAGAGAGCAAGAGTTCATGCGGGTTGACAAAATAACAGGGACTTTTGAAGAAAAACAAATCATATTTCAGTGGTGAAGCCAATCAGTAAGATATTTCAAAGATGGGTATTTACTATGCATGTAGATTTGGTCAGGTGTGGTTCAATTTTGAGTTTCCCAATTTACCCTCCTCCCCAAAATAACTATTTGCCTTGGTGCTGCCAAAAAAACCTGTTATCACCAACATTGTGTCACAAAAAACCTGTGTGACAACTGTAAAAAAGGATGATCTTAGAGAATTCTGTCTCCAAGATAGCTTTAAAAAAAATAAAAAATTGTTTATAAAATAGTAACCATGTTAAACGAAACATGTATTAAAAGAAATCCTTGAAGTCACGTACATATTTTTTCAAGATGTATAAGAACTCAACTTCCATTTAATTTTTTTATAGGATAAACAAATTAATTCGTTAATTTGCTTACTCTAAGGTGAAGAAAAATTACTTTCCCATGGGAGTCAATGAACTAGGTATGTCAATTTTTTTACTTCAATTTGTTTATAAGATACAAAGATTTGCAGTGCTGCCATCATCCCCACTTTGATTTTCTTTTGTTTGATGATACTTTTTGTTCCTTTTTTTAAATGGCTTTCAAAGAATGAAACTACTTTTAAGAAATGAAGATCTAAGGTGCTCGCTACAAAGTTGAAAAAAAAAAGTAACAATATATAACAATATTTTAAGGTATATTCTTATCATGGAAAAATATATGCTCCTTTTTAAAAAATGTATGCCAATAATTGGAACAAATCAAGAAAAATTTCAATCTTTTCTTTAAAAAATAAATATTAATAAAATTTTTTCACACGTTTTTATTTCGAAAATTGTATTTCATTACCATAATATAGTTACATATATTTCATTAGTTTGATAGATAATTAATATGATCAAATTATTTTGAGATAAAAATCAAATTGCATTTTTATTGTCCAACCATCTTTGAAGCATATAATTCCAAAATATTTTTAATCGAGTCTAGTTTTTTTAAAATATAAGTGATTGTATTAAAATAGTTACAATGAGTTAGTGAACACCATGCAAAAGTATGGGTATGCTTCTAGTTTTATAGTAAGAAAGCACCAGATATAAATTACCTGGAAGTACCGCATAGAAAGCTTCCTCTATGATTTGAAGACCAGAAGACCAACCATTAGTTAAGTGCTCGAACAAAAAAGCTGAGCAGATAAGAGCAATAGAAGATTCCTTTATATCACCACGAGCCCATGCAGAACTCAAGTTCTTAACTTGTTCTTTGAATCCTTGTCGTGCTCTTAGAATATGCAAACTTGATGGCTGGGATGTAAAAGGGATGAACTTAATATTACCACCTAAGCAGCATAGGATATGTACAGCGCGTTGCAGGAATTGTTCAGTATTGCTGCTAGAGGTACATGCTGCTAATTCCATTTCAGCATACCACAGGAACAGGAGCGGATAGTGTTCCACAAGTTCCTGTGACATAGAGTTCATCAAGAAAGTATTTTATTAGGAGGAGACTAACTTGCAAACAACACTTGAAAAGTCTGAATTAAACCATTATCAATAGTTTGTAGGAATTTTGCAAGAAGCAAAGATGATGAAAATTACAGTTCAGAAAATCAGTTTGAAGATATTCCAAAATCAAACATATATTATATCAAAGCACAGTTTAGTTATAAGCGGTAATTATTCGTAGAGAATATACTACAAAGCTAGATGGCTAGGATGACTTGGCCTAACCTTGTGAAGTCATACAATATCACAGCAGTCTTAAAGAAGCTGAGGATGGGGCCAAGCTAAGCAAAAGATATGAGTCTAGCTCAGTCATATTTTATTCAAAACCTCCGTTGATCTTGCCTTTGCAGAAAACAAAATGTTCCACCACATCACAACCAACCAGGATTACCAACACAATGTCCACTGATAAATAATATTCATGCGTTTTCCATTCAATAAAATCAGTACTGAAACCCTGTTTCCTATTGATTATGTGTATCAAACTTCCATCACACTCGGATGATATGGTACATCAACACTACGAAGGACAAACCCATTTCATAAACTACAATTTAGATAATGTTACTTGGGTGTGCAATCACCAAACATTCTGCAACTAGTTTTACCGCTACTGACAACAAAGTTTGCTTAAATGGATCAATGCATAGATTTTCTGTTGTGAGTTCTTACCATAATCATTGGCTTCTAGGAAATATATAGGTGCTCAAAAACTGCAAGTGCATGTTGACTTAGTAAGTTTGCAACTTAATTACACAATATTCACATGATATAATATACACATGACCACAATGAAATTTGAATATAAGAATTTATTTGCTACAACAAGTATATTGTCTGGCAAATTCGCATGAGCAGTCCATTGAATTCACAAATAGAAAAGAAAAGATATTGCCCACACTACATACGATATTCTGGTATAATCCATATATGTTAAAACAGGCGCACTGGTTTCTGTAAGGGGACATTAATTTATATTGTTTGGCTACAGTTGTGATTCCTGCTTTATCTAAAATTGTGTTGGCATCTTATTCCAGTTATTTTATCAGTCAAGTTGCTACTTTTGTTCATAATTGTGGATGTAATTGTGTATAGAAGGGGATTACAGATTCTACGTTTCGTAGACACCCTGAAGACTTTAATTTATATTGTTTAGGCACTTCAATTAGATATGTTTCCAATTCCAGCTTTATCTAAAATTGTATTGGCTTCTTATCCCAGTTATTTTATCACTTAAGTTGTTTCTTGTGTTCAGAATGGTGAATGTAATTGTGTGTAGAAACAGATTACAGATTCTACATTTTGTAGATTCTCTGAAGAGATTCATGTTAAGCCAAAACATATCACATTACTTGATTTCCTACAACAATTCAGAAGGTTGTATAGTGCAATAGTCGGAAACCTTTCTCGCCAAATGTTGATGCTCATGCTTCAACAAAAAATAACTTTAAGATGTATTGTCCCTCCAACTAGCAACTGATTCTCCAATGTAGAAAGGGATTCTCCTCTGATGCTGTGATAAGATACCACTAGCATCCCTTTTTCTCAATATTCTCCATCAATGTTGTACCCATTATGTAAGCACCAAAATCAATGCTTCCCAAGGAGCCACAGATTCTGTCTGTCATCTCCACTTCTATGTCACTTGTACTGTAATAATTGAGAACATCAAACTGTGTAATCCTTTCACTCAACTGTGCCGTAAAAGGTCACAATGCAAAAATTTTGCAAACCAATTCCAAAGATTGGAGTGATAGATCAAATATAAACATGTTCTTTGTGAATTCAGATCCACAAATGTAAGATTAATGGTCTAATGCTAATCTAATATGCATTCCATTAACCAACCACTTCCAGAGATTCACTATACATAGATAAGGTTTTGTAAGGACAAAGCATGAAGAAAAATATGCGAAAGAAATATAGAGAAAATCTGAAATAACAATTTCCAACTAAAGTTGTGTTAAGCCAAAAGATCTCATGAAAAGTATTGTGCACAGAAAATGTATAAAGATAGACAAAATTAAAAAAAACTATCCATTAGAAAGGAAAACGAAAACCACAAGATCACTCCAAAACCTACAAAGACCCAAAATTATAGCAAAACAGATTCTCCCTTGACAAAAAAGATGACAACATCAAACTCCCTTATTTCCCAATAGAAACATTCATATATGAAAACCCCAATAATCTCATCATCCAACTAAGAACTCGAGCTAGGTTTCTCTCTCAGATATCTTTTACGTTTAGAACTCTTAACAAATTAGTTCACTCTTGATTTGTCTTTAGACTAAAGAGACTTTTATAGCTTTTAAGGTCTTAGGGTTAGATAAGTATTTTAAAATTCAAATAGATCATATTTAAAGTAGAAAATAAATGACATACACAAATCTTCATCCAATTCTCCTAAATATATCCAACAAAAATATGGATAAGTCTAACAACTATCTCAATAATTTAGTTACCAAATTAAAAAAATAATTAAAATAATCTCAATCAACTTAAATTTGGAATTTTCACCAATTATGGATCAAACACCTTGATCGCATAATTGAGACATTCAATCAGACCAAAACAGCTAATCTCCTGAGCAATCATACTCTTGTTGCCTCTTTGCAATCAAAATTGACCAAAGCAAACTGATCTCCCATTAGATAGAATTCTTTGGATTCACAGTTTCTTCTAATGAGTACCAAAAACTAATACAAAGCTTTATATTGGTCTTTCTAAATCCTAAATTTGAGAGGTGATATTTGAAAATCATAACTCCATGAATCCACAATTAACCTCCTAAACAATCCCAAACCCCAAGTGGAGCCTCCACCATTCAAGAAAAGGAGCTTTTATATGTAGCAATCTTCAAACACAAAAGTTGAGCTACATCAAAATTCTCTATCATCATTGGACCCTAAATGATATACATGCATACATACAAACATACATATACATATATATACATATGTGTATGTGCCTAATAAAAACCATTCTTTTTGCAAGTATTGCAATCCTCTACAATAAAAACTCAAATTATCAACTCGAACAAAAAAATGTTAATGACCACATGCATGTTCTCCAAGTTGAAAATGGTCATGTTGCATAAATGATGATCATGATAAAGAACAAAGCTATCTTCCTTTGAATATATGATTCATCTCCTACCAACCAGCAACATCTTCTAACAGCTAACCACAACTTCTCTGCCCTGTTAACACATTTGCATCTTATTATCCAATCAAATTCAATTTGTAAAACCTCACATTTTGATCCCGTGGAATAGCATGCCATTCAAAAGCAAATGCCAATAGATGATAAATAGAAAAGAACTTAGCGTTGAACCTACAATCAAGAAATAGTAATAAAGCTATTTCCAATTCTACTCCTTGGGAGGACAATTAAGAATTCATTTGAATTTTCAAATATGCAACCTAATGGAAGGGTTGACTCTTGTGAATTGGAAATCTTATCAAATGGTTTCTAATAATATCAACTTATTATTTCTTAGAAATATCAACAACACCATCACCTCAATAACTTTATTCATAGTAAATTCCAACTTTCTTGCTAAAGTGTAATTAGGTACCCACCATGGATTTTAAATATAAAGATTATACATCTCCGAAAGTGTGTCCTGATTAAAATCAAAGAGGATGGCCACTACTGACTGGCCCATCATGATCTCTCCTATTTGTATGCAATAACCTGGAAAATCCAAAAATTACCCACGAATTTTGGCTATGCTTGAAAAATATTTCTCCAGCTATACCTTTTTAAAAGCTGCCTAATACCAAGATTTGAATTGCATGCAAGAATACTATAAGTTCAATTTTGCATGCGTATATCTCAATGGCTTCACAGCACCCAATTGTAACACTAATAAAGACAAATTGTAAACTTAATTATATAATAGCGAAGTAGAATGAACATACACAAAGTTAATATAAAGACTATACTAGAATCCACATTATTATATAACAGGAATTTACCAACGTTCCACAAGGTTAAACAAATCATACCTCCGGTAATCCATTTGCAGATGATAAAGCCATGTCAAAGATTTTTCGGGCAATATCTATGTTCCCATAGGAAGCCTCACTTCGTGCATAAATTCCACAAAGCAATAGATCCTATTCCATGAAGTACAATAATAAAAAAATGGCAGCAGTAGAATTCTTTTTATATAATATGGGTCCATCAATTTCTTGACCCCACACATTAATTGAAATTGACTGCAATATAGGATCATAATACAGCAAATGATACAATAAATGGTTCTTCAATTTTCACAAGACAGTTTGAAGGTCACAAAGAGTAACATATTCAATACTAAACTGCACCGGCAGCAGAAACATTTGAAAAGAAACAAAACTATTATGAAGAAGCTATTACTTCCTATAATTGTAGCAAATTAAAGGTTCCCCTTGTGTCTACACATCTTTACCATCGGTTTCTTTTTCTTCAGAACTTTTATTCACAGAATTGAACCCTTGTTGTATGGAGCAAACAAAAGGAACCAATGTGACATTTTTTTTAGAGAAAGCTCAAAAAATCACGACAAGCTACTATTAAAACAAGGAGATTAATGATTAACCATTGTTTGCTAATGCAATGCATACAAAGGACTATGTAGTTAACCAGCTAATAAGAACAAGGTCAGTTTGCTATTTTTTTGCAGTCATTTCAATTATTGTTATATAGAAACTTGTTTTTCCCAACAATGTTTTAGAACAGCATATCCAAATTGTTTAATCACTTCCAATATTTAATTCTGCACCACTATAGGCATTCAACTAGAATCCAGGATTTTCATATCATTACAACTGTCATGAAAGCACGAAAATAACATCACTAAGACCATGACTATAACACCCTAAATTATCTTTATTTTGCATCAGAAACCAGTGAAACTACACTCCACACATAAACATCAGACAATTTATTCAATACCAAACTATATGCAATAGCTAATCTGAAATAATATTGGAATAAATCATGTCCATTCGAGGTTTGTTACTATAGAATAGTCTCATGATAAGTAGATCATCATCGTCATCGTCCTCATCAAAATGAGGCTTCTGGGATACGACAAAAGTTGAGCCTTGATAAATCCATAACTCATGGTTAGTCAGATTCTTTAAAAGTAAGCACAAGCAAGTTATTTTGATAACTATGTCTTCTCTCATGTAAAGAAATCTACAATGCTAGCCTCTAGAACCAAAGAATAATTCAGGAAAACAACAAACATAAAGTCTAAAAGAAGACATTGCAAATATTAAGTTTCTAAACACCAACAATATGCCAGAACAAGTTAAGTCAAAGAACCCCAACGCAATTGAAAGGAGCTCCAAAATACCATTCAACATCTATCAAATATAGCCAGAACAAGTTAGATAAGACTGAATACCACATTATAAAAATAGATGAGGAACCTGCCAATTCCTCCATATTCCTTTTTCGTTAACAACATCTAATTTTAAGCAAAGATAGATAAGAAGGCAACCATAAATAGAAAAGTTTCACTTCCTCCATATCCCTTTTCCAAAGGACATTTACGTTTAATAACAGACAGATAAGCAAGTAATGATAAACATAGCAAGTTTAAGCAACATAAAAATAAGAGAAAAAGGAGGATCATAATTTCATAAAACCATAACACGGCCCAGCAGAATTCAAGGGAATTACAAGGAGATCAAATAGAATATTACCAGCAGCCCAAGGACAACCCAGACACTTCAAAGTGATTACAGGAAATTTGGGCTCTGACGATGAAAAAAGCATTGGTAAAATCACAAAGAAAAAATCTATTTGAGGATTATAGAGTAGTAGTAAGAGCTCCAGTAACTCCACTGGAAAATGGCTTTTTTAGATC
Source organism: Vanilla planifolia (assembly GCA_023846275.1). NCBI lineage: Eukaryota > Viridiplantae > Streptophyta > Magnoliopsida > Asparagales > Orchidaceae > Vanilla > Vanilla planifolia. The sequence goes on from CM043865.1 coordinate 39,191,311, forward strand.
TAAGTTTAATTTAGGTTTTAGAGACGGTAAAAAAAATACGCATTGATTTAGTTTACAAGAACAACTTATGGAGGCTTAGTTACCAAATTCTATCAAACTAAACCACTTTAAATAAGAATGAATAGTTAAACCAAATTAATAAAACCTGAATTATAACATAATCTAAGAGAAGCTAACAATGAAAAGTAAAGGCTGCATCTTGACTAGTTTCATACTTAAAAAAATCACTTTTGATTGCAGATTTAGTTTAATTCAGAATATATGTAGGAATCTAGCATTTTTAGGTTAACTACATCGCCCAACAAATAGGCATTATCAGTATACTTAAAAATGAAACATTCCTAAAATTTTCTACTTTTGCATCATCTTTCACTCCTCAATTACAAAGAGTGCAGATATAAACTCAGGATTTCAATAAAAGAACTTCTTAGCATATCCAAGTAACCGCATTAAAAGATCTAGCAAGATCCTTGGGTATCTTGATTCAAAAAAATAACTAAAGAATATAATTGCTTTCTTTTTCTAGAAGCAAACATTTTTGGATAGTTTAATAATTATAATTCTGTATCATTGATTAGGATAGATTCCTCCCTTGTTTAATTAGAATTATTAGAAAACAATCTTCTATAAGATATAAGAAAATATTGAACAGAATAGATCAATTACATCTTCTTAAGCTGTTACTTCATAGTATCAAAGGCATGACTGATCTCTAGCAACCATTGACGAGGTCCCCATATTTTTCCTGTTTGGGTTCATCTAGTTTGCCTCTGCATCTTAATGTTATAGTAAAATGTGTGTCCTATTTGTCCTTTTTGCTGTGGCTAGCATCCTTTCAAACATTTCTCTTGCTGACATAGTAGATCGAAGGGTTTGGCTTGACCTTCTACCATCTTTTATTTGATGTCTTATAGATTTGTGGTTGAAAGTGAAGGCTTCTATTCTCGAAAGATAGAAGAATACCTAATCTATGAACTATGAGTTCAACTACAACAAACAACTTAATGTTTCAGCCTCATCCTCTTTTTCACCTCTTAGGGGAATCATTCCCTTCAAATAACTTAGTATTGATTGGATGGGGCAAATTTTTGTGAATGGTTCCAATTCATCATAATGTTTATTCAAGGAAAAGGTAAGATTGCATATTTAACTGTAAATATCACACGATCATTGATGATAATCACAAGAATTGGGAAGCAAGAAACTCTACTGTGATGACTTACGTCATAAATTCAATAGAGTGAAGAATTGGGAGGACTTACATATTCTATAAAACGATCAAATGTAGAAAGTAGTCAAGAAATTTATCAAACCTTAAGAAAACATAATGCTTTAAGATCATATCAAAACTCCAAAATACAAGACAATGAGATATAAATGTTAACAATAACTTCAATGTCCTAATTGAATTGTGGCAAGAAATGGATTTTGTCTACAAGACAAACCAAAAAGCCCCAAATGATAGGATAAAATATATGTAAATGCTAGAAAAAGATAAGAAATTTGATCTCATATAAAAAAATAATCTTAATTTGGATTAAGGTTAGAAGTTGCCTACTTGGAACCATACATTTTCTAACTCTTTGGAATTTCTTTACTGAGATGAAAAGAGAAGAAAGTACAAGATGAATAATTCTTCATCTAAGCATAACCCATTATGAATGATATCTCTCAGAATTTCGCTTTATAGTTCATAAGAGGGATGATAATTCTTAACATGAAACAGAACAAAAAAAAATTGGTGTGACCCCTAATACTTGACATCCCAAAAAATCTATGAAAACTAATTGGATGTCCAAAGAAAAGGAGCACACAAAGACTACATTTGTGGCTAAAAATGAGAATCCAAAATGCAACAAACTAAATTTATTCACTAAACATCAATTTGCTTCAATAAACTACATAATAAAACAAAGACCACTTAAGATGGAGAATGATCAACCACCTAAACTCGTTTAGCATTTATAGCTCACATCAATAAACTTGGAAACTTGGAAATTCATTGTCTATAAATTATGCTAAAAACTATTTGATAGTGCACACAAAGCATCATACCACATGACAAAAATTGAGGATTGGACAACTATACATAGTGTGATAGGAACTCGAAAGTATCAATAAAACATGGAAAAATAGGTCTTATTGCTTAAAAGGGAAGATTTTTAATATCAATCCTAAGATTGATATTTCACATGTTCCAAACTAAAATGAACTCTATTATCTATTAACAAACTGACCTCAGTCAAGTTTCACAATCTTTTTGGTGTCAAGAAATCCTTGTAGCCACATATTGATTAACTAATCACCATTAAAAGTACTAAAGTTTCAAACAACATTAAATATCTTGTTAAGCCAATAACTCCACATACATGTTTACTAGCCTCCCCACTTGCAAAGATGTTTGAAAACATCACCTACTTTCGTAATCTTGATCCTCAACGCCACAAACTCCAACCGAAAATTTACTATGTTTCATGATGAGAAATTCACCTACTCGATAGGGATATAAAATGTTGACATTAAATGTTGCACTTCTAAAGAATTAGCCACACTTTTCCAACACATCTCTTCAAGGCGAATGATTAGGTGATGGTTAGTATTGAGCTCTAACTATTTCTCTATTAATTTCATTCTTAATGCTCAAACAAGTCTCTTCACAATAGCGACCCCTAACTCAAACGAGAAATTATTGTTCAAACTAACCTATACCAATTAACCAAACTATACTGACCACTTATGTGAATCCATAATTGAGAAAAAAACAAATAAAAATTATGAAGCTTATAATTATCTACTATCAAAAATCAAGACAACCAAAGACAACCCTTCCAACACTGACAATCTTTCAAACTCAAAAAGACAATTTTGAGTGTGTTCACAAGTGATTAAATATTCATATGTAAAAAGGGATGATATCTTGCTCCAAATATCCATTCTTTATTGTCCTAAAATACTCAAAATTAACCCCTAATTTCAAAGGTTACGTGCACAAAATAGATGAATTATACAATCCATGAGAAGTACTTGCAATCCATGAAGAAATGAGTGCCTAAAGAGAGAATGGAGGATGAGATGTTGATTCACCTCCAAGGAAAAAGGTAATAGGTACCAAAATAATTATTCTATTAAAAACGAAACTAGAGAGCATTAATAAGTACAACACACACTTGGTAGCCCAACAATTTACATAAACCTATATGCTTGACGATGAAGAAACATTTACACTAATAACAAAGTTAAATTCTATAAAACCATATTATCTATTACTGCTAATCTCAATTATGTTTGAAAAGGAAAGAGTTATTGAGATGATTCCTTGATTGATAAAGAAATAAAAAATTAGTACAAAAACTAATCTATCTATCCCATACTTGGCCTAATCTCTCCCTCGTAATAAGTTGTGCATGCACTCAAAAATTCAAAATCACTTAATGGAGTAATGCACATTCTAAGTTCTTGAAAAGGGCTCCGTGTAAAGAAAAACAAATCAACAAAATATGAAGACAAAGAAATTGTTAACTTCGTAGATGTAGATTGGGTTGGCTCTTATAAAGATAACAAGTCAAAATTAGACTTCTGCATCAAAGGAGAAGTGGTTGCATGAGACAACTCTAAAGCTAATTATAAAGAATTACCTAACAAATATGTCAAATAATATGGTAAGAAAAACTTTTTGAAGATCAATGATTTTTAGTTCCAAACCTTTTATCCTCTACAAAGATAGTAAGTTTGTAATTAAAATTTGCAACAATCCTATTTAACATGATCTCATATGAGACAACATAAATTTCATGAACGAGATAAAAGGTAAAAAAAACTTGATCTATATTTTATCTGCAAAACAAGAAAAAATATTCTGACCAAGGCCACAAAAAAACGAAGTTTTGAATCTAAGCAAGTTAGAAATAATCGATAATTCACCAACTTGAGTTAGAGTATTAAACATAAGGTTGAATTTTTTAGAATCTCAATCCAAATAAAACAATAAAAAGAATATATTTCAAAATGATAATCATAATTGAAATTATATATCACTGACTATGATAGATTCATAAAAGACCCTACATTTTGTTGCAATATAACAACGGCCTCATTATAAAAACAAAAAAATCTAACATTTTATGGTAAAAATAATAATTATTATAGTTTTACAGAACTGCACCTGAAACTATTTATTGCTATAGTTATTTCAGCTGAAACTGCAAAAAACTACAGCAGCAAGCAATAGCACTCATAGTTAGACACAGCATATATATTTGTTATTACAAGTGCTGCAAAATTCCAATTGAATTTTCAATAAACTAAAAGTGAAATTATGTTGGTATTTTGATTCTAAAAAAGATTTTATCACAAGAAATTTTTACCTCGCTTTCCTGGTGTAACTGATAAGGATAATTAATTGAAATATCTCAAGCTTATTGACAAAATCAAAAGCATGAAAAACTAGAAGATAGGGATATAAAAGTAACTCAAAAAATGAATAATCAAACTAAAAATATTGATGAACATTCTATAACCAAGAGGGATTCCAAAATCAAAAAGCTGCAAGGTGGGTTTCACTTACCTTAATTGCTAAGAATTTGGGAGCTGTTAAAAAAAGGTCTTGGTTTCAATCCCTAGCACATTATTCAACTTTTGCCCTCAGCCTATTTCAAAAAAATAAAATCCCAAAACAAAAAGGTAGCAATCAACTTTACCTAGAAACTTAATCCCATAGTTTCAAAAACAAAATTCCAAAAATACATAAGGGATCAAACTATTCCTAGCTTGTGCTATCAATAAAATAAAAACAAATTTGCAAAACTGATTCCTAGAATAACCATGCTCCAAAAATTTAACTTACATTGCTAAAATGAATACTTACTGAACATGCCATAAATATAAAGATTACCTGACGATCTCTTTTTAGTAAAGCTTTCGCTAGAGCCCTAGATGGATTAGTAGGGGAAGTAGAATTACTTAAGTTTGTCATCAATCGCTCTTCGTTAGCAATAAGAGCTTCCTCCAACCTTCGATTGCGAGGGAAAGCATTTAGGCAAAGCAATATTGCATTTCGAAGGAACTCCACCAAAGCTGATTTACTAAAACAATCAACGTTGCTCTCCAGAAGTGATGTCATTTCAGAAAGAACTGAATTTCCCATCCTATTTAGTGCTTTAGAGACAACAATCAAATCTTCTGAAATTAAATCATCCAAAAATTCTAGACTGAGAACTTTATCCATCCAATTCGCATCATTTGTACATGTCCTGGAAAAACAAAGATATGTTCACAAAGCTTTCATTCTTAGCAGTACTTCTACTAGAAGATAAATAGAAGCATAAAACATAGTTACTACATTTGGTTCTTAGTAGCTATTTAAAGAATTTCAAAACCTACAAAATAAGTTGTTTTACAACTATAGGTACACTAAAATTTACTGAAATTATCTCAAAAATAATTTAAGAACACACAAGCATACATAGGTTCCGTAAGAATATGCATCACAAACAAATAGAGATCATTCGACATTAGTAACACAACTAGCAGGTTTCTCGTTCATAGCACAAAAGACACTCAATATTTAAATTTTATTTCTAATACAATCAAATCGAAATTAAAGAGAAGTATTGGACCATACAAGTGCAAAGAAATTACAGCCTCATTGGCAAATTGAATTTTTAAAACTAGGATTAGCTAAAAATTTAATTAAGAAGCTCATTTATCTCAGACTGCAATGTTGAGCAATCATTAAAAATACCAAACTTTAAAAACCCTAGGTTTAAATTCATTTAGCTAAATAATTTTTAAGGCTTCTAAAGAAGTCAAGAGCAGAAACTGAGAAAATAAGATAAGGGACCTAAATAACAAGTGCAGCAATTCCTCTGAGTCTTTAAATGTTCGGTGTTTGTTCATTTTCATCCTCATAATCAAAGAAAACTAGATTCTGGGCCATCAAATGCATATTGTTTAGGTACTCACTACATCAAAATGAACAAAAATATTTCTCTCCAAAAACAAATTATCATACAATAGATGTTACCTTCTTTGAAAATTAACTACTTTCTCCCAACACCACCAATCAAGAGAGTGAAAATGAATATCAATCTTAGGATACTGAAAGTACTATTCCTCTTCTCTCTCTTGAATCCAAGTTCAGCAATACCAAAAACATTACTTTAATTGCTCACAGTCAATTCCCAATAAACCCAAGTCTAACATTGTCAAACCTTATTTGCCAACAAATGCAAAACTTAGTGTCAACTTAAGAAAACAAAAGGCTTATCACCAAGGACAAACACATAATGTGCTCGATCCTAAACAAAAATTTACTTCGAATCCAATAAGTGAAGGAAATATTTTTTCCTGAAAAATATTTCTAGTAATACATTGAAGCATGATTTGAGTTGGCAAATTGCTCTCAAGGGAGTTAGATCTTGTTCTCACACATGCATGCACACACATAGCAAGCTTCCTATTCTTGGGAAAAAATCCCAAAAGTCACCAAAAACCTTGGTAATAGGCTTTTTTTTGGTTGCTTGGCAAGAAAAAGTGCATGAAGTGTTAAAAATAAAAGTTCTTTTCTAAACTATCTTATTCTCTTTTCAAGTGCTTTATTTTAGAACTGAAATAGAAGTTATTGTACCAATTTTTATTTTTATCTTCTAGCTTCAATTTCAAGTTATATTTAGTTCTTGATATGTTTTGCTTAAGTTTTAGGTGTGATCTACAAAATTAAACCAAGAACTCTAAATTATTTAAAGCATTCTAGGGAATGAACAAAAGGAGTTGATTTTCATTATTTGCAGACTGATTTCCAAATCATGGTGGCTTAGAATTTAAGGACAGCTTATTGTCAACCATCTGTTTTAAGAACTTGGGTGAGTTATTCATCTTCTGCCTGTAAAAACATAAATTTTTTCTTTAGCTCTCAATTCTCCCGCAATCATAACCCAAGAAACTCTTCTCTAGCAACTTCCTAAACTCTTAACTCAAAACTCTCAACCACCCTCACCAAAAAATTCCCAATCTCTTCTTCAAAATCCTACTCCCTCATAATGTTGCACCTTAAGTTCTCATCCAAACATAAAAGCTTTCAACTTATGCCCCATCTAAACCTAAAGCTCTTACTTCTGATTCCCAAGACATAAACTTCTCAATAAACCTAAAGCATAACTCGTCCTCAACCATAGACTTCTTAAAATTACCTAACCTTAATCCCAATTAATGCCAAATCCCAAATTCAAAATCGAATTGCAACCTTCCCCCCTACTTCCCAAGTAAATTTTAGTTTGCTTCTCAGCACGCTCTCCGTCACAAGCCTTCCATGTACTTGAACATAATCAAAACTAAAATTGATTATCCTAGACCCAAATTGTAAAAATGCTCAAATAACAATTTTATAGACTATGATCTCTTTTTCACACACTATTAACATCTGTAGATGGCATTTACTTCACTTCAAACTTAGATGAGCTAAACCTAAACCATGCAATAGCAAATATAGATCAATTAGTAATTTAGCATTGAGGCATGAATGATATCAATTGATCAAATAACCAAAACAAAATTTGCATAAAAGCTACATAAAATTGAAAAAGGTAATTCAAATGTAACAAGGTATGAAAAGCACTATACAAAAATAACAAAACTTAAAACTTCAAATAATTGTTATCAACCATATCTAGCTGATAGAAATTATTTAATGAGTTTATGAGCATGAGCCATGCGACCAAAAATAGTAAAGGTCATGAAGGAATGATAATCATATCTCAACTTACCAACTGGAAAGTTTGCCTCCAAAAAAATCAATGAATTGATATACCAAAGAAAAACGTGCCTCTTCTGAACAAAGTGAAAACAAATAATCAGTCACATCTTCAAATAATACCACTCGTGAAAGTTGTTCCTTTTCACTATCCTCAAGGCAATGCAAGCCAAGCCCACCATAATTTCCTTTAAAAGAAAACAAAAAACACAATAATTAGAATATGGAAAAAGTGTGTGTTGCTCATATTTGCTCTTCAAATTATTCAAATCATGCTTGAAAGATATGTTAAAACATCAAGGAGGTGAGTCAAGACATTCACAACAAAAAGCAAACTAAGTCGTGATTGTAAAAAATATTATTGGGAAGGACTTTGAAAGTTGTCAACATCTTGGGTTCGAATCTTGCACTCCTACTATTCAATATGTGCCCCTAACCTCTTTCAGGTTAAAAAAAAAGAAAAACAAACAAACACAATTCAAAATACCAGAATTATTACGGATAGGCATCCATTGCTCTGCATCTCTTGATAATTCCTCTTGTAACCACTTTTTCCACGTTAAAGCATCCTTAGCCTCAGTATGAGAACCAGCTTCTACATCAATCCCAAGATTCTTTAGCAGTGATTCAACATCATTCGGTGGAATATCTCCAATAGCAGAATTCTCAACAGTGTTCTCATCCACCAAAAGCTCCACATGTTCGTCCATAGTTGTGGACTGTTTTGAAAGAGGATCCATCCAGCCACTCCAGCCTCCTTGAACTTCTTCTAAATTCTCTACAAGCATAGGATTTATCTTATTTTGTTCTTCTAGTTCCATCCAATTGCACCAGCCAAGAGCTCCATCCTCACCAACTCTGGCACCACTGCTATTCCAAAAGTGCTCAAAGAGCTTCTGTTTAGTATGTGAGCTAAGAAGTAAAGAAGGACAAAATAAACTGTACTCAATTTCAGCTTGGAATAATCCTGTAGCTAATTCATGATGCCCAGTTTGCCATTCAAATCGGCACAAGTTAATGAACACATCAACTAAACCACATTCAAGTTGAATCAAAGAAGAGTCTCCAGATTTCAAACTGGAAACTTGAAAACCCTGGATCCAGAAAGTATAGAAAATCACTTTTAGCCAATTGTCATTTTAGAAAAATGTCATAAATACACACCTTTCCACCATGACTGAGGGAAACTAGACCACAGTAAATAATGAACTCAAAATACAAGGACGATGGAGAAGAAAGGATTGCAATGCCTCTTATCAAGTTAAAAAAGAATTCTGTTTCAGTTTTCGATTTGCTCATACAATTTCATTTTATGTTTTAATTTATTCAATTTGAATATGAGCACTTGTAAGTCACAGTAAAAAAAATTTCATCTTGAGTGCTCAAATTTTGAGTAATAATTAAAGCATGTGAAAAAATAAAGAATATTAGAAATTTACATTTAATAAATAGAACTGGATTGACCAATTCATGAAGCTTACTCAACTTTGTAGGGATAAGCATAATTATTGAAAAATAGAAAGGTTAAATAATAAATTTAATTAAATTTGAGTTCCTTAACAAAAATTAATTTCTGCTGCTTGATACATTATGCGACAATCAACACGTTTAACTTGTTCATTTCAATATGTGTGTCTGTGTGTGTGTATATGGCATGTAAAGAAAAAGTTGTTTTTAAAATATTATATCTTGAAGATAGCAACATTTAATACACATGAAACAAGCAAAATGATTTTATATTGCTTGTCTATTACTTTAGCTGCTATCATATTTAGTTGAGATATAAATAATAATAATGATAATTATACTATACACCACTAAAGTAAGATTTTACTTGCAAATTGATATTTGCTTGAAAATGTTTCAGTAGTGGCAATTTCAATTGTTTCATTGTACATAGTTTCATTTTGCTTGAGCTCTTTTTGTGATGAATACAAAATACAAATCACTAATCACTAGAATCGCAATAACATACCACTGGTGACATGATTGACCATGTCAGCTTCTGTAAGTGTTCATTCCCTGTAATTCAGCTATTGTAGGCTTGGCAGTTCACCGTGGAGCCTAGTCACAGTGACCTTATGTAAGCATGTCACTATAACACAATTGACAACAGAGAACCTCTTGAAGGTGTTAACTCCAGTTGTCTTCACCTGGTGGTACTATCTTTTTGGGAAAACTATTAGACTTAGTTGAGTTAAACATCACACATGGTAGATGAAAGGAATAAAACCAAGCACTCCTGTTGGAGACCCTGCATTGAGCTAGACCGTATCAAGGGGACACTCACCTAATTGGTTGCTACAACTACTGAGTATGTTAAATGCATTACATATTTAGAATAAGCCCATGACTTGGATGGACATGGAATGCATGAGACTCACTAAAATGAGCCATAAACATGCCAAAAAGGCTAGTTCAATGGTGGCATTTGCAATTAAAAAAGATATTTTGAAAAGATGCCTTAGGAAAAGTATTTATGTGAGAAAAAGAAATTATAAAAGTCATTCCATAAACTCTTTTGTACTTTTGAGGATGAAACAAAAAAAAATTTGAAATGCTCCCACCAAATATTAAACAATGACATTAATTACAAAGATTAGATGACAGACTATGTTAAATGATATAAATTAAATGATGATCTCTAGCTCAAGCTCACAAGAGCAAAGTGCAGAAGTTCAACCTGTCTGTTTATCTAAAATTTAGATAGAATCAGTCATGAGATTAGATGACCATGTAGAAAAATTGAAGAAAGAAGTACATATCAACTCCTTACTATTCATAGCTATTATATTAGTAGCAACGACTTAGCTAGGGAAACAAAAGAGCTGCAAAATATTATTCAATGCTTGGGAGAGAGTGGATAAACAAAATTGTTAAATTTATGCCAAGTTTACGTAAGGATCTCCAACATGGATTGTGTGGTCAAGAAGTTAGTACTTTGGAGGATACATACCATATAAACAAAGAGTTCAAAGACTTTCAAGTTGTACAAGTTACAGGAGACCAGAATCCATTATGACCAAAACACCTATGTGAAGCAATACTGCACGTGAATCTCCCAGCATCCTCCAATACTTTAGAAGCTATTCGTAGATCTCCCATTAGCAACACCAACAAGTGGCTCTAATAAACCCATAAACCAAACTCTTAAAAAGTGCTACAAATATGTCCAATCACATAGTAAAAGAGTCATGAGAAAAAGCGAAAGGTGATCATTGAAAATTCCACAATAAGCCTAAGGAAAGCGAATAGACTGAACCATCATAGGAACAATTAAAAGTAGCATTACCCTGAAATTGGTGGTTGAATATTACAGGACGACTATCTGCCATACAACCACTCAACTAGGAAATAAGTTATGTTAGATTATTATTGAAGGTGATAATAACATAAATGTGACATCTCCTAGCAATGTCACGCAATTAGGTCTAATCATAACAGACTATCTGAATCCTTATCGTGGAACTTGGTTGAATAACACTGTTGACCCTATCCATATGCTATGCATATTTCACTCAATTATACAACAATTCAAAAGGGATCAAGTGTGATTTCCTACATATACAAATATGAAACATTATCCTCAATAAGCCTTAACCATATGAATAGGAAGAAAACCATTAACGGGATAGATAATACATGTAACTTCATGTTTAAGGAGAAGATGATCAGCTTGTGTCCAACAACTCAACAAACAAGACTGACGCTGCTTTCCTTGAATACCCCTATTAGAAAATCTAAATCACCATTTCAATACTCATCCTTATTAGGTCAACCAAATCTATCATAGAAATTATAACACATGTTGATGAATCCACCCCTCTATAAGGTGCATTCTGCTTCCCTAATTGAGAATTTATGCCCCACTCATGACAAGCAATCGAGTTCCTTTGTGAGCAAAAATGGGGGAACTACAAATCTAGCCCTGAAACACCCCATCCAATTACTAAGCATAGCATTGCTAGCGATCCTTTTTTTCTTACAACCATTTACCTCTGTCCCTGGTGGTAGAATCAAAATTTAACAAGATCAACGGTTTCCTTGAGAATTTGGAATCTAAATCTACAATATAAAGTTTTACAACACACGAAGATTTTGTACTCAAGTGATTTCCTGTAAGGCATCACCAAACCAATTATTTAAAGTGATTATACAAAAGTTTAATATAAAGAGAAAAGATAGCAATCTTTATGTAAGGATAAATGTCCCATTTTGAGGTGACGATATCATTTTTCACGACCCATTTATTGTTACCATCAACTCTTTATAACGTACTAACATTCATAACAGACTCATAATTACTAATAATCTTTTATCTCTAATATCCACATCGAATTTTATATATTATCACATTAGGTCAATATTGTCAAATTAGTACATTTGACCCACCATAATACTTAGTCCATTGTATCCTTGGCAATTGGTGATAGTACATTTTAAGAGATATTTCTAAATAAAGTTATGGAAATTGTTCAGGTGCAAGTGTATGTTCACTAATACTTACAAGTTGCAACTTGATGAGAAAACGAAGGAACTAGAGATCCATAGGTTAAAAACTATGGAAAATTAGGATTTGTGTTTCATCGCATTCTAACCTATTTGTTTAGAATAGATAAGTCAAAATAAGTTTAAGTGTTCTATTGAAATTGTACAATGGTATGGATCAAACCATTACATTTGACCCAACATAATATTTAACAATTTGAGAGATATTTCTAAAGAAAGTTATGGCAATAGTTAGTGTATAAGTGTTGATTCATCAATACCTACAAGTTGCAACTTGATGAGAAAATGAAGGAACAAGAAATCCATAATTTGAAAATCATGAAAAATTAGGATTTGTGATTCATCACATTCTAACTTGTTTATTTAATACAAATAAGTTAGAATAACTTTAAGTTCTCTATTAAAATTATACAACGGTATGGGCCTAAAACGCATTTTCAACCTTTGGCACTATAACGATTACCCACCATAAAACATATTTTCATAGCATCCAAAGACTGTAAAATTGATTCCTATGACAAAATAAAATCATTAAATTAATAAACCAAAGACTTTTGTATATAAAGAAAATCAAGAACTCTCTAAAGGACCTATAATATGATACATACCAAACCATATGTAAAAGACATATTCACCATATGGTTCAAAAGAAATTCAATATTTAGGTAATAAGTTGGATTGAAAGTTATGGGATTAGTGATACTTTCAATATTTCAAATAACCTACCTACAAGGAAAGATTAGTGATCCCCAATAATTGACACTATACCATTCTTTGAGAGTGAACCAACCCCTAAGTGTGCACCAGCCCAATTTAACAATAGTAAGTAGATTGACCATATCATATAATGCCCAAAGGTATATAGTGACATTAAAAGAATGACTACAATCGAATCACGCCAAGATCACATGGAAAACTTTTTTAGCATTGATCTTATGCTACTCAACATCAAAGTGGACTTGACCCCCACACAAGATTTTGAGTTCATTCCAACTACCATTCAGTTTCATCCTTGAGACAATTTTGCTCCTCATTTAAACCTCCATTCAAGGGCATTATTGGCAACCAGGAACTCTAGACAGAGCATATCAGCATACAAAAAGATGTGCCATCAGCTGAGACTTTGTCCTTGGTTTGAATCTCCCAAGGTGGCCTGTTTAGACAGCCAAGGTTAGATACCAAAACACTCAGGGCTGTTGACTGGATCCAAATCCATCCATCTTCTGCATTTATTTGCATTATGTATTTGTTATTGAGTTTGGAAGGTCAGATTTTGCATAGACATTAAGGGGATTATGATGTATTTTTTAGGATACCCTTCAAAACTGTTCAAAAATTACAACTACATATGCATAGTTTGTATTAGTTTTGAGGACTGCATCTTAAATATTAGCCTTCTTTTCAATATTGTCTAGGTTGTTGCCATCATAAAAACGAAGCCTGCATCGAGGAGGTTATTGGGACTACAAGAAGAGGGCAAAAAAAAGGCCCCTTACCACTTATCTACGCATTTTCACCACCTACATGGATGACACCATCCATCATCACTTCCACATCCAGTCTCTGCATTTCTCCTTTGCTACGATGACATCATCATTCTTTTAACCTTCGTTTATGACTGATTTCTTCTTACATCTTTCTTATAGTTTCTCAATATTTTTTGTATACTTTAGTGCTATAATCATAGTCTAACATGCTTGATATGATCATTTTCTGCTTGCGAGACCAATTATATATGATTTATGATTTATTACTTACTATTGGAACGATAAATTGTAATGTTTTGCGCCATTTCTACCTTATAGATTGTTTTCAAACTCTTTCCATGGCGAGTTTCTTAACTTTGCTGCAAATCATACATTCTATACCATTTACAAAATTGGAGTTTGTGTCATCAAAAGCTGGACATATATGAAATCAAATTTGGAGTAAATTCAAAATCAAATCTTTCAAGAAAAAAATATTCAAATTATTTAAATTAAACTACGATATTAAGATAAATAAAGAACCACAATTCAGGCACTGCATCATTATAAAATACCCTCAAATTCAGGTTATTTGCTAGTTAATGACAAAGTGAAGATTTTGCTTCCAAAAAACAACTGAAGATAGTAATAGAACCTGCCTACAAAGCTTATTGCAAGCTGAGGAGAGAGCTTGGATGGCATGACCATATGCTTTCCTAATGTTAGACACCGTGAACTGTGAAAACTCCCCCTGCTGAACAAGCAAGAACTCTTTCCATAGCTTAACACTATCAAAATGTTGCACAAGCACTTTCTGCCATTTTTCCATGAGAGATCCAATATTATCCCGTCCTTGATATGACTTCAAGAGGCAAAGCAACAACTCTTCATTATCCGGATTAAGATCCACAGCCTTTTCCAAAATGCTTATCTTCTTTTCTAGTGTCTGCAGGCGGGCTGCCTTTTGTGGCAGACTACATGCAATCTTATCCTAAACACAATAAAATTTATGTCATATAATAAAAAAAACAAACCTAACCATCAGTTAGTATCATAACATGACAGAAACAGTGACATTGAATTCACATTTGTGCATCCTTTTAAATTACCCTCATTAATAAAAAGAATGTGATGCAAACTACTTTGAAATTCACCAGTTGGTGCTTGGTGAATGTGTTGTTGCTGGAGGGGGGGAGAGAGATTTGGGAGGAGATAATTTACAGAAGTTCACAGTAACCAACATAAAGGCAGTTCAAATGGTTTAGAGCCAACCTGAAATTCAGCAAAAGCTAACCAAACTTTTTCATCATGAGGGAAGTCTCTAGACTTTATGTTTAACTCTCTTGTTATTCGAACTATTTCGTCCTCCCATGATTCCTCAAGCTCCAACCCAGTATTTGAACCATTCCCGCCATTCCCATTGAACGAATGCAACTCAACTAGAGGAATGTATTCACATGTGATAAAGCTGGGCATCTTCTCCATAATTTTAACATGTTTGAAGTCCTTAAACCTTTCCAAGACCATGTATTTCACAGAATAATAGCGACCCACTCTTAACTGATTGTCCAATACATCAAGATCATGATCAACTTCCATGAATGATTTTGAACATCTCTGATGATGCAACAACTCACAACAAACCCCTGGAAAATCTTCAGGATTTAGAAGCTTGTATCTAGCGACATCCATTCTGCAATTTATAAAATACAATTAGCTAAGTAAATGATTAAACTCCAGAACTCCTAACTGCATGACCAATAAGTTGAGAACAATATTAAGATTTTTTGTACTGTTATTAGGAAAGACTCGCTGAAAAGAGACTTCAACTAGAGTGACAATGACAAAAGAGATTGCACATAAAGATAAAATTATGATAATAAGCAAACAATGAGATGTCTAACAGGTTAAAAAGTCAATTTAAAATAAAGCAAATGTTCACTGGCAAAAAATCAATTTAATAAGAAACAAAATTACATACAATTATGTCAAAAAGCCATAGCTCATATTTCATAATCCTGTCCAAAAAGAATGTGCAAATATAAAATCTGAACTTCGGCTTCAGCTTGTTCAAAAAAAATTAAAAGCTACATTTTTACTTTATTTAATAGAAGAAATGTATTTTTTCAACTCCAGCAATATAATTTATCCAGCAAAATGACCTGAAGTAACTCCCAAGAAAGAAGCAATTTACTTTAGCCAATACACCCAAATAGAAACAGCACCAAAAACATAGATCCACACATGCAAAAGTATGAAGTGCATGTTGAAATACATCACAGTATTTCTGTTATGAGAAAATTTGGCATATTAAACGCTCACGTGAATAGTAATCTAAAAACAATTATGAAGTCTACAATTACCAACAAGTTAATTGCATAACAAAGTAATATAGTAAAACAACCAATTTTTCAATCACACTATCATAAGCTTCCGATTATACAATGTGCAACTAGGTCATTATGATTCAAGAGCACAATTTTTCAACCATCTTCTCCACTAAGTTGGCCTCCAGAGGCTTGACTGATCCACAAATATCCTAGCAGTAAACACAGGAATTTTCCGTCAGCCTGTTCAATTAACCCTGCATTGAAGACATTCATATTCAATATTAGCCCATTCCATTTGCACTACATTGAAGAATACATAACTTCAATATTCAACATCAGCCCATTCCATTGTCCTTTTAGTCATCAGAATTGGCAAAAGACAGAGGAGAAAGAAGAGAAGAAACAAAGGACTCACAACAGAAAATAGCCTACCCCAGCAAGAAAGTCATCACGTCAGTCAAAGAATCATGCTTCATCCAAAATTTACAACATCAACAACTCAAAATTTGTCACTTGATAAATCAAATGATCATGTTACTTCTATGAGAAGATCACAAGAACCAAGCCAAAAAATTACAAAACTTAACGATCCCTAATCCCTAATGCTCAGAGAAAAATGCAGATTAATAGATATGAAGATGAATATGATCTCCATATTCTATGAAATCTCAAATCGAATCAACAAGTGCAAGCAATGGCAACGTAGCATGAACATGCATGAGAATTTGCTTAACTAAATTTGATTCTTCTTCTCCTATCTTTCTTTTATTTCAAAACAAGAAAAGATAGATGGGAGAAGAAAGCTTCTTATGTGTTTTCAACTTTAACCAATCCGATCCAACAAAAAAGGATTCCTAATTCAAACCTTGGGTTCTCAATAAATAGAAACAATATTTCTTCTATATTATGATATCTTATATTCTTCTACTTCGATTTAAGATTGATTCTCTATTGATTTTTATTTTTTGATCTATTTTTCATTGTTCTATTTACTAATGTGACCAAAGAAATCACCCTCTTTCAAATTTTGTATTTTTTTATTATAATAAATTAATTTCTTATTCTTATTTGAAACAAGTAAAAAATAAAAATAGCTAAACAGAGTACTTCTATTTTTCAATAAAGAAGTTCAATCTTTTTTCAAATCTTTTTTTGAATCTTAATTCAAAGGAGGGGCAAGATATCCATGTAATTGAAATAATTCACTCAAAACACATTTTAAAAGATTATGTGGTACGATTGGATTGAATAAACCCTTAGAGAATAAATATTCAGTTTCTTGTAAACCTTCATGTACTGGTTTTTTCAATGATTCAAAACAAGGAATCTATCTATCCAAGCAGATTTAAATAAATATAAAAAAACTAATTCCCTCATGGAATGAATAACTATGCAGCAAATTAATTTATGGGTCAAAAAGACAAAAGGAAAAAACATCAAAAAATATAATCATTTATCATATGGATACATAAACATCCCTAATTCATATACTTCTAAATCAACATTAGGAAAAAATGGGGTCAACAAAATCCATATCATTTCAATACATCAAAACTTGAATTATTTGATGTATTGATTAGTATACCTAATCTAGAAAAAGGATTAGAAACAAGAGGTATTTATGGCTCACTAAGTTGCATGACAATTCAAAAGACAAAATTGCTCAATCAAGTGCAACAAAAATCGAATGAACCTATCAAAAGGGCCGCAAAGTCTAGGAGTTAATCACGATGCTTTCTAAAATGGTCGAGATATTGCATCAGTTGACACCATTAAATGGTATCTACAAGGCCACCTAACCAATCCACAATTGACCATGATGTTGGAACGATAATCAAAAAGTGATGGAAGATCTGTCACATTCACTGTAGAACATAGCTACCATTTGAACACCATTGTCGGTTGTGTTCCATGATTCGTGCCTGTCATGTTATTTCGTACATCCCATACTAATCTAGCCCTATCCCATACAACTCTTCTTGTTTAAGGGGAGATGGATTCTTGTTGCAACATCTTTTATATTAATCGTTTAGCAAACAAATTATAAGAGGAAAATTGAGCATAATAGCAAAATAAAAGCATAGGGATGAAAACTTGTTATTACTATGCTTCTACAACTATAATTTTAGAACCTTTCCAAAAACAATAAAAGATTTAATAAATTCCCTAACTTATTAATCTTAGTGGGTATTTAAATATACTAAAGCCTACTAAATAAACATAGAAATAAATATCAATAATAATAACTAAGATTAATATGTTGTCTAAAATGATGGAGAACCATCACTAATAAGGATTCCTTATCTTCAAATGCAAAAATAGATTGATATGCTTCAAACAATTGAGCCATTTATATATTTAGAATGTAATCCTCCAACCACCTATGAGTCTTACCTCTTTTTGGCTCATGGGTGCTTGATCAAGGCTGTTAGAGTGTCAAATGGTTCTCAAAGTTAAGGGGGCTCTTCTTTCTTTAGGTTCCTAAGGGCTTATCACTTTGGAGGTTTCTCCATCTAAACCTCTTTAGACATTCTCCACATTTCTTGAGACATCCTAAATTCCCTTCTTCTAGCAACCAAAGTCAAAATAAGTCCCAATGCAATATGCAATGTGGATAACTCGCTTAGTGATCATCTCCTTATTCTCTAATAATGTTTTACAGGGCAGATTGTTCACTTTCCATCACAAGGTCTAGGGCATTCTCCTCATGCTCCTCAAACTACATAAACATGGCAATAAATAAGATTAAGTTGCTTACCAAAGGTACTAAAGAGCATTTTCACTATCCTATTTTGGACCCCTTTCTTATACTTCATGCCTAAATTGTAGTGTTATAAGTATGCCATCTAATGCAAGTTTCAACCCCACTACTTCTCTACCAATGCCTAAAGAAACTTGACTTAATAGTGGTTAATGGTCCCCTTACATAGCAAGTCCTTTGGCGCTTTATTGCCTAATGTAATATCAATAATTCTTTATTGTAAGTGGGATATCCTTATCAAACTCCTTGCAATATTTCAAAGCAATATGCTACAAGTTTTCCTCTTGGCAATAATATGATTGCAATTGCATGGCTTGAGATATTCATTTCAATCACAAAAATTGTTGCAATTTTAAAAGAGCCAATGTAGGTAGCCCATATATTATTTATTTCAACCAAAGAAAAGCACTCCTATGATCATCCTTCCACTTGAACCATCGATTTATACAAGTGACATCATGCAAAGGGTCACAAAGAGATTCTAAATAAAAGTTTACAAGAACTGATATACTCTTATGAAGCTCCTAACTTCAATAATAGTCATGGGTCTCCACTAATCATTAATAACCATTTCTTTCTCCGCATCAATCTTGATCCCCTCTTGTCATAACTCAAATTCAAGAGCATGAGGATACTCAATCTTAACTCACAACTCTTGGAGTTCGACTTCAACTAAAGTTGTTGGGGTAAATCAAAATCTTGTTTCACAAGCTACTTGTGCTAGCCAAAGGTTCTACTATGAATGAGAATGTCATGGTATATCATGACAAAATCATAAAGATAAGTCCTAAGAATATCATTCATATCAAACTCATCAAGGTGGTTGAGGTATTACATAACCTGAAAAACATAAAAAGCCACTAATCTACTCTTGTTGAGAATTCAACATCACCTTCCAAATGTCTAGTTCAATTATTTACACCGAATGATAACTAGAACTAAGATCTAGCTTGGTGAATACCCATGAATGTTTCAATTGATCCGCTAAATTATTAAACATGGGCAACGGGTATGAGCATTTACCATTGATCTTGTTAAAGGCACAATAGTTGACACAAATATGTCAACTTTTATCCTTCTTTGGTACCAATAACACAAGTAATCTACAAGATAGATTACTCAACTTCAAATCTCTAATCATAAGGAAGTCCTTCACCTACTTCTTGATCACCTTTGCTTCCGTGGCCAAGTGTTTGTACATCCCAAAATTCAGTAAAGGTGCATCAACTAATAGAGTGATCTCATGCTTAATACTCATGAATAATCCACAAGTTACTATAAATAAGTTGACATACTTCTCAATTAGAGCTTTCATCTTTCTCCCTTCTTCTCTATAAGATGTACTCTCGACCATTAAGGTTTCTCTAGTTAGACCACCAACATCAAGTAGACTCAACATAAATTGACAATCCTCTTTACTTGTATAACAACTTCCAAGTTCATGCGTTATAATTCTTGATCTTTAGATGTGAATTTCCCACATATATTGAACTGGTACTATTGAGCTCGACATTACTAAGCAACATCTATGCCCCATAAAAAAGGTACTCTAGTATCATATGATAAACATCAAGAGGTATGACTCTACACATGATCTCATCTTTATAATTCTTAGTTATCAAAAATTCACTTCACATTGTTATGTTGCCTATGTCATTATGTCTTTCTGGATCAAACAGATAAAATATGATTGAAGGAGAGCAGTGGTTTTAACTTCAAAAAGTAGTATCAACCAACTTCTTTACTCAAATTCAAAGGACGAGTAGCTCCTCCCAATAGGTTGTAAGCTATAACTTTGACTTGTTGAAGACATGCAATAACGGACAAAGATTACCTCATCTAAGATAGTACAATAGCATCTAGTGTTAGAAGATTCTCTCTTGAGAGGGGCTGGCATACGTGATTTGCAGAGCATGCCAAGCTTCACTAACAGTGGAGATGTCGTCAACCCACCAAAAAGCTTCCTCAAAGAGAGAGGCATATATCCCTTTTAGAGCATGTTGATCCTTGAGGATCCATAAGGTGTACTCAGGATTTGATCAGGATAATTGCTCGATGGCAGTAGAAATAGTTGTTATTAGGTGACTGCTAGTCAAGAAATCCTTAACTGCAAAAGATGGGGAGGAGCTGTGACTTTCACGGTTGGTAATAAGAAGAGTTAGCTTAATGCTTTTTGGAAACATTGTGCAAAACAGGGGTAAGGACTGTTGCAGTACTTGAGATAAGATTCAGAACAGTCAAAACAGCGGAAGATGGAAATTCAGCCATGAAGCAGTAGGCCATAGTAGCTCTGATACCATGTTAGCTGTAGCTAAGAAGGAGAGAAGGTGAGATCACAGAAAAGTAAAAGAGCACGCTTCAGAAAGGTTTTCTTCACCTGTCTCCCAGTTTTCTATCTAATTACACTCGTTAGTTCAGCTTTCTATCTGATTACAGGATTAGGACGTGGAATATTTTAAAGCCAACACATTTCAGTGCCGGAACCATAGTTTTTCCTCTTTACCAGATTTTCCACACAAAAATGCTTAGCTTGCTCTGAATTGCTTATTTACCTTATCTTACATTTCTCAAACCTCCTAAACTTCACTTGTGGAGGTCAATACCTAGAGTAAAAAAGTTCCTACCAATTCCACCAACACCAACAATCACATTAATATCACCCATAGAAGATTTTAGAAAATATATTCTTGAAAACATTAACAATTGCTCTTCGACGGTACGTATAGAAAGTGCTGACGTGAGTTCACCTGTAGAGACAACCGAATGCCAAATTGTCCCGATCGCCGCGGGCATCAAAATAATAGTCCTTCGCAGGCTTCTTTTCAGAACCAATCCAAGCTCGAGCATCCGACTTTCTCGAAGTTTCATGGCCCAACTTGTCCGTATCCATCTCTCTCTTCCTCTTTCTCCTCCTCCTGTTCTCTTCCCGCTTCAAAGGCCGCACCCCCGAAGAGGAAGAGGGAGAACTAACTAGGTCATAAGAAGGTCTCCCACCTTCTGTAGCTTCTTCTTCGTCGGACTCTGCAAGAGAAAACTCCGCTGGGATAGCGGCCGCAGCAGGAATGGCGGATACATCGAAGGCAAAGCTGCGATTGCTGAGCCATTGCACTGCTTCGGTGGATTCCGGAAGAGAGGATGAAGGGTTTGAAGAGAGGCTAAAAAGCGGAAATAATTGAGTTTGAGCTTGAGTTTGAGACGTTTGCCTCTTCTCCCCTTCACCTTCCTTGCTGCTCTCAGTCGCAGCATTGGGCACTTCCATGTAGGTCTAAACAATCCAAATCCCTTCTCATCCAGAGTATATATTGATTTCTTTATTAAAAAATTATATGTATATATTTAGTTTTTTAAATAAATAATATATATTATTTTATATTAATATAACAAATTTTCTTTAACTTTTAAATAAACTTTATAACAATTTTTAGTTTTCCATTTTATAACTTTGCTCGACTTCACATCCATTCCTCCTCTCCAAAGCTTCTCGACCAAAGTGGTTTCCATAAGCTTCCCGAAACCTTAACTTTATCTCCCGGGCTCCTTCGTAGAAGGGAGGAAAAAAAAAGTAAATAATGTGATTAATTAATTAAAATAAATATATAATGTTTTATTCAACCCTTTACTTTTGAAAATTACAATACATATATCAATCGATTCTTTAAGATGACTCATACACAAAAATAGGTTTATTGCAAACTTATGGATTACTTTATCAAATCTATTTTTTGAGAAATATCAAAATAATATTATTTTATTTTAATATAAGAATTTTTAAAATATTAATATTAATACCTATTGTAAATATCAAACTTAAGAATAGTTAAAAAAAATATGAGTTATCACAAGTGTTATAAACGTATGATTGATACATCCAATAAATTTAAGCAAATAATCTTATATTGGATTAAAACATTAACTAGTATTGTATGATGATGTCATTATACAAATACGATTAATATAATTATTTTATTGACTAATTTATTTACCTTCAAATTTTTTATTTGATTTTGTAATAATAAATTATGTAATTTATAAGTTTTATAATGTTTTAAGATATATTAATATATAAATCATATTGGATGACATGCATATTTCAAGTTAAAATCTACATGAGTAAAAGATTTAAAATCATTTAAAATCCTCTTGATTACGGTAACCATTAACAAAACGGAATTGATCGGCTTTTTCTAAATAAAAAGGTTAAAATTTAAGAAAATAATTTATATGAAAAAATAAAAAATAAAAAAACACTTCTGATAGGATTCCATCAAACCAAATCGTCGGCAGCAGCCGAACCCACTTTAAGAAGACGCGTGTACGAGTCTAGTAAAATGAACCGATAATAAACGAGAGTACACATCATGTAAGCGGAAGGCATGTAGGCGATGACAGCCGATCCTTATCTTAATGGAATTAAAAACAAAGGATATGGGAAAATTACTATTATATATGAATTAAAAATTATAATTGTTTAATAGATCTCGATAACGTTACGCAACAATATTTCTTTCGAATCGAATATTTAAAAAATACTTATCTAAAAGAGAAAACCAAACAAAATCCTCCATTTCTCGCTATTCCCGCTACAGCCTGGAGCTAGAAATTTTGAAAAATGAGTTGAAAAATAAAATATTTTTAATAATTACAAAAGAAAAAGTAATCAAAATATCTTTGGTTTTTTATCCATTAATTCGGAGAAAATTTAAAAACTACATCGTTTTAGGAAATATCTTGCATTAATTTGACTTAAAAATACATTAATGTCACGCGGTGGGTTTCTAATTCAAATGTGTTGAATAATGATAAACAAAAGTAAAACGATATAAACCTGCAAACAATATAAAAATCAACAAGTTTCTTAATTTCTATTCATTTGATATGTCAAATGCTAACTAATCACATTATACAAATCACTAGACACGTTTATATCACAAATTTCTTTAAAACAATAAGATTTATATGAAAAATATTTATTAATTTAAAAAAAAAATTAAATACACAATCTGTAATAATATGTTTATCTCAACTTTTTGATACAAAAAAAATAATGAAAACATCGAATATCTTTTTGATAATTGTTATTAACGAGAATATCAAATGCATATTCTTTTTTATCAAAGAGTTACAAATAAGTGAGAGAGAAAATACAAGACGAACAATTAATACTATAAAATTTATGTACAAAATCTCTTATAATGACAAAAATCATAAAAGTTAAACAATGATGATGTCGACTGATAATAGTAAAGTACAATGAGATATATCTAAAAAATATTATAAAAAGAGTGACTATAGAGATAATAGAAATGTCAAAATTTGACATTTGGTATGCGATGATTTTGAGGCGATGATGTAAAATAAAAATTTCATTAATTATGCCAGAGGTAGAAATGATGCATGCGACTATTGGTTTTTTTCCTTTTCTAATTTAAGTTATAATATTTCATTATAAATACTTGTTTCTGTCTCTTTTGGTTGTTTTATTATCTATTGCTCCTTATACAAAAAGAGGGGGTTTTTTTTTTTAACTATCTTTATAAGGGTTAATGGTATGAAGAAAATAGAAAACTTAAATTGAGACTAAGTATCTCCTAAAAATTACAAATTCTATTACTCATCCATTGAAATAACTTATACTTTTCTTACCTCTAAATAAAATTGGAAAAGATAAGACATATTTCACAAAAGGAGAAAGATGTCTTTAGCTAAATAAACAATTAAGCTTATGATGGAAGGAGTTTGTTGGTAGCTTAAGTTGTAGACCAACTTTTACTTTAGATGTGAGGTTTAGATTAGAGAGATTATGGGTGACAAAAGCAAAGTGATGATCATTAGGGACTTGATGAGATCAACTAATGCTGTAGATATTTGAAGTTTCGTATAACATGTTAATGCTTGAGGATGTTTATTTGAAATTTTTTCAAGATAAATAGTCTTATTCTCATTAAATAAAATGATACAAAACACTTATGTTGGCTTTAACTAATCTCAAATGCAATGATTTAGAGTTTAAGTTGATGCATTTGTATGTATTATCAAAATGATACTTCTTTACCAAAGGAAATATATAGTATGTACTTTTGTCATGTTATAAGTCATTTAAAAGGTTTACTTGATGCATAACAAAGATGGAATAAGCTAAATATCTGAAATTAATGACTTATTTGTAACAATATAACTTGGTCATAAAGCATAAAAAAATAACTCAAAACAAATTGACCAACATATTTATAACATCTCTAATAAACTTATTATGTCAATCTTTTGATCTTGTAAATGTAGACTAAGTATGGATGATATATAATAAAATATTTGAATTATTATGAAATTTAGAAAAAGTGAATATAAATAAACTTTAAAAATCCTTGATCT
This sequence comes from Vanilla planifolia, assembly GCA_023846275.1. Classification (NCBI taxonomy): domain Eukaryota; kingdom Viridiplantae; phylum Streptophyta; class Magnoliopsida; order Asparagales; family Orchidaceae; genus Vanilla; species Vanilla planifolia. The sequence goes on from CM043865.1 coordinate 39,216,493, forward strand.
ATTATAAAGAAATAACTATTTATTTAATGATATAAAGATTAAATTAAAAAGATTTAAGAACACTTTCATTAAAGATGTCAAAACACTTTTAATATAACAATTCAAATTATATAAATTCTTCTATAATGAATAATAATTGAAATAGAAAAATTAATTTAGAGATACATATTTTGTAATAAATAGAAGATAATAATTAAAAATATAGGTATATGTTTATGATACATCAATTTTATAGTTATCTTTTTGTGATTGTGAAAAGGTTTAGGAGGATGGTTTGTGGATGAAAAGGTCCAAAGCAAGGAAATATTATGTTTATTTTTTGCAAAAGATTTGGTAATTCATAAGAATATAAAATTAATTAAAAAAAGGATTTTAAAAATATGTCCGGTTTTAATGTGTCACGGACAGATCTTACAAAGGTCAAAAAATGGCAAAAGAGGATCCGAGTAGAGAGATTCACGCCTTAAGTCCACAAACTCCCCTCCTCGAATGTAACCGTCCCCAGAGGCGGTTCGCTTGTCACGGAAACCCTTTAAAAGGGAGCCAAGGGAGCACCTTCCCTTCCACCATCCTTCTTTGCCCGTTTCATTCAATGCTCGTTTGACATTGGAGTTGCTTCACCCTTCTCCCTAAGCTACCACCACCGCCACCATCTCCATCTCATCGTCAATTCCTCTTCCATCTGCGGAGGAATCGACTGCTTGTCATTCGTAACCATCTCCTAAATTCGATATCAACGCGAGGTATTCAGATCTCCTCGTTTTTTTTTTTCAAGCCTTGCTTGAGATTTCTGGAAAATGGAACTGGAAAACCATTTTTCGAACATTTTCTTCGGTTTTATTTCGCGAAATTCAGAACCAAGGAAGACGAGAGGCTTTTAATGATAAGGGATTGGCGTAAAATTAGGGCAAAGAAAAAAAAAAAAATCGAAAAACAGAACATTCTGTATAAAAACGTTTTTTCTTCCTGATCTTGAAGATTGAGAGGGGGATGGCGACGGAGAACGGCGAGGTGAACATGGCGAACGGAGGCAGCTTCACGTTGACGGCTCCACCACGGCCGGGAGCTCTTCCTCGGATCCAGACGACGGCAGCGGTGAACAGGTCGTCCTCCAAGGCGGGTGACGTGTGCCACGACGACAGCGTGCCGCCGGTAAAGGCGCAGACGATCGATGAGCTGCATTCGCTCCAAAAGAAGAGGTCAGCTCCCACAACACCCAAACAGGACGCAAGCGCGCAGTCTCCAACCACCTTCTCCACCATCTCCGAAGACGAGCGACTTAGGCTTCAGCTGCAGTCCATCAGGTCGGCTCTCTCCCTCTGTTTCCTCTGCACAAATTATAAATTTTATTTAAGCGCCTACGTAATATATTAATTATATATTTTTATATTCAATATTAAATATATGTTACCTTTAAAAATGCATTCTTGTTTTCACTAGAACATGTAAAAGAAATTATGAATATATATTTTTAATCATTAATTTTTACAGGTCTGGCCTCTATCATTTTGTTGATTATTTTGATTATATTTTATCATAAATGTTTTTTTCCTATTAGTGTCATACAAATATTATGATCGAATTATTTTACTATTTAAAACTCTCGTCTTAAAAATTTTGTTTATATTTTTTTTTCAAATAATAATATTTTTTTTTTCAAATAATAATATTTTTTTTTTCAAATAATAATATTTTTTTTCTATTCATACAAACAATCCTTTTTAAAAAAATTTCAAAACCTTTTTATAGATTTGTTTTTTGAGAAATCTTATTTTTTTTAGAGAAGTATCTAAAACAGTCTTTTCAAAAGCCAATGCCAAGCAAGCGAGCTTGACAAAAAAAAAGTTTTTTATTTGTATAAAATCATATTTTAAAAATTATATTATCGATCCTCGGTGGGTTCATTTATGGGATATTTTCCTATTCATTTTACTGTTACATTTTCTTAGATTAATCTTTTTTTTTTTAACTTATATGTGGACTATGTTTGATTTTTTAGCTTTATTTTTATACATGAGGAATTTTTAAATAATCAAAAACGGAGACGTGATCTCAACTTTGTAAAAATATTTAAAATGCGCATAGTAAACGTCGATTTCGTACAGCCCCGTATGGATATTTTTTTTTTTTGGAGTGGTTTTTATTTTCATTTTTTATAATTAATAAAAGGTTTTTTAAAAGCAATTATATTAAATGGTTTTTTGGACAAAGTCCGACATATGGTACGAAGGTGCGATTCGTTTAAAGCGAAATGCATCATCTTTCGTTATCTGAGAGCATTTCGAGGCAAGTGATAACTTTTGACCTTATGGTTGTTGGGACTTGGGCCGATTTGCGTGCATCGCACCATCTTCTACAGGCCAAGTGGTTCATCCGAGTTTCTGTTTTAAACTATTGCACGTGATGCTTTGTCAAATGAGTTTGTTGTGGGTTGTGAGGTATTCGCCCCGAGTGCGCCCCGGAGTGCGCTGCCCGGAATTCTGAAGTAGTGGGGTCGAAACATCAAGTCTCGAATCTCCCGTCGCTTTTCAAGTGGATTTCTGGCTTCCCTTTCGTGGTTTTGTCTGTTAGGTATGAGTTGTTTGGGGGTATTATTCTCTGATTAATTTTTTGGTGTTGAAACAGTGCTTCATTAGCATCACTTACAAGGGAGACTGGTCCCAATGTAGTGAAGGGAGACCCCAAAAGGAAGCCCGAGACTCCCAAAGCTCAGCAACAGCATCACTACTTCACGCCAACCATCAGTACGAGCGACAGTGCATTGAAGCTAACTCATGTCCTCTACAACCTCTCACCTGCTGGTAATTATTTGTCGTTTTTATTTAAATTAGGACGTTTTGTACGGTCGTCATCCCTTTATGTTCTATGTTGTTTTACTTGACGATTGGTAACTACCCATGAAATCAAGCATGAAGTATTTACTGTACATAAAAGATCATTTAGATTGTTTGAATACAATTAAGGTATGCCCAATATCATTCCCATCATGGAACACTTGTATTCAATGTCTTCGACAAACTTGATAGTGTAACCTCGCTAGACAACAAATAAAGCAACCGAGTTTTGTTTTCCTGTTCCGAACAGAACTTTATGAACAAGCTATAAAGTATGAGCATGGATCTTTCATAACATCAAGTGGTGCATTGGCGACACTGTCTGGAGCAAAAACAGGCCGTTCTCCAAAGGATAAGAGGGTTGTTAAGGATGAAGACACAGCGGAGGAGCTCTGGTGGGGAAAGTAAGTTGTCTAATGTTCCTCAAAATTCCAAATGCTCTTTTGCTCCTTTCTGTACAAGTATCTATAATATGCTTTGTTTATTTCTGCATTTGTTCTCTTAGGGGTTCCCCCAACATCGAGATGGATGAACATACCTTCTTAGTGAACAGAGAAAGGGCTGTTGATTATTTGAACTCCTTGGACAAGGTTTATGGTTTTGTAATTTATGATCATTGTTGAACTTTCTTTAGCCGAAGTTTGGGCTATAAAACTTCTTGGTGAATCAAGTTTGGGTCTTTTTATTGATTGGACATTCTGTCATCCTCATTTTTCGACAGGTATTTGTGAATGATCAGTTCCTCAATTGGGATAAAGAAAACAGAATTAAAGTGAGAATCGTCTCTGCGAGGGCATATCACTCCTTGTTCATGCATAACATGTAAGTGTCACCTGAAAACTAAATTGTTGCAGTGATTTGCTCTTCTTTTTCTGAGTACAAAAGGATCTTCTCAGGTGCATTCGTCCGACACCCGATGAGTTGGAGAACTTTGGGACGCCAGACTTCACCATTTATAATGCAGGGCAGTTTCCATGCAACCGTTACACCCACTACATGACTTCATCGACGAGCATAGACATAAACCTGGCGAGGAGAGAAATGGTCATTCTGGGAACCCAATACGCGGGCGAGATGAAGAAGGGTCTCTTCAGCGTCATGCACTATCTCATGCCTAAGCGTGGCATCCTCACATTGCACTCCGGCTGCAACATGGGCAAGGACTGTGATGTTGCCCTCTTCTTTGGCCTCTCTGGTTAGCCTCTTGGCTTGCATTCCTTGATTTCTCATTCTCATCGACACGCTTGTTTCGACTTCCTTTTCTTGGATCGCTTCTCAGGCACAGGAAAGACCACTCTGTCAACTGATCACAACAGGCTGCTGATTGGAGATGACGAACATTGCTGGAGTGACAATGGTGTTTCGAATATCGAGGGCGGCTGTTACGCCAAGTGTGTGGATCTTTCGCATGAGAAAGAACCTGATATCTTTAACGCCATCAAATTTGGAACTGGTAGGCAACAAATGCTCTATATGAGCGTCACAGATGCATGTTGACATTTGATTCTCAAAAATGAATGGCAGTTTTGGAGAACGTTGTTTTTGATGAACACACGCGGGAAGTGGATTATGTTGATAGGTCCGTTACAGGTGAATTTCTATCTGCCAGTGGAAACTTGAGACGCTACTTATACTTATTTGAAGCAGTGTATTGCATACTAACTTCTTTAACTCTCATCTGCACAGAGAACACTCGGGCTTCATACCCTATCGAGTACATTCCAAATGCGAAGATACCATGCATAGGCCCACATCCTAAGAATGTCATACTCCTGGCTTGTGATGCCTTTGGCGTGCTTCCTCCGGTGAGCAAGCTGAGCATGGCGCAAACGATGTACCATTTTATCAGCGGCTACACCGCTCTTGTGGCTGGGACAGAGGATGGAATCAAGGAACCACAAGCCACCTTTTCTGCTTGCTTTGGTGCAGCATTCATCATGCTCCATCCCATCAAATACGCAGCCATGCTAGCTGAGAAAATGAACAAGTACGGTGCCGTTGGGTGGCTGGTGAACACTGGCTGGTGTGGAGGAAGGTAATTTTGCTGGACTTCCCCACATATAAAAATTTCATTTTTATCAAAAATTTTATTTTCATTCACAAAACAACTTTTTTAAGAACTTCCAAGCATGTTGGCAAACAGCCGGATTCAGTTTTGTATCGACTATTCAGGTATGGAGTTGGGAGCCGCATTAAGTTACCGTACACTAGAAAGATCATCAATGCAATCCACAGTGGTAGCCTTCTTAACGCTGATTACACCAAAACGGATGTCTTTGGGCTTAATATCCCCACTACGGTTGATGGAGTTCCTGCAGAAATCCTTAATCCCAAGAATGCTGTAAGTTCTAAATCATGATGATGTGACGTGCATTTTGATGTTAAAGAGCTCATTTTCCCTTAACACCGTTCTTTTTGGATCACTGTTACAGTGGGAGAACAAGAAGATTTATGAGGAAACTTTGTGGAAGTTGGCTGGTTTGTTTAAACAAAACTTCGAGGTGTTCTTGAAGTATAAGATTGGCTCCGATAGCAAGCTGATGCAAGAGATTCTTGCAGCTGGTCCTGATGTCTAACGTTCGTCGAGGCAAAACTGAAGCCTGCGTGAGAATAAAGCAATGATGTTAGTGTACAAGTTCCTTGATCAGATCCATGAACTGTTCCATGCTGTGTTACCAAATTGATGTGTGCTGGGTTGAACCTTGTCTTCGTGTCTCATTAATGAGAATCTAGGAGTGTCTATTCAACGCAGAGATTTCTTGCTTCTTTCAGACATGGTTTACCTATTCAATATAAGAGTGAGGCTCTGAGAGAATGTTTTTCAAAGAAAAACTCCACGGAGATCTGAGTTGCCCGAAATCAACTGATCAATGAAAGAAAGAAAGCAAAAAAAGAGATTAAAAGCTAATTAGGAAAGAGAAGGGTGGAATTATAATCAGGGAGGACGGTGACTTGACGTTGGAAGTGTAAATACATGAATGCTAGAAATTCCAAGAAAACTAGTGATAAATACATTCGAAGATGGCAAAATTTGGCGATATGCGATCTTGGACTTTCACCTTTGTGAGCATCCGATGATTGACACCTAGCCTTTGTTTCGTGACAAAGGGCATATATTTGACAACAGCAAGTGTCAAGAATCTCGTCGACCAGTTTCAGGCATCTAATAGAAAGTATTAATATCAAACACAATGCAACAGTGGATGTTGGCTAATGTTGTCTCCGAGTTCTTGCTTAGGAGTATGCAGGAAGAACACCTTAAGTTCTTTCTTTAGCATCTTTTTGACCTCAACGACTAAAGGTATGCTCTCTACCCTCCTCATTGACAAACTTGTTGAGATGGACGTCCTAATTTTTTTTTCTTTTACATCACGCATGTCATTAGTCTGAAATTTTTAGATAAACTTGCATCATCTAGGGTGATGCACCTGGAGTCTTTTTTTCTCCACCTTTTGATCCTGTAGAAATTTTTTCTATTGAGAGAATTGCATCAAATGAGACCCAAAATTGGACCAAATACAAGTTTCTGGCCACCCAAATGTCCAAAATTGCATACAAGTAATGGTCATATTCATTTTATATTAATATAACTCAAACTCATAAAATAAGATTAAGAAAAATCTTATTTGTGCTAAAATAATCTATTCATCAAGCAAGAATCTCATTCACTTTGTCGATCAATTTCTCTTTTTAATTATGAAATCTTTCAATTAACTAAGTGGAGCGTGATGTTGAACATTGAGGATATCAATATACTTTGCTACACCTTTTTGTACTAAATGTGCATTACACCAACAATTCTACCATGGATAGACGCTTTATGGGATCCATGTACGATCACTCAAGATGAATCCTGTGTGACAGCAAGAATGCAATGGTGGAAGAGGAGATAGAGCAGAAGGAAGGTTGCTTATTTTCTCCAATATATGATCTTGGGGCTAAGAGTTGTTCCCTTGAGTGGTGATGTTTCTCATGACCAAACAATAATATTCTATAGTTGTAACTTCTTGATGCATTACACCTCTAGCTTAGTTGAACATCCCTTGTTGAGATGTGATTCCTCTCCATCTTTGAGGATTGATACCTTTGGAGGAGCCCTTCTTTACCTTTCTTGTGGGCTAGCTCTAGGGGTCTTGCCTTTCCTTCTTTGAGGGTTAATGCCTCTCAAGTTGTCTTTTTTACTTTCCTTGCCTCTCTTGACACCATTTTATGATGTTTCATGGATCGATATAGCTTTTCAAGCCTTTCTCCATGCTTGCCTTGAGTCGATCTCTAATGACCATCTTATCAAAATAGTAAATTGTTGTTTTGTTCTTTATTGCTTGGCTTCTATGGTTTCTTTTATCACTACTTGGAGGTCTCCCATATTAGCATTCTAGCTTATGGATGATGGTGTGCTAGTTGCCTACTTGTTGAGTGATGATTAGGCTTTCGAGCCATCACATTAGTTATTGTTTTGCTTTCTTTCTAAATTATTGCACATTTCTTCTAATAATTGAAGATGAATGAGGCATAAATGAATCATTTATGAAGATCTAAGGTGGAATGGCGACAATAGAGTGATGATAATTATGGAGGTAGATTTGAATTGCAACTCTGATATATTCAAATTGCAATACTAAGAGACTTGGATCACAACACAAGGATATACGCGTATGCACGATAATAAAATCTCATTTTTAATAAAGAGGCAATGCAAAGTACATAATCATTTTCTTTTTCCATCCAATGGCAATGTATTTATAGATTACCAAGAACAATCTTAAACTAAAAGCAAGAATTTTGGAATTACTCTTATCTAATATAATAATAAAATATGAAAAATGTGTGGTAATAATTAAAAACATATTATAGTTTTTGTATATGATTTATTATAATTTATAATAAACTAAAAATATTAAATAAATAAGAAAATATAAACAAATTCTATTAGATTAACTCACATCATTTGGATATAGTTTGTTCTATATTAATCCATCTTACTAAAAAAAACTCTATCTTACAGTTATATTCCATTAAATCTTTATCAGATTTAATGTCAATCTTTAAAGCATTTTTTGGAAATCAAGATATCATGTGATCTTAACAATTAAGTTTTGTACATCTTCTGTCTAACTCATTTGGTTGTCTACTTAAGTGTAATCTATTACCAATCATAAGTAATCATCTCCAACTCATGGGACTATAAGTGATAATAATAGTATCTTCAAAACACCTTTTGTAGTATTATAAACATTTAAATATAAAAATATAAGCAACCAATTTCATGTACTAATACAAAATGTTTGACAATAAATAACTTCCAACCATGCACATATAATACCTCAGTGCCTTATTTGAATAAGCTGCTAGATAAAGACAATGGCCAACGATACACAAATCGAGATTTATTTTGCAAACTTGGTAGCTACTAGAGGCTTGAAAATCGAGGAAATAGAGGGGAGCATAGTTGAGGGAGGTAGGATCACTAGTAGTAACAACCAGATCATCTTGGTGGTTGGAATATTACGAAAGTGTGTTTGATACCAAATTGATGGCTAACGTGGTAGGAGTGAGTCTTGTAATAGGATCTAAGGTAGAAGATGATGACGATGAGGGTGATGGAACTTGTGGAGGTAAATCTAAATCATAAGTTGGGTACCTTTGAATCGAAACTCGAAGAAACGTGGATTGTAACCTAGGGATGTAAACATATGAATGCTAAAAAAATTGTAGTTTCAATGAAGTGGTAATACCAAACAAACAATTATCTCTTTTTTATTTTAATAACAACATTTTTATAGGTACGAAAGACAATCCTAAATTAAAAATAAAATTACAATAGTATCCATATTTAATAAACTAATAAAGAATATGAAGATGTGTAAACATAATCATAATTTCTAAAGGTTTATATATAACCCATTACATAATATAATAAACTAAAGATATTAAATAAATAAGTAAATATAAACTGAATTTATTGGATCGGCTCACATCATTATTTGGATATAGCTTGTCCTGTGTCAATTATTTAGAATATTTTGTAAAATATTTATGTTTATTTTGTGCACACTAAAATAACAATTTAAAGTCATTTCGTAATTGTTTGTGCTAAGATTTTGAATCTAGATAATTCAATTTCAGAATTGGATTTTTTCTATTAACATTTGCTTTGGAAATAAATGGTGTTTCGTTTGGAATTTATATGAAAATAATAGAACCAAGTTTAAAGTTTGACTTTGATCTATGTTGTTCTATGCTTATATTCTAGAAATTAATTTCAAACACTTTAATATTTGTAAGGCTTTGTTTTGTATTGTAGAAAGTTAGAAAATATTGTTAAAATGTGATATTGAAAATACTGTTAAAATGAAACACTGTTTAGTAAAATTATAGTTAGAGAGTAGTTGTAAAACAAATTTGCATATTATGATGATATTGTCTTTGGACTTTTTGAAGGGAGATAATATATAATAATATAATTGCATTTGATTAAAGCAAAATAGATGTTTTGTCAAAATTAGCCTATTTTCAAACAAATAATGATATTTCTCATTTGAAATTGATTATCTACAGTTGAACCACAAGTGCTCTTGAACACCAAACAAATCCTAAGGTTTGATTTATGAGAACAGGTATTCTTTTAAATCAGTATTCTTATATGTTTTGATAATGCAACTATTGCTTTTTCTATGTTCTTTATTTTGAAAAAAATTTAACTTCGAATTTTTTAATCTTAATGTTTTTAATTTTAAATAAATATTTAATTCTTCTACTCTCTTTAATTCCATCAAAGTTAACTTCAGTAAAAATTTATATATGTTATGCTGACCTTGTTCTATCCTTATTATCTGCGCAATAAAAAGCAACTCTCAGGTTAAGAGATCATTCTCTTGACTTTAGTATAGCAGATTCTCACTACCAGTATTGAGTGTTGTAGGAAGGTGGCCTCAAGCGTGGTGGACACCCTCTCATCAATAATCATAATTAAGATGAATGCATTGATACTATAGAAACTGGTCTTTTTTTTCTTAGGAAATTAATGTATAACATGCATAGAAAAAAGGCTCATTGGTGAAGAAATCAATCAATTTCTAATGCGACACAACATTAAAGAATGCCATATAAATGCAAAAAGCCAATATGTTATCTTGTGCAGAGTAAACACTAACTAATTTTAAGAACTCTTGTACATATTGCATATTGTAGTGTCTAGTGTCAAAACCTCATCTTTGTCTGGACGGGTAGATGATTCTTTGAAAAGATGTCTACCTTTCACTGCATAAAATCCTACGTTGTTACCTTTATGACGAAAGCCAAAGAATCATCTCCCCAACAGCTTCCTTGTATATGTCTTCAATCATCAATGTTTCTGGAAACTGATCCGTAGCCTGTTCAAAGAGAAATAACGGTTAAACCCCACTGGAATGTATTAACAATAGTGACTTTCTTTATATAGGGTCTTGATGACACTTGTTAATTTGTGTTTTTCTTTTCATAGATGTAAGTCTGATACCAAATTGAATGTTATTGCAGATGTCGTGATGTTATGATATCAAATTTGATGCAAATAAGGTCATTTGCAACACAATACTTGAACATAATACTATGGATAGGGAGTTGGGATGAAATTTTTTAATTAAGTGGAGTAGGTAAAAAAGTTGATCAAATATATTAGGGTAATATGATGAACAAGTTCAAGGAAAATTTCCTGAAAACTAAGGTTAATAACATAGGTTGCTGCAGGGTGATTTGCAAAAAAGCTCGAGTAGAAGAAGCTCACTAACTTGAAGTTTATCTTAAGGTTGAGTTAACATTTAAGCAAATTACATTTTATGATCAATGAGCCTGGATTTTCAAACAGTTGGAAATTGCCTAAATTTTGAATGCTTTGTACATGGAACTTATGTATCATTGTACAATGTTAGCTTTTGCAAAGGATCATCCACTTATAAACTTTTTTGGCAAGGCTAAAAGATAAACCAATGATTATCAACTAAAACTCCAAATACATCAAGTTTGTCTAACTTTAATCTTAAAAAAAGCTCACTTAATTTTCTATCACAAGAGACTTATAGCATGTAAGTCGTGTAATACCAAGTTTAATTATATTTGGGGCTAAGGTAAAATCCAATAAAATAGAGAAATCTGGGAATTGGTTTAAAGTTATTGTTTCAATTCTTCAAGCTATTACATAATTAATAATGAAATCTTTAAGAATAAAAGGTTTAAAAAACAACTTTAACTTCTAAGGTATAAATTTTAAGGTTTCTTAAACCATTTTCTAATTAAAAACAACACCCAAAGACAACCTTAATTAAGAACCACTAAACTTCAGCTTAAGGATGAAGAGTAAAAGAAAACCATCGTATTACTTAGCCTTGAACAAACTCCAACATCATTAAAACACAATATAGCACCACGTGATATTAGCAATTGCATAAGAACAAGAGCCTATGAGAAACCACTTTTGTGCCACCAACAAGGATTTCACAAGGTTTAGAGACAAGCTATCACAAGGAATTGAGAAAAGCTATATGAAGCATTTTTCTTTCTAGAAAATGTATCAAAAGATCATAACAAGCTTTTTTATCTCATCAAAATCTTTTAAAATATGAGATTACTCCTATTTAAAATGGTAAGTAGCTTGGATAACAAGCCAAAGAAAGAAGAAAGCCAGTCACTAAAACTTACTTGATAGTTTTATATGATCCTTTATTGTCATAAACAATCAATTATGATCATCCAAAACAATCCCTAATTGTCTAAGTCGACCAACTTTAGCTTTGAGGTTGTAAATAAACTATTAAAAGCTGTATTATTGTCTAGTTATTATTTGAAGTCAACAATTGATTATCCAACTAAGTCTTAGAAAATCCAAAACATACAAAATAACTAGAATGATCCAAAAAACCTATGACCCATGTGACTAATATATAATATTTGTATAAAGACATCCAGAAAACATTTACATCTTAAAAGGGTGCTCCATTATCATGTACTCTTAGTTGTAAAAAAGCCATTGAATATTATATAAAAACCTTCCAACAAACGGTACAACTTGTGATAAAAAATGCACATTGTGTTTGAGATTTCCCTTCTATCCAAGCCACACACAATCTAAATAAAAAAACACCAATGACACCACTAATCAAATCTTTTATATCATAAAGCAATCAATAATCCATTTTTCCTCTTAAGTACCTTAAAATTCATTTCATAGCTTCTTAATGAGCATTACTAAGCTTACTTACCAATGATGTTGATAACTTTTAAAATTTGAAGATGGTTGTATGCCACGACGTAACACTTTGCATAAGACTTGTTACTTATATACTTTTCTTCTATATAAGACTAAAGAGACAAAGATGCTTACAAATGAAACAGCTGGTCAATAAAAAACTACAAACCTTAGGATTTTATATGTCAAATCACTCTGAAACCTTTTCAATGTATTATTTATAAGACAAACAAGTGCTCGCCTTCCTATCTCTAAATATCTCCATCCCATGAAATTTTTTTTTATATGATATGTTTACCATTTTTATTATGTTGTTTGATACCAACGATTGACGAATAGCAATCATTGGACAAAACCATAGGTACCAAAGATAGAGATAGGTAGCAAGATGCACTCACAAGAATGGGCTGGCTTACATGGGCATGGATCATGCACATGACTCTGAAGCAATCAGAAGAAAACTGCAGTGAAACAACCTCGAGCTCGTGCTTCTCTAACAAGCAGAACATAGCAGAGAGGAACTTTGGCTTCTTCAAACTGCAGATACTGATATGCGCATCCTGCCCGGCTATATTGAGCACCACATTTGGCGATGTCCATGTCTGAAAACATGCAGGGAGGTGAGCAATGGAAACTGCAGTCGAAGAGTTGGTTGATGGACTCTGATTCTTGCATTGATCAGCCATGTATGCCTCCCTTGAGGATAGTGATACTGAGGATAGTGATACAGATGAGTGTTGAAGGAAACTAGAATCCTTTCTATGAATCCTCTCCAACTTCTGCTCCTCCAGGTGCTGCAATGTTTGTTGGAGGCTTCTTATGTAGCTCACTGCCTCGTCAACTATGGTTGATTTGTCTGCCTGCTTGATGAAAAAAGGCAAGAATTAGTGTTGATGGGATTATTTTTTAATTATACATTGATTATTAAACTAACGCTAGAAAGTAAATTGTCTTTCTGTGACACATTTATGTGTGCACACATGACTTTTCTTCCTTATTATTTTTAAAATAGTTGAAACAAGTAAAAATATTGTTGTCCAATGAACTCACATTCATGACTAATGAACAAATTCATTGAACAACTTTCCTATTACAATGATAATAAGTTGAATTTCTTATAAAGGAGGATTATTTAACTAATTTTGATTTCAATAATTGCTGTTAATCTCTTATGATCACACTAGAGATTAGACTTTAAAAGAAAAATCTACATCTGTTTGTGAAACCACATTATATATGCTTTTGATTTATGTCATGCACAATAAATTGAAGTACATTTTAATACTTTTGTTGAATAACATCAATATCAAACATGTTGATTTAAGGTATGAATTGTATTAGATGTCATTAAGGTGTTACCTTAGATGGAAGGTGTGGGAGGAGAGCATAGAGATTAGTAAACATGCTCCTCATCTTTTTTCGTCTTTCCCTCTCAGTCCATATATGCAACTCATGATCTATTTCTCTACATGCTTCTTCCTCGCCAAGTCTTTTTCCACATTTCGTCTTATTGCCCTTCAATGCCTTATTTCGAGTGCACTTCTCTTTGATGATTCTCTCTTGAAGCTTTGTGCCATTAGAATTTGGCATTTTATTGCATTAGAAGCGAGCAAACAAGAGAGAGAGAGAGAGAGAAAGAGAGAGTAGAGAGGATAGGAATAAGAAGAGATGATCTTATAACTAGAATAAAAGTAACTAAAAGGTTAAAGAGCCTTCTAAATTTTAAAAAGTTCTATACATTGCATGAGAATGGTTTAGTATTTAATCATGACACCAAGCCGTTACATTAGAGTTTGTTGGCGGTGCCAAAATTTGTCTGATTATAGATGGATCAAAAGCTAATGTTGTTACTTAAAATTTTAAGATTTATTAAATTGCTTATATTTGCATCATGAAATGGCATTATTAATTGATATAGATATAACAAAAATAATATTTAAACATAATTTCTTATTTATTAATTAATGATTAATTAGAAACAAATATATCATAGGTAATCTTTGAAAATAATATCCTGATTATTTTTATTTATGATTAATAACTGTCAAAAGAATTAGAGGATGTTTTTGTGATGTTAATCATCGAATCATGCATGTAGCATGCTATTTTAACATAGTGATCTTTTGACAAAAGGTTTTTTATTACTTTAACATTATTACTAATATTTATTACAATCATTTATACTTACTATAATTATAATTATTGGTTTATTAATGATTTATTTAATTGAGCATAATTCAAATTATGTTTATAACTACAGTTTTGTATTAAGTTATTTGGTTAAAGGAATTTATCATAATGATCATGTATGTGACATCTAATTTTTTATTCACAACACAAACCTCCAACTTTCACTTGACTAATGAAACGTTATTGCTTGCCAACCAAGAAAACGTTTTGAGGCAAGATTTAATGAAAAAAACAGGGATTGGTTGAACTTGATTGTTTTCTAGTCCGTCGTTTCTCTCTCTAAACGCTCCATATTGCTAGTAACTTTCCCAATTTTGCAATATTTTACATATTTTATACTAAACGAAAGAGAAACCTCCACAAAATACATCTTTTCTAAATGTTCTTTTCAACATCTTCAAACATCAACTATAAGATTATAAAATTAATTAAAAAAAATTGGTTCCATTTAATAATAATTTATGAGTTAAAAAGAGAAATTAAAAAAATTGAAATAATTATATGATTTCAATGATCAGTTGATAGCCTGAATGACTAACATAGAAATTGAAATGCAAAGCAGGAACATGACTTCATTGTTCTCATGCCAATTAGTTAAAAACCCATCTCGCAAAGTGAAAACATAATCTTCCACTTACATCTTTAAAAAATAAAAACTATATTTACTAAATGTATGTACATGGTTTGGGAAATTTTATTTTGCATACATCAAAATCAAACCATTTTTATCTCGTATTCAACAACTATAAAAAGGGAACTTTGAGCTTTCATTTTTTCATGAAGGAGACCATACATAAAAATGCAAAACAGCGAGAAAGTAGACCATATGCTATAAGGACCAGAACACAGAGCATCCAATAATGGATGTTATAACCGTATTTCATTAGGGAGCCACAACGAGTAATCAGCCACACCCCAGAATACCTGCAAATTACAAAACTCATTCAGAACTACATAAATAAGCTAAACTTGCTTAAGCTACATTTACAATTATAAATATATGCATATACTAAATCTGCTTCTAAGTACTTCAAGGAATCAATGATATGCAAAATCAACTGTTCGGTTTATATCGGCACTAAGCGTCCATATGTGAAACTTTTGATGAAAAAAAGAAACTGTTATCAAGTATCAAACAAATGTCATACAATATATGGTGGTAAAGAGAACATATCAGAGATCAAATTGTACACGAGTAATATGTGCAATCATGGCCATAGGTTAGTGGTGAAATATACCATAAAACTAGAGTGGATTGGTATGACAAGAGAGGCAAGAATGCAAGTATAATACACGAACATTGATAACCTAGTAAAAGATAACTAAGGTGTAATTATGGAAAGTAACATCTGTAAAAAAAAAAATACACACAAGAAAGATAAATGAGAGGTTCTTTGCAACTAATATTTTAAAACTCTAGATTAACTTAGGTATAAATTGATGTAGAATTTAGTATAATTCTCATATATTAAGATTTTTTTTTGTATTAGAGATTACTTTACAACTTCTATATCAAGTTAATTTAGTTTGTTGTAATCTTATTATGTTTTAATGTCAACATGTAGAGAAACTAAACATTGCATTACAACATCAATGCAACATAATATGAACCCAATTTATGTGAGGCATATCTATGTTAGATGAGTTAATGGAGTTTTAATGGCATCATAACCACTCAAAATGGGTGATGAGAAGAGATGAAAACACTTAAAAATCTTTTAAAATAAGGCAATACTATTAAGAGTGATCACAATGTCTCTATTATGCTGCTAGAGCTATATGAAATTTAGACACATCGTTAAGGATGGCCAAAAAAAAAGAACGACTAAAACATGATTACTGAAATTGTGAATAATAATAAGGTAGTTGTAATAAAATAAAAAAAAAGTCTTTGATAATGCTATTAATGATGATTTTAGTGACTTCAAGAAGGGCCACCATCTTGTTGTTGTGAGGTGCAATCATTCTACACTCCCGATCATTGATAATTCATATAAGGCCAATATTTTCACATTTATTTTATTTTTGAAGGGCTTGCAAGTGAATAATTGATGGATGAGGTTTTATAAATGGGCTCTCTAAAGCAACTTTGACTAAAATAAATCTAAAGGTGATATCACATCCACAACCCTATAAAATAATGTGAGTATACTAGATTTATCAATAACCTAAATGTGCCTAGCTCTATTAATCTTAATAATTTACATTGATAAGAAATGGATAGATGTCTAAATTTAGCTTTTTATTACATAGCTTAGACATCACATAATATAAAACCAAGACTATCTTTAATCTATGCAAATATAAGGATGAGTTTAGCTTGCAAATCAAGGATAGCATGTTTGCTTCAAATGGATTTTGAAAAATAGTTTTAGTAGGGTTATCTTTTCTTCAACACTAATATAATTTGATAGTCTTAGAAGATAAGAATACTTTATGAACATAGGTTAAGATATCATAAGTTGACTACACAAAAATTCACTCTGATGAGTTGTTACTTATTAGGAGTATTTAGCATGCCATAGATTTGGTTCTAAATTTATCCTTTGATACATTAACACACTAATGGATGACTTCTGTAGTAAGGATTTATTTAGAAGGATACGAGCTCTTATATACACCTACAACAGCAATGTCCAAGAAGGATATGCCATAATATATGGGCACATGTCATATGAAAATTACCAAAGCCACTATAAAGCATAAGCTTTCAATCACTAGGTTGGATGGTATGTAGAATATGATGTAATCATTGTTTCTAGTGAAGATTTAAAAAGTGAATATCATTCAAAGATAGGTGAAAGGTAGAAAACATCTCTTAAAACATGGGATTGGATTTATGAATAGTTATATTGTTTAGACTTTTTAATGTAACTTGTACATTTTCTAAGATCATGACACAAGCTTAGATCTTACATTGAAGAATATAAAATGGTCTATTTTGATGATATTCTAATATATAGAAGATTTATTGATGATCATCTTGTTCATTTAAGGACAATATATGCTTCTATTTTTGTGAGAGAAAAGTTATAAATTAATATGAAGAAATGCAAATTTCTAGCCAAGTAGATATTTTTAGGATATGTAATATACACTTGAGGTATTAAGATAAGTCGTAAGAATGAGCAACCAACTAGAACATTAGACAAAAGTTAAAAAATATTCATGAGGATTATAATTTTCATGAACTTGCAATATTTTATAGACAACTTATTTTAGAATTTAGTTCAGTTGTAGTGCATATAACTGATCGTTTAAAGAAATGCAAGTTTAAATAGATAACATTTTTGGGGTTATTAAAGATAACATGATACGAACTATTATATTGAAGTTATTTGGTTTTACAGAAGCATTTAACATGTCTCATGGTGCATCTATTAATTGTGTAAGGGGTGTAACTAGCTAGGAAATTATGAATGAGAATTGCATTGCATAGAATTGCAATACAATAGAGTTGCAATTCACTAGTGATTCTAAATGTTTGCCAAACCAAAGAAAAAAAATGATTTGGCTATGAGATATTGGCATTTTGATTTGTAACTAAGGAACTTATTTTATCGTCTGACCACAAATTAAAAAATATATTAGTTCTTAGCATAAGTTATTATTCCAACATGCCAAGTGGGTATTGTTTCTACAAGTGTATAAATTTGTCAAATATTGTTAAAATAGTAACAACAACTTGACTAATGTTTTGAGAAGAATTGTTTATGTTCTCTATATGATGGTTGTCTTTGTTAGTCTCATGAACCTAATAGTTAAAGCTTAAATTTTGATGATAACAATACTTATTAAATTATAACATCATTAACTAGTATACATAAATTGTTATAAGCTAGATAATCTAAAAAAACTTTGGAGCTTAAACAAGCTTAAGAGAAGTGCTCAAGTGAGTAGAAGCTAAGCTCAAGCAAAAGATCTCAAAGTGAAGTTCAAGTGATTACTTGATGGAGGAGCTCAAGAACATTAGGGATTGTGATGACATTCTAAGTAGAACTTTAGAACTTCAACAAGCTCAAAAGTACTCAAGTGAAGCACAATCTAAGCTCAAGCAAAAGCTCAAAGTGAAGTTCAAGTGATTACTTTATGAAGAAGCTAATAAATATTGAGGATTGTAAAGGTATTCTAAGCTTGTAAGAGGATTCAAAATTGAAGTCAAGGAATACACTTGAAGCTTGTAAAGAAGGAGAACAATTTATAAAGCAAAGAATTAAGATTAATTTTGAGAGAAATTTTTGAGCAAATATTTATTAAAATTGATTTTATATTACTAAAGCAATATGCATCATGTTTTCAAAAATAAACAAAAAACTATTATTCACACAAATTTATATTTCACTCAAAAAATGTTTAAGAAAAAAGCTTTAAAAAAACCTATTTAATGTAGCAGGCATGCTCAAACCCCAAGGCAAAATAAGCTATATATGCACATATTTGAGTCATACGTAAGTCTAAGTTTGTTGCATGCACAGAGTAAAGGATTGCAAATTATATATTGCTTCATGGTGTACAACATGCAAAGTAGGCACACATGGAACAAAGATTTGATAATTGTACGATAAAGCATAGTGTACAATACGTAAGATAAATGTGCACATTCCAAAGAATTGTGAACAATATATGATTTAGTTTGTACAATAGATTAAGCTTGTTGAAAATAAGCAATGAGTAGTCCATTTGACCAATTGGACTACAGCAAAACTTACACATTTGTGAATGTTTCTAAACATTCTTAATGACATTTTTCACCTTATCTAAACATGTTTAACCACTTAATGGCCTAAAAACCTTTTGGATTAAATGTAAGAAAGTTTAAATAAATTTAAATATCTATAAATAAATCTTGTATTGGAATTTTTAGAGTCAATACTTTTAATTGGTGTTGCAAGAAATTAAACACTTTTGAAGTTTTCATTGCCATTTTTTCTACTTCAATCCCCTGACTTAAAATCTTTGCAAACATCATGAGCCTATGACTACATACTGGAAGGCTTGTAGAAAATGCAAAGAAGCACACTTGCAATTCATTTCTTCATCCTTTAAATACTTCATTAAGTTTGAAAGAAAATTTCATTCTTTTATATATTAATTGCATTCATCATGAAACATGATTTGATTTAATTGTAAAAAAATTGTAACTTAATCTAAGAGAAAGAAAATGAATTGTAATTAGTTTAGGATTTAGCTACCATAAGACCCTTTTTGAGTTTGAACTATAAAAGACTCAAGAGAGGTTTGAGTTTAAGCTTAGGAAAAGACATATTGTATTATGTCTTAGCTAGCAAAAGACATAAGGGTTAGGTCTTAGTATAGGAAGAGAAAAAAATTTGAAGAATGCATGTTAACCTTAGGAAAAACATATGTAATGGTTTCTCCACAAGTTATGACAAATAAGGGATAAAACAAGAGAGCTAGGCCCATTTCAAAATTGCATTGGTGGTAGATGTAGGTTCACTTGGTTCGAAATTGAACAACCTAAAACGCTTGATATGATTTTCATTCCTACACTTCTTTCATTTAGTGATTTTTATTTTTCTGGAATATGAACATGCTGCAATACTTTTGGAATTGGTTTAAAATTTTATTAAGTTTGATTTTTGCAAAATGAGTTCATACTCAATTCATCCTCCTTCTTAAATGTGTCTATGGGACCAACAATTTTAGTTATTGATTTGATAATTTAAGAAAAAAATAACAAAAATATAAGAACTTTTAAGAAGGTTATAAATATGCAAAAGTAATGCATTACTATGTTCTGTATAATGTATACTTGTTTAAGGAAACAAAGTCGTGCAATCGTGATTCATCACATAAGAACTTTATCTTTTGGAATTGCTTATAAGAATACTAATTGGACATTTTGAAAAGAATAATAGATTTAATAAAGTCAATTTCTATTGGTCTGCTCTTAAGAAATAAGTCATTAAGATATTTATAAGATATACTTGTTAGACTACGAAATGTGTAAACAAAATATCAGATCATATATATCATTTCATATTCTAAAGACATCTTGAGAAGATATTAACATAAATTTTACTCTAAGACCCTTGAGAAACATTTGCAAAGCATAAATTTATACTCGTGACAGTTGATCAATTTTTCCATTATGGTTCATTTCTTAGCTTATAGCAAGATTACTAATAATGCATCAAGAATGACCAAATAAATTTTTTGAATAGAATTAGGCTATAAAGTTTTCAAAACAATAGTTTAATAGTGATACAGTTAACCAATTTTGGAAAATATTGCAAAATCTTGCATGCACACAGTTGTAATTTTCTAACTCATACAACCAACAAACAAATAAGAAAACTTATTAGTTAATCAAAACATAGATAGTTCACTGTGATGTTTAGTGATAGAGCATAAAACTGACTAGAAGTTGTGCAAACAACTATAGAAATTGTCTATAATAATTATAAAAATAAGTCCTAAAAATGTCTCCAATTAAAAGTTGTCATAATGATTTAGCATTATTACCCATTATTTATAGGTCCAACGAGAACATAACTTCACAAATCACATGCAAGAGTTGCACAAGTCTAATATAAGTTATCATTTTCTGAAGAAAACCATCGAAGCAAAGCTATAAGAAATTAGATTTCGTGATGACATGTTTAATTCCTAAGAGGCTTTTATTTGGTATGTTCAAGAAACTAAATAAAAATATTTGTTCTTTTTGAGTCATAGGACAATGTGAAAAAGTATGAGTAAGAAATGCCACAAAATTGGAAAATCAATCTTATATTAATGTATATGGTCTGATAACATACAATTTCTCTTTTGTACATTCAAATCTGTTAGGAATGACAGTGATAATTCTATTGTTACATTGGTCGTTCCTCTATTTCATGAGCAGATGTCACAAGATGTTCTTTATTAGTATTATCATTGATTCATGTAAGCACATTATTATTGATACCATTATTGTTACAAATGATTTTGTACAAGATGTTTTGTTTTCATTGCATAGGTTACCCAACATGTGCAGGCTCCAAAGATGACTCTTAATGACTAAACTATGAGCACTACTAATACAAGATTTCAGAGGTCTTTAGTTCCTTGGAGAGATATATCAAACTCATAGACTACTTAGATCTTGATAGATGACCTAGAATAAATATTCCAATGCCGAAATGCTATAGAGGTATAGGATAGAGCACTCACTAGAGATGAGTAATTCCAAGTGACAGATGACAAAATCAAAGTGGAGGTTCTAGGTGAGAAGTTGAAAATTATCACAGAGGAAGAATATGAATCTCAGTGCGCATCCAATTTACCAGTTCATGGTGTAATGATTGCCTATGGATGTCGAGAGTATTTTGAAATCTGAGTGAAGATCAATGCAAACTGTTCAAGGCAACTAGCAAGCCATTTAAGGCATCCTTAGATAAAAGTAATTATCCTTATGATTATCTGAGGAGAATGTAGATAAAAATTAATGTTTTTTTAGAATTAATTAATAACCCAAGACAATTCTATCACATTGTAAATGATTTTCCTTTGTCTATTAAGGGTGATTATACACAAATGTGAAAAAAGGGTTTGTTTTGTTTTGATTGTATTTTTTATAAACAATATCTTAATTAGCTATAATCTAATTGGGTTAAGATTACTTTAATCAGAGCATCCATCAACTAATGAATAGACTCTATAAAAGAAGGGTTTGTAACTATTATACTTGATTGTATGAAATTGCTTGGTTTTTGGCAACTAAATGAATGATGAAGTTTGTTTCCTTAGTGATGGATTGTATTGAAGTCCTTTTGTGTGAATTTGTGGCAAGGATGCCACCTTGGATTGCTTTGGGAATTTATCTCTTTGATTTTTCTTGTGTAATAACCATTACACATGAAAGCAATCATGTTCCAATGATTTATTTTTATATTTTTTAAATCGCATACATTAGATTAAAACTTGTGATTTTGAGAACTCATTTAGCAACAAAGTCTATAATGTTAATTTCTATCCAAACTAGAACACCATAACTATATTGAATGCTAAATATAATATAGATTCATTGCAATTTAGTTTTGTTTGAATGTACAATTAAGAATTGAGGTACAAATCAGTATGGTGTTCAGCGTAATTCTCACACGTGGTCCTTTACATCAAGTCTAATGCACTATTCAAGAGCTTAATTTCCACTTGCAAATGAACTTCGAACATAAGTTCGTATAATAATTTGACAAGTGCTTCAAATGATATCAAGATTTTCAAATAACCTTTTTAAAAAAGGAAAATGGTTGAACACTCTTTGCCTCAATAATTGGGCTTCTCAACAATTTCACTATGAACTTTGATCATGGTAGACATGGGGAAAACTTTAACAAGAGTAAAATAGAAAACTAAGCTCATTAGAAATCAAGGTAAATAAATAACAAAGGATACTTGGACGTCTCAACAATTCAGTGTCTCACAGCAACCACAAAAAAAAGGGGATCAGATTCTATTTAGGCTACCATCTAATGGCAAATTTTCGCTTAACTCTCCTATAATGGAAGATGATAGCATAATTCGTATGTCAAGTTACTCACCTTTCTGCATTAGCTATAACAAATCCTTCCAATGCCCACTTAGTGTAGCATAAATTAGATAAAACTTTTGAATCTCTTTGTTGTGTAGCTATCAGAGTCAAAACAACAGGAAGAAGTGCAGACCACTGCAAGAAAAGAATGTAGAAAATTTGTGTCAATTACGAGGACAATGGTAATAGAATCTTTCAAGAAATTCACTATACTCACCAGCTGAGCAGAACCAGGTTGAAAGCAAATGGCAAAAACATAACCAATTCCAGTGACACAGTAGACAAGGGCAACCAATACAATAAAGTTGTCTGTTATTGATGACCTTGGGTTGTTGAAGAAATAAAACATGGAGAGGTAAACAATTGGCTTGACAAGTGTATTGAAATGGTCGATTGTGTCTTTTGAAAGAAAGTAAGCCAATGAACTCATGCCAGAAGATCTCTCTCTCCAATAATGCAATTTCTCTGGTGAAAATGACCTCAAAGCTCCAATCTTACACAAGAGAGCTGTAAGAAATGCACAAACTAAAATTGTTAAGAATGAAAATACATATAACTTCTTCAATCATCATTGAGTCTGACAGAATACTACCATTCAATTGTTAAAGAAATACCATTGAACTTACCATGGATGCCAAGAACTTAGGAAATGGAACAAAACGATTTCAATTAACTCAAAAAGCAATCTTAATCACAAAAGACTTGGCATACTTGGACATTAAAGAAGAGTGGTTAATAGATAGAATTTTATAAAATTAAAAGATTCATTTAGTCAACCACACAATCAGATTAGAGCTTATTTTTGTTATTAAATCATCCTTTATCTACCCAAACTATTTGGAGCATGCATATGATTTCTATCATCTTTGTATTAGCTTGATTCTAATTTAACAACCTGTACACAAGATGAGGTTTGAACTATCATGTATAATAAAGAATACTGAAAAACAATTTAGAGCCTTCTCTTGGTGCTTCCTTTTTCCTCCATGTTAACAACAGGTCAATTTTATCTTCAAACCCAAATACTTTGCAAACAAGTCTCATGCCTTTTTTTATTATGATGATATATTGTTGTATGCATCCAAATTTGAAAGAAAACTTTATTAATTTGCTATTGTCTTCCATACTTAACCAGCTTATGGGTGCCTTCATCATTGCTCAACCCTCAAATTCATTGAACAGTCTTATTGTAAAGTTATGAAGGAGCCTCTTGATAGTTCTTATTAGAATGCAGCTGTTGTCAAAGAATGGATGACAAGAAAAAGCTTACAAACTAGTGCCCTCGAGTAACATCTTGGTGGAGAGAGATTGTGCTTTAAAAACTTCTGGAATTCGTCAAATGACTTCAGTGGTTCTAAAATGTGACATGTACAAATGAAAAAAAAAGTGGGTATGTGAATCAAATAAATTCAATTAAACCCAACCAATGTGCCTAAGCAAAAACAGGTAATCAAGATATCAAAATAATTTATTTAGACAAATTGTTCAAACAACTTTGACACACCACTTGTGGATTTTGACAACTTGACCAAATGAAAGGTAATTATCAGAAGTACCACCAAAATTTCTCTAGAAAATATGCATGTTAGTTGCAACATAGGCTGATCAAGCTATTTCAACTTGTCTTTTGTAATCATCTGATGATGACAAAAGATTCAATAAATGTTTTTAAGATCTAGACTCACATATTCTACTCATTTGTGTGAATTTGGAATCAAATTCAG
This sequence comes from Vanilla planifolia, assembly GCA_023846275.1. Lineage (NCBI taxonomy): Eukaryota > Viridiplantae > Streptophyta > Magnoliopsida > Asparagales > Orchidaceae > Vanilla > Vanilla planifolia. The sequence goes on from CM043865.1 coordinate 39,240,997, forward strand.
AGATTTAGATCTAAGGATTAACGATCTACTAACCAGATTATTTCAATTAGTCTGGTGAAATCATTCAATGGCCTGTAGTATTCTAGCGAGTGTTTATAAGGTCCAAATTCATGTGTGCAGACTGTTTATGAGATTAAATTAAGTAATGTTTTCATTTTTAAGCTAGTAGGATATATTAAGCAAGTTAAATATGAAAAGAACATAATAATTTCTTGTGGTTGAGTCAAAATGGTCAACAACCACTCTATTATCTTGAGCTTATTCAACCAAGACAAAGTTGAAGACCCTTTCATCAAGCATAGGAGGTATTTTTCACAAACTTTGTCTTTTGAAACCCCACCAATGTTCTTGTGAAGCTTATTAAGACCAATACCATTAGGCATTAGACCACAAAACCACAATCATAACAAAACACAACAAAGAGAGGTCCACTCCACCAAATACAACAATTTAAAAAGTCATCTAACTAGAAGCTACTATAAATATAAACCAATGATGAAGAGAAGGCAGGTTAGATCTATATGCATGCAACACAATCCCAAGCTTTGTCATAAATTATGTAAAACATTAGGAAAATTAAATAGTGTTTAAGGGATATGTTATTGACCTATAACTTTAAAAACCCCAAAATTGTCACCTCCACTTATCTACTTTGGAGGCCTTCCCATGACTTATTAGGAAAACCAAAGATGGAGTAAAAGGGTTATTGTTTTATATATCAAAGGAGTCATCAATAAGCAAGATAAAACCCTTCCCTATGCCTAAACTTGTTTCAGAAAATGATTTGTTCTCATCTAGACTAGTGATTCCCTTTGGAAGAACCCTCTACGCCCTTATTGAGCATTTTTCTTCATGTCCTCTTCTTGGAACTCCCTTGGATCATTTGATTATCAATAAAAATACTCTATTTGTGAATTGACATTGCGAATCCTCAAGCCTTAGCTATCAATACCTCTATATCATTGAGAGGACAATATGCATCTCAACATCACATGATATGAAGAATGTCCCACTAAAAAGCCAATCATATTGTAAGAAAAATATCTGGGCTTTCATTCTAATAATTTTCATAGAATTTTTCACGTCTGATTTAGGCCCTAATTCGAACCTTGCATCAAATATCTAAAAATGTATAAGGGAAATCAATCAAGAGGGAAAATTTCCACTTCTATCTCTCTCAAAAAAAATTCACAAGGGCGTTTTAATCCAAAACTACATTAATTATAAATGCAGTCAAAGTCTTGTTTTCTTCAAAATCCACCAATCACAAGAACAAAACGATAGGGTTATTAGCTGCAGCAAGAAATGAGGTTTTTCCAATCTATGCCAATAAGTAGCATGGCACAAACATGAAGACAAGTGTCTCCATAGCAAGTGCTAACCGATAGGACATCTGCAAAGATGCAAAGCTGAGCATGGAGGCTTAATAAAGGCACAAAATCCTCCATTAGAAATCTAAATGAACAAGTCAAGGAATTGATAGTCTTGATGATGGTTCTTGAACATTGGCAAAATTAGTAAAGGGGTTGATGCTCTTGACAAGTTTTAATGAGCATTGACGAGATATCAAGAAGTGCAGGAAGGGTAGAATGGGTACAATCAAAGCTTCCAGAGATATGAATAGAAAATAACGAGCCTGAGGGAAAGTTGAAGTGATCTTGGGGAAACAAAAAGGGATCGCAAGAAGGTCTTGATTTTACAGAAATTAAGCAGGTGAATTTCAAGTTTCATGAGTTTTTCCAATGGCTTGGGCTAGGTGATCCAATGCCATGAGAGAGAACCTCAATGATCATGTTATTTTTGAATCAGCATATTTTTGAAAGTGTTGATGTCCTCATCATTGTTGCTTTTACGATAACTGATCTTTTAAACTCAATTGCAAGAACCCTAACTCATCATTTTTGAAGATTTGTTTTCCTCATTTGTAAATAATCCTAATCTAATGGCTCATGAATGTAAAGAATTTGAAATATAAGAATTTTATTTGCACTTCTCATAGATTTACATGAATACTATAGAACTAAGTTTCATAAAAAAATTGGATAGTGCAATCATAAAAAGAACCATCCATTGGTGAAAATTAAAACCTGAATTAAGGTTAGCCAATGAATTTGAAATTTGCAAATGTATCCTATGCATAAATTGAAGGTTTATGTCAGTTTTAGTGCGTGGTCTCAGGATACCATTTGGTCTTTACATTATGATTATTACTAAAAGATAATTCTATTGGTAGGTTCCACAACATCCTTCTATATTTAACATGCTAGATTCATTGTAAATGAGTATCTTTAGTTTCCTTAGTTGAATGCCAAAAAAAAAAAAAACAAAAAAAAAATCATACTTACAACATAGAAAAGCTTGCGCACAATAACATTCTTATCCTTATTAAACTTAGAGAATGCAGCTTACAATTTGTGGGGTGACATGCTACCAATAGAGCATGATTGATCACTCAGCAATCACATAAAACTTAAATTGCACAACTATAGCAATTTTTTTTATCAAATGACAACCAAATGAACAATTTAATTCTACAAGCCAATTTGGATGTCATAGTGCTCCATTTCACATCTTTTTACCTAACATTAATGCTATTATAGACAACTTGGTCATGAATTTTCATCACTATTGCACCATTGTGTCTAACATAATGAAATTTGTATCAAAAAACATCTTTGGCTGCAACTTTGGAAAATCATGAACTTAAAGTGCCCTACACCATGGATCAAGAATCACCCAGAATAATTTCTCAAAGATCATAGACCATGGCTTCAAATATTTTAAGTGTGAGCTGTTCAATAAATAATACAAGATAAAACTTCCAAAAATACTGATCCTTAATATTTCATAAATAGTGCGAACCCATTCTCTTGGAGAGAAAGAAAAATACTGTTATATTAGAAGCTTCAATAGCTCACATAAAAAAGAATGGTTTTTAGGATGCCTCTTACAAAATATCATGTCTTTTTAAAACAGAAGAAAATAAAGTGGACAAAAAATAAGTGTTTTGAATCTATTAAATTTTAACATTTGTTTTTTGATAGCTAGATTCCTCGACATTTACATCTTGCCTTTGTTCTTTTATTTTGGTTATAGAATAATGTCCATATCGCCTTTTGTTTCCTAGGAATCCTGAAGTTTACATCAAATTTGAACAGCATAAAAAACTTTCCATCAACACTAAAAGACATCACAAAAGAATAAATGGCTACTAGTCTTACATGAAGTCCAAACTTTATTACCACCAGTTTTCCTTCAATTTATTAAATTCATGACAAAAAGATTTTTTATAATATTGCCACGCAATAAGCTCTCCTAAGCTTAACCATCTAACCAAACCCTATTTTGAAAAAAAAGGTAAGCTTGTGGCAAAGTTTCCACAAGCACGGATTCCAAGAAGCACCAAAGACAAACAATCTAATGTACATAACATTAACCAACATTTTTGTAATTACATGCTTCCAACACCTAAACTAGCAACTTCCAAGTCACATGACAACAATTTTACCATTTCAAAAAGGCTTACCTTCAAATCCTCCATTTGTAATTTAAAGAAATATCTTATTCATTTAAAGTTTATGGCACCACATTATCTTGGGTTTCTAGAATTTCAAATCGATGAATTTAAGCCTTTAAATAATCTTAGAAAATAGACCAAACGTAAGAAATCTTGCAAATAAAAATGGATAACAAAATGTATAACAAAATCATAAAAATGCAAAGCATGTTAATCCTGCCATTATTTTGGGAAATGTAAGGGTTAATAACTCTGTGCAGTCTAAGAACCCTAATTTTTATCCCAGATGAACAGCAAAACCCATCCAGGTCTATTTGATGAGTACAAAAGCCTTTTTCCACATATTACAGATCACTCTAAATTTTGAACAACAGAATAGCGTGACCATAAACTGCTAGAACATTGGCATTATTAGCAGAATAGGAACCTTGTACATCAACACGTTGAACTAATCCATAAAATAAACAATGCCATTTTATTGTCTCAGGATGCTTGACCAAACAGAAAAAATATATGCATTCCATTAAATGTAAGGTATTCAGACGATAGACAGCACTTACAAACTGCAATGACAGTGTATGTATAACCAACTGCTCCGAATGATTCATCACTCACTTTAGCAAGCGTCCCCAAGCAAACTCCAGCTAAACCTAGTATTAGAAAATCAACTCCTTGTATCCTGGCCTCGCGCAAACGCTGCTTACCTACCCTATAAATTAAATTATTACAAAAATGTTAAAGAATATTAGGCAAGGATTTCAAAAATCTGCTCTTAAACATCAAAAACAAACTGCAGTCAGTCCAATGTAGCATCAATTCTCTGTCATCTATATAATTAAACTAATGGTATACCTTCCAAGGAAGTATCTGTACTGTTGCAGAACACCAGGTGTTCTTCGGTTAGATAAATCCTTTGCTTTTGATAAATTCTGTTCTATGTGCTGTCGCCTATGCTCAAATGCATCCTTCATGTCGTCCCAGACATTACTAGTTACTGACCGTTCATTAGTTTCACTTGAAATAGTTGCTTCACCACCTTTTCCAAACGTATCCACTGTACCATGGTTGTGCTGCATGTCAACAGGTATATCATAGCCATTATACAGCATCCATCTGAGGGGAAGTTGTCTAGCATTGATCCCATGAGGCTTTACTATGCCCTCTAAGATATCGATAAAATAATCAGGAGGATTCACACGCTCAGGGACATCAACCCCAAGACCTGAGAAGTACTCTTCCACTTTCTTAACTGCCCCTAGATATACAATCAGGCCACCTTTTGCTAGCAGTACCAAATCATCAAACATTTTGAACAAGGTATAACTGAATATTGAAAAGAATGTAGCATTAAAACAATATTCAAACGAACTGAAATATTATAAATTGCTGCAGTGTTGGTTCTTATAAGGCTGAAAACTAGAACAGCTAGTAATCATAATTGTTTAAAAAAAATGCAATTATTCTGAAGGCGATAATTATCTTCATATTTGCAAATAATTAGGGACCAACTTATAAAATGCTGCTTAATCCTACTGCAGCAATGTTTTTGAGAGCAAAAATTGTTCCTCTTTGTTTTCTTAAATGTAAAAGCAATATGCATGCAAAATGTAGATTAAAACTAACACTATTCATAAAGATGTGTAAACAGCTTATCAATGGGAGAAGTGAAAAGAAGACATCCATATCAGTCAGTCAGGTTTGGTTGCTTTGAAACCTCAGGCAGGGCCACATGGGGATTCAAACCATGTTTGGTTACCAGAAGCAAAACAGAGATCCCAATATTGCTCGTCATAGTAGTTAATCAATAGCTATTACGTTATTAGGATATCTGATTTCATAAGAGTACTCAAAGAAGACATCTGAACTAACATGAGTGCCAAAAAGAACGTGAATTTAGTATTTAGAAAAAATTGTAAAATACATAGAATAACTGATAATTTTTACTTGCATTATTAAGTAGGAAACAAGTATAAATTCAATTTGTGGATAAAAGAGGCCTTCAGCAATACTAAGAAATGGAAAGAGGTTGAAAACTTCAAAACAAATTATACTGCATAGGTAGATCAAAAGATTGACTGAGTTAATTGTATAAAACTCTAGGGACCAATTATATTGCTTTATGCAGGTTCCAAAAACAAATTTGATAAGTGCAATTGATAGGAAGTTATGTGCAATTTGAAGAATAAAATAGATATAGCAAGCAAGGAAAAGAGAAACGAAACTGAGTTTATGTGAAAATTCCCTTATTGGGGAAAATCCACAAGCATCATTACAGCAATGCCAATGTCATGGTGTAAAATAGAATGAAGAGTATAAAAAAAATAGAGAAAAATGAGTCTAGCCCTTTATATAGACATGGTAAAGCAGCACTCAAGGGAATTGTATGATGAAAGAAAGGGAGGGATTTGGATTAATGGGAAGTTTGGGATAGTTGAAACCAGTAGCTACAAACGCCTTTCCATTTTACTTGATACCATTCTACAAACCATTGTTGTTGACCTCCAATGAGAAGCGGTTGGCCTTAGCTATTTCTAATAACAATGGAAATCCCCATCTTTCCATTCTTAGAGAGTGTTGCATCATAGATTATCTTGATCTAGTCCAGGGAGAAAGGAAGCCACCAAGAGGAGGAGGGTAACATTTGACTCAATGATGAGTCTATGTGGCTCTAGTGATCTAGTGTGGAGAAAGAATAAGCAGAAGCACTACTAAGGATGAGACAATATAAGGCTACAAGGTTAACATTTGACTCATTGTTGTTTTTTTTTCCTCCAAAGATGATAGACAGTGCAGGTGGCTAGCTGAGAAGAGTGGTCCTTTTCATTGTTATTTTTCATCAAGCATATGAGATCATGAAGTGAGTTGAGTGAGGGGTTGCATTGCTGTTATGAAGCTCATTGGCCCAAATTAGTATAGCATGCATGCAAGACCAAAGGATATGATTAACTCAACAACGTGACATCCCCATCGACAGGTGCTATTGGTGGCTACCTCACAAAAAAGAAGCCAAACTCTAGTAGGGGTGAAAATGTGACAAACATGCCAAAGGAATGTCATAACCCTTGGCAGTAACCAAAGTTTCCAAACCCAAGCACCAATATTGTCATAGTTGCTTTTCAACAAAAGAAATGTGTAGATAGCGGTGTTGGGAGCCTTGGGGAGTTCGATACAGTCCAACCAAGCGTGTCGCCAATTTTTGCTGCAGCCCTTGGTGTTTGAACAATTCGATTAGCAAGAATTGGGCTAAAGTAATGTTGCAGAATATCAAAATTTCAGCTAGAATCGAAGTTGAGAAGCACATCAAACTGAAAAGGAATGTCTGAATTGACATTGAAAAAGGTGGGTCATTTGCAAAGAGTTGCTGGACCGATCCAATTGTCCTTTTAGATGTCGCATTTGGTGTCATTGTCTACTTTCCACACTGTTTTGTAAAGTAAATTGACCCATAGAACAACAAAGTTTCCAAACCATGGAATCCCAATGTCGAAACTTGAATGAATGGCTCCTTGTATCATATTTCACATGGAGGATAGGGATTCAAAGGCTAAAGTCACGAGCTAAAAATTCCTTTGAATGTCTGCTAATAAGGATGGTTTACCAAGGCTTGAGTTTGCAAATACCCAATCCTCCAAAAGATTTTGTCCAGGCGATGATATCCCAGTTGACATAATGCATGGCTGGTCGTTTGTGGGAGCCACTCCAAATGAAGGTTTTAATCAACAACTCAATATTAGTGAATATGTTTGATGGGATGATGACATGGCTCATAACAAACAAAAGAATAGCTGCAAGGATAGAGTGAGCCAAGATAAGGCTTCCAACAAGAGATCCCGAGTAAAAAATCCTGTCTTGAACAATTAGCATCCTGTTGGAGAAATTAGTGGAAGGTACAAGAAATGGAATGCCAAGGTACATTAAGTGGCATAAAAAGTGGAGCCATTCTTTATGCATTCAAGTTCAATGCCCTTGATCCAAAGACATAATGAATTACAACATGTGATAGATAAGTTGTTATGCCATCCAATCATTGGAATCCATTGTACCAAGTAACTAAAAAGACATGCTTCTACAATTCTTCCTCCACACTAGATCACTATAGCCACATGAACTCATCATCATTGAGTCAAATGTTACTCTCCTCCTCTTGGTAGATACCTCTCTAGGATTGGATTAAGATAAATTATGATGCAACACTCTTTAAGAATGGAAAGGTTAGAATTACCATTGTTATTCAAACAACTAAGGCCAACCATTTCTTATTATCGGTCATATGCTATATTCATAATCATCTATTGTTATAGAAGATCTTGCATTTGCTTAAGCTATAACCATTGGAGCTAATTATTCGCATCTTGGCACTAGTATTTGATTTGAATCAGACTCACTTCAAAGAATCTCTAGCCTACATCATGCTTTGGATGATCACGATGTTTCTACCTTTATGCAAGAAGCAACGATTCTCAAGACCCTTCTCGGATACCGAATCACCCATGTGCTTTGTAAAATAAATTCTATGGCTGATTGGGTTGCTAATAGGGCTTTTATTTCTAACTTTTCATGGGTTTGGGGTATGGTCCTATCTAATGATCTTTCTTCTTTAATTTTGTATGATCTTTTATTTAACCAATCTTAAACTATTAATCTAGATTTTGGCCACCACCTTTCAAACTTGATATAATATTATTGAAAGATGGCAAGAAATGAATTTGACCACCACTCCTTTCTTTTTAGCAAGGAATGTTGACACTAGTTGGATCACTATTGGATTAGCATTGAAATACTCACGATTTTGTGAACACATCTTGAACAGAGGTTGTTGGTTTCTCTATTTTCTTGATTTAAGTCACTTAAATGGTTGGTTCTATAATTATATCTTCTTAGGTTGAAGTAATGTTAGCTTCATTAGGTGATATTAAGCTATACCATGTTATCTTAGGATAAATATAATGATAAACAAGCTACTCATTAACAACATTCCATGAAAGGATGCATGTGAGTACAAAACATTCTTTATAATATTTTTTGCTCTTAAAAGGAGATGCAAGGCACCAAGGGCACCACCAAAGGTGGCATTGTCATAATCTTTGCCTTATATTAATCACTTTGTTAGTAAAATTTAGTAGACTATTTGAGCACACAATAAAGTTTAGTACTTAGCTATTTTTACACATAGGAAGTGGGAATGCCTACTTAAAAGTTGCAACAACGGGTTATAACATTAAGTTTTTGAAACTTAGATGAATTTAATCTGAATGAATTAAAATTGTCCAAGTAACTATAAATCTCTTATATAGAAGATATGTAAGATAAAGACATGTATAAGAAAATAACATATACATAGAAAGATGCACACAAAATAATGTGTGCACAAAGAATGCATGTATAATAAGAGGCACGTATAGAAGTTTGCCAAGTGCCTCTCAAGACTACTTCTTCGAGGTCAGGCTAGACTCTCCACTTACTCAAGTTTTACAAATCTATCGTTACATAGTTGCTCGTGATAAGAGGGTAAAAGCTCAACTCAGGTGAGTAAAGAATGGGATGAGGGATTAGATTAACTTAGGCATATGAAGTTGATGAAGAGCCAACAAAGGGAGGGTGTTGATAGAAGCTTTCATAAGGAAGAGGAAACTAATGGCAAAAAAAGAGAGGATCCATGCCAGTTGCTCCTTCAGGGAAGAGAGACAAGCATAGGTGAGCATAATCTCGATCCATGCCATGGAGTTCTTGCCTTAGATCATGCAAAGACATCTCAAGGTTTGTTGGGGCTACAGTTGATGAGGGTGTTACTATAGCTAGCAAGTTGAAAGGTGAGGAAGTCACTGATGTCATTGGTGGTGCTGACTTCTTAGACCTCAAAGGTGAGGTACTTGAGGACAACAAAAGCATAATTGATCTGCTCTTGATGCAAAGTAGCTTCATGGTGGAAGCTAAAGATGAAGGAGACTGAGAAGAGTTTGGTTCTAATAAGATGAGGAAATTAAGAAGGATAAATTTTATTCTTTGTTTTAAAAATGCAATATATGACCTCTCTTATGGATGAGAATTCTCTAGTAATTAATTAAAATAGCCCACTAAATTTTCTATATAAATAATCTATAATATTAAAAGGCAAAATCAGAAAGGTATAAAATCAAAATATCCTATATCGTATTAAGACATTCCATTAAATATGGGCTATAAATATAAGAATATTCTATAATGTATTTAGTGGTTTGTATAACGACATAAACTATCATGTTCTTTATTTATATACTATTATATTTGATGCTAATGCTACTTAAAGATGTAACTCACAACGCCATGTTTTGAGCACTCGAATGAATTCAAATTGGATGAATTAACATCACTGATATAGATTGCCATACCAATAGATGCATACAGAAAAGAAGCATATATAGAAAGGCACATAAAAAAGAAAGGCATTTGCAAAAGAAGGAACATACTCGAGGACTCAAATGTATTGAGATTAGTTGGTTTCACAATTGTCTGAGCTATTCTAAATTGCCCAAACAACAAATGTGAGCACGTATCATTTCAACATGAAGAGAAAATGAGGAAATTGGAGATCTTAAGTGGCAATTAGTAGGCAAATTTTAAGGAAACCCATAGTGGTTTGTGAGCTTTACAAGGCTTAAGAATTCTAGAAAAAGGGTTAGCATTTGTATGAATGATTTGTGAAATTAATAATAAATCCCATAAAAAAGTAAAAGAAAATTTCCTACATAGTTCTTAGGGAAATCATAGTCAAGAGAGGCTACAAAGGTATAGTATGCAACATTTGGATGTTAGGTTACCTTTGCTTTCAATCTTTTTCCTTCCAAGTTTTTTTTTCCAAAGATGTTCTCAATTCCAATAGATTTAGAGCTTTAAGACACTTGGGGATGATTTTATGCAACTATCGTTGAATACAAGCTGAAAAAAGTATTACTATTAAATATACTGAAAAATTATATTTGGTAATATACTATTAAGAAGTGGTTAATGAAATAAATAGTATTTTGAAATGGCAAAAACATCTATTGAATTTTTTGATTTTTTTATATTACTTTGGGAGATAAAAAAAATTCTCTTATTCAACCAATATTTTGTTTCTTTTTTTTTTAAAAACATGCTTTTCAAAATGAAGTCAACTAAACTTCTAATTGTTTTTGAAACTTATATTTTCAAAAAGTCTTGCTTCAAAAAAGGGTGCTAAAAAAAGCTTTAATTATATTCAAGTTCTAACACTCCAGTGTCGATAAACGTCTTGATTTTTTCCTTTCCATTTGCTACCATGTGTCTACAAAATTGTCACCTTCATCTAATGTTCATTGTTAATATCATTACTTTAGCTTTTCCTTTGATTCAAGTCCTTAGTCAATATCTAAACTTTGTCCAATTCTGGTTTTGCATGCTTAAGGTGAAATTTTATCACTACAAAATAACTTTTACTTGATGTTGTAGATTCTAGGATTTAAGTGCTATAAACACCCTAATATAAATAAATGGCAAATAGTGCTCCAAGTCCTTAAAGTGTGGTGTGTTGAGTCTTTGACTTGCATGGAATGTTTGGCAAATGTTTGTATCCTTGTGTGATCCATTGCATCAAAAGTAGAAAACTTACATTTTGAGAAATTGACTTGAGCTGACAATTCTTGGTCAATAGGATCATTTCAGAAGCTTAACCTAGGAATCACATGACCTCTGAGAGGAATCAGGTTATTTGGGAATTTTGTTCGCTTGTGCATAGAAATTCTAAGGCTACAGCCTTGCCAACCTAAGATTAGTTGTCACTAGTAGTACATGTTTTCCGAAGTCTAGAACAGCATCAAAAGGGTCAGCAATGTTAGGATTTTGAAAAAATGTAATTGAAATAAATATTACGAAACACAGGACAAAGTAAACTTTTGAGTTTCAGGTATGTCATGACACTTTCTTGAGGGTGCTTAGCAAAAGGAGAGTGCAATGCTAATTCATGGGATAAATAATGAATAAATCCTTCTTTTTTGTTTCTAGTTTCAATTAAATCCCTTGACTTTCATAAATGGGAAGCTAGGTATTGAAGTTTCATAATAATAGCTACTACTTTTCTTTCCTTTTTAATACCATAATATCTCAAGTAAAAATATAAAAAAAATCACTTCATGAAAGTTACAATAAGGCTTTTTAGTTTCACAAAAATTATAACTAGTCTCTCTCTCCCATGATATCCAAAGGACCTAAATGCAAATTTAATTGAAGTTAAGTACCCATATTCCTATTTGAGATGTAGGGTGTTTAAGGAATACTAATTTTGCCCAAATCTACCTTTCAGTAGTGTTATGATTACAGTAATAAATTTTTTTATGAAGAGTTGAAAACCAATGTGCATATTTTTGAAATAGAAAGAACCTACTAGCAAGAAATAGCAAACATGAAAAATTTATATTCTTAACCTAAATCAATTCTTTAGAGCCTAATTTTTCATTATATGGTTAATCTACCTTATTAAAACATAGAAAACTCTTTGCTGAATTAAACTGAAAAAGAGATACAACATCCAAAATCTATATCATGGTGTATATTGACTTGACCTGGGTTGGTGAACCACCATGCAGACGTTTACCCCTTCTAGTGCCTCACGACGGAGAGCTCTAAGAAGCAATTGTGAGGAAGCACTATCCAATCCCGAAGTAGGTTCATCCAAAATTAATAATGAAGGTTCCATCACCATTTCAAGCCCAACATTCACCCGTTTCCTCTGGCCCCCAGAGATTCCACGTTTCTCCACTGTTCCAACTAGGGAATCTCTTACAGATTGCAGACCCAAAGTTTCAATCACCCTTTCTACAACCAAAACTTTATCTGCCTTTGGCATATCTGCTGAAAGTCTATAAAGCATGAAAATATGTTTCAGTCATAGTTATAGAAAAGTATAATAAACAACTAAATTTAAAGAAAACAAATAGTGATAAGTAGGGATCAGAGAATTATCAACTGCAATCTAAACAAAAACATCATCAAGTTGAGTGAAATAATTAAACTGAAGCTTGTGGGTTCTCAGTACAGAAATGACAACAAATATAAATACCCAAAGAAAATGCCAAGTGAAATAAAATTTCACACCAAGAAGATTTAGGTAAGCCAACAAGGATCAAGCAATAGATAACTAAGGTGTAGATTGAACCTACCTTTTTACCATAGCAAAAACGTACAAAGAATTACCAAACAACCTCATCACTCCTAACAGAAAGGCTAATTTAAGGCTCCTTATCTAGAGTTCTTGTACAAGATCATTGCAAATTGGCAAATTATACAATAGCGACATAGCTTGCTGCAGTTTCCATCAATCAAAACGCAAAGTTACATTGTAGAGTCTATCACCACCAGTAGCATGAGTAAGCCTTTGCTAAACCTTAGCATGTAAAGTTATATTGTAGAGTCTATCACCACCAGTAGCATGAGTAAGCCTTTGCTAAACCTTAGGATGTAAAGTTATATTGTGAAGTCTTCTTTGTGGCAATCCTGGCAATGGTTGCAATTGACATTGCTTTTTGTCTAGAGTTAATTGGGTTATAGCCTTCTAATACATCCTAGCACTTTTCTAGCAACCTACCAATGATTGATGTGAATTTCAAAATTAAGAGCATCAAAAGTGTAGGTGGGTGAATATCAACCCATGGTATTTCATTTATAAGGGATTTAAACCATCAACCATACACCATAAAAGAACATCAATACAACATGGCTGTTTTTTTATAGGACATGTAGACTCTCAACTTTCCCTTCAGAAATCAGAGTGATGCCATTTAAGCTAATAAATAGCAACAAGGGAATATTACCTGAGCAATACCACATTACTATGTGGATGCTAACAGATGGGAAACTTGAATGTTAAAGGCAGAGAAGAAAGGAAGCATATCATTCACCAATTCTGATGCAAAAGATAATGCTTTTACCTAGGATAACAAATGGTACTATGAAAAGTTGCTCATGCTAACGATGCTGCAAGTTCAACTTAAAATCTTGCAACTACTGCAATTTCATATGTACCACAATTTTGCTAAAAGATAACACAAATTTTCCTCTCCAATTGTACATGGCTACACAAGTTGAATTTCAGTGGTAGTTGATTGTATCATGTAGCATTACAATATAAGTTTAAAAGTTATTTCAAGTATGAATAAAAGTAGATATAAATGTGCTCTTTCATACCTGCACCTTGCGCTGAACCATAGATTCTCTTCCACTGTCAAGTTTCCATGCACAATATCATCTTGTGGCACAAAACCAATTATTTTCTTATATGAACGGATGGATTCTGCTTTACCATTTATGAGAACGGAACCACTCACATCACATCCAGTGGTCTTGCCAGCAAGGGCACTAAGAAATGTGGTCTTCCCTGCTCCAGACGGACCCATAACAGCCGCAACACGACCGGGCATTAGTTTTCCTGTCACTCTTTTCAGGAGTTGCTTCTTGCTCCCTTTCAATGTTAAGGTCAAGTCCTTGAAAGTTACTTCGATTGCAGGCCTAGTTCTTAGTTCAATATCAGTGGCCATTGATATTACACCAGAAAAGGTCAAATTATTAGCCTGTTTCTGCATGGCCTTTTCTTTTTCAATTTGACCATAAGCATATTTGAAGATCTGGCTCCGAGTATGCATTTGCTTTCCTTTGGGAAAATTCCTTTTTAAATTTTTGTTCCCTATTTGCAGATTAAAGCCATCGCTGCCCTCAGGGTCATCCTCAATTGAATTTACCATCTGAATAAGGTTACTTGGCTCCTTATTCTTTGATATGGAATGCTTAGATTGTTTTGGGATGTTTGATGAATCATGATCAGAATTCTTATTAGACTTTTTACGGGAGAATGTGCGTGATAATTGTGAATGAAGTCCAACTGCATGCTTCATTGCAATATCTTTAGCAGCTTTCCACTTCTCACGAGCTTGTACTGTTTCTCTTGCACTCCTTGCAGCAGCTTCCCTAGATTTGGCCTGTTTCCTTTCTCGGTTAGTAAGAACTTGACCAGAGAAGTTGTAGATTATCAATAGGACCAAACTCAATGCAACCTACAAAAAAAACGGGAAGAGCTGAAAATCTCATTAGAGTCACAATAAGGCCTACAATTAAGAACATCTAATTTAGAATTATTAGATACATGATTTTATCAATCATGAAATATTGAAAGACATATGTGCTGATATGAATTTTGGTAGATGAGATAGAATGGTAAAAGGAGTTAGTCACACCTAGGGAGCCCTTGGGCATTGTGGAACCTTAAAAAGTTATCAGTTGGATTAGAGAACATTATATTCATAATGCCAAAGTTTTAAAAGGAAAACTCCTTGAATTACAAAATCCAATAACAGAAAGAACAGATTATATTGAAAAGATAGAGAACATTATATTCAGTTGGATTAGAGAACATTATATTCATAATGCCAAAGTTCTATAAGGAAAACTCCTTGAATTACAAAAACCTATAATAGAAAGAACAGATTAAATTGAAAAGATAGATACATAAACCCTTAAGAGTTCTAGTTCAAAACAATTCAAAAAGAGTCTCACATCATTAAAATTATAGTAGGATAGAATTCTCTCTCTCTCTCTCTCTTTCCCATTGCCTATATCAAAAATTCGGTCCCTCTCCATTCCCCTCTCTTCCACTTTCAATCTCCCTCTCTCTTCCCCACCTCCCTTTTGTTCACTCACGCTCACTCGATTTCTCTCCCTCGTACCTTTCCTCTCTTTATCTCTCTCATTTGCAATCTCTCAACACTATAAATGAGTACAATAATACTAATTCCAACTGGTTTTATTCTCACCATCTATAGTGATGTGGCTACTTTGATTTGCGGTGACGTCAATATCGGTTTTATTGTCAGGGATCACTACAGGAGGCTACTCCCGATGGAGGGTTGGACTTGTTTCGTTATGGTTGCTTTGGCTAAGAAAATGCGATTCTTATTGATATCTCTTATGCGGCCTATCAGTTTCCTCATTCTTTGGTGATTTGGATTGAGTTAGATTTTTTTCACGGTTATCTCATCTCTTTAACGTGCACCATCCTTGCACATTGACATGAATGATCTCTTTTGTCATGCATTGTGGGATATTAGCTACTTCAATAATATTAGGATTACTCATGTGTTGAGGGAAGTCAACTTTGCTGATGATCAGATTGTCAAAACAATTGTATTTTTTTGAGTTTAGATGGGTTCAGAATATGCCCCACCAATTGAAGTTTTTGCATTTCTCAATATCTAATTATTTATATGAACCATGTTAATAGATTTTAACATAGGTTTTGACCACCCCTTTCATCTCCCCATTTACGATAACTCTCATTTCTTTGTAGCATGTTGATCTCTCTAATATCAAAACTAATAGTAACAAGTTTTCTAGCTAATAATACAAAATCTTCACCATGTGGTGGCCTCAATTGTATTATGATAGTGATGATTAGATGGTCAAAGCTTCCCAATGTCAATGGCGGCATAGAAAAGCAGTGCGATTAGGATAGATTCTTCTTTCTTTATTAGATGTAGCAAGAAAGTTCTAGCCAAAACTAATTGTGCCATTCATCGTACCATCTCTATTTGAGAACTGATGTAGGCAAATTGAAATTCGTGTCATTGTCACATCATTATGTGTCAACTCTATCACTTTTAGTAATTTGTCATGCTAGCTCCAATTTTCTATTATCATTTTTTATCCAACATTAATTCTTCATTTATGTAGATGTAGAAGAGAAACAATCATGAATTCCAAGGACTAATTTGATACGAGAAAGCCATTATTAGATTGTTTGCTACCTTGGTTGGCTTGCATAAATTTAAATTTGAAAAACCCATGACTTCTTCATCACTAAAATTTGAATATTTATTTTCTTTCTCATGCCTACATTCTTACCAAGTTGTCTTTTCACTACATGGAGATTAATTACAAATAATTTTATAGGGTGCTTTCTACATGGACCTCAAGTGGAATCATAAGGACAATGAGGTCATGGAGAGGGCGAACATCTTCATCATTGCCACTGTCAAGGCAATGACAAGCATGATAATTGCTAGTGTAATGGTGAAACAAGATAAGTATTGTGGGAGATGGAGAAGGTCATTATGATGTAGTGTACTCTTCCTATTGATTGTGTCAAATCATTGGAGAAACAAGACAAAAAGGAGGCATTACAATGAATTGACCATATGCATGCAAATTATAAGCTTGGTCAAAGAAAAGGAATTACTTTAAGAGGACTGAGACATTCCTTTATAAAATATGAGTTTTTGAGGGATGAAGAGAAATGATTTTTTTTCCATCATTAAAGGTGAACCAAACTTGAAGCCCAACATAACTTACTACAACATAGTCTTCCATATTGTATAAGACACTTGGAGAAATTGGTTTACTCATGAATATGGTATGTTAAGGGAACTTGGCTAAGTTTCTATAAAGTACAAGCTAGAGCAAATGAGTGGTAGATGGTATGTCTTCACCAAAAGCTCAAAAACGTAATATCTACATCTTTTCCAATCCATCTTTTGTGGATGAAGCTTTTCGCCATCAGATCACAAAAAAATGAAGCACTCAAGTATAAAGGTGGTTATGAACCACCTCTTTTGAGCCATTATTGAGAAGTACTATGGCAAATGTGTCTTGAATGAGGCAATAATGTGATGTCACAATCATAGATGACGTCTAAGCTATAAATCTAGATTTTATGGCAATTCATCATGTTGTGTCTTGGCATCTTCCAACTTGCTAGAAGATTACTAAGAACTTTCTAATCACATTACTTAATGATGATCTTTTGCAAGTAAACATTAATTTTACTATCTTTGTCATATGTTAGGTTCATTGATTTAAATTTTAAAGCATTTTGTTTAAGTTATAAACATTACAAGATTTAAAAAAAAAGAGACTTTCATACTTCTCTTTGTTTATATCATATTTTACAAAGTTAAATATAAAACCAAAGCAAACAAAAAGAAAAAAATATACCAAAAATATAGAAATTTTAAAATGTATTTTATTTTTAATTTCTATAACTTATTAATTTTATTTTTCTCTTTATGAGATATGCCATATGCATTGTTGGTATTGATTGTGATATCACTGGGGTTAATGCTGTATTAGTAAGTCATTCTGCTTGGCGAGATAAGCATAGTGATCACACAGCTTTGTAGGGGTCAAGATTCCATGACACAATTATTACTAGCTAGAGATACCACTTTTCCCAACTTACTATTATGACAAGTCTAGGAACATATTTGCAAATCCGTTCAACTAATATGGTTATGCATAATGTAGACTAGGGTGGCAATACATTGTATGGATATGTGTATCAATGAAACTAAGTGACAAGAGAATCGACACAATAGGAGGTCACATGGTCTTCGTTACATGTGAGATTAGTGCATACTTGTGAGCCTATATTTGCTCATGAGCACTCTCCACATGCACAAGCATATAAAAATAACATTAGGGGGTATGAAATACCTACCTTTAATGAAGAATTTGATCCTCAAGATTATATAGGTTAAGAGTTGAGCCTAATTGCTATTTTTATAAACACTATTGTCATGAGTCGCATCAACTCCATCTTGCAAGGTATAGAATCATAAGTCAATCCCTATCAATTTTAATGATCATAAAAATTGAGTGATGGGGATAAAGCTAAGACATGCAATCTTTAACAATGTAGTATGTTCAAACTACATTGTTACTCATGCTACTCTTCACAATTTGACCCACAACTTCAAAAGGAGGATTGCAATATGCAACGTTCAAAATAAGTATCAACTAAATTACATCTTAGGGATGATTACTACTACAAACCAAATTGTAAAGAACGAAGCATTATTTTACCCTCATAAGACATATAGGATAAGAACTTAGAAAGGAAGGAGGTTGTCAAGAACATTAAACCAAAACTTAGGGAGGTAGCCATTTATGATAAGGTGTAGAAGAAGAGCTAAACAACTTACAGAAGTTTCTCCTATGAAGTCAACACTATATGTCGACAAAAGCTTTGTATCAACCAATCACCAATTGAGCCACACCTTGGTTTGATCTAGTATTAACTTTGTAGGGAAGTTGTTCAATTACACAAAGTGGTTCCCAACGAATCACTTAAGGAAATTAGTTTAGCATTGTTTTAAGATTTTTTTTATTTTCATATTTTTCACAGATATCATCCACTTTTAATCCCAAATACAGAGTAGCACTTGATTGATGAGAGACCTCTATGAAAATGGATTTATTTATTTTTTATGCCAAGTACCATTCATCTTTTAATACTACAACATAAGAGCACCACATGACTTGCAAGCTGAGTTATAAATATGAGAACTTTTTTTGTCTAATAGTGAGCCATTAACCTTAAGGAAGATCCATGTTGTGAACCAAATCCAATTTGATGGATTCTGAGTTGGTGCCTAAGATGGTGGTTGCCAAAGTTCAAAAGAAGGTCTTTTACCATTATCTTAACATCTAGGAAAATACAAAAAATTGCTTGATAATGTTCCCTCTCTTTCCTCACATTATTTTCTCTCTCATCCCCTCTCTGTTTCTCTAATTCATGTTTGGATTGTCAAGATTAAACTACCTAGAACAAATAACAAACTACATGAGAGGTTTTACCTGGACATCATGAGGTGGTATCCAATTGCATAGTCCACAAGGTAATTACTATCAGCCTTCATAATGGAAAGGATTGCAACAAGGATTGCAAAGCCCAACCTTGCTCAAAAGTGGTCGTCTCCAAGGTTCTCCCATAACCTTTTAAAGATTCTTGATCCTAGTCTATCAAGATCTCTCCAAGATCTTTATTACAAGGATATAAACCTTTCAACACAAAAGATCTTTGGAATTTGAAAGATGCAACTAATCCTTAAATTTAATCAATCTTCACAAATCAGATTTAATTACAACGGATTAGATTTGGATTTATTCCCAAAACTGAAATTTTGAAAGTAATATTTAAATACCCAACAAGATCCAAATTGATGGCCTTCAAAATCCACATATATAATCCATAAAATTAACATACATTATCCTGATCTGTTCATGGTTGATAGAATATTTGTGGTCCAATTACCTTTGTCTCCATGTTTTTATCAACCAAATCTAATGGCCCGGTCAGTTCAGTAAAGTGCTAGCTTTGACTCCCCAATCGGATCTGAAATTGAAAGTTCGATCCAGTTCAATCTGTCTATTTTGTTTTAAGTCTCCATGAGATGCTTGTGCCACCTTTCTTCTCCTTGATCAATTATGACACCCTGATCAATGATCATGCTAAGTAGTGAGACATCCTTAATCACTTTGATGTATTCGATTGTCATTAACTTCCCATCCTAATCCATAACTTTCCATCCTAATCAATGATCATGCTTAGTGAGATATCCTTAACCACTTATCTTTGATGTATTTGATTGTCATTAACTTTCCATCCTAATCCATGAATACCTATTCATCCTAAATCAAGAACAACATTTCATATGTTTTGGAACAGTTGTAAAGACACAAGTAGCCCATCACTTGCGAAGGCACGTCAATATTTTCTTCATTTATGATCCCATTTCAGGGACTTCCATATTAAAATAAATATCTCCTGTGTCTAAATTAATGCATTTCCAGACAACCTGAAAACAAATTCAAGTTCTGTTAAAAAATAAACAAGATTACATACCATTAGTAAAGCACCAAATATAGTGATATCTTGATTGGATGAATTTGGTTTACATGAGCTCTTCTTAAAGCATCCTGAAACATCAAAGTTAATAAAACCACTGAAAATAATAGTCAGAAAAGAGGCACGAAATCTTTAATATTAAAACTAAGCTCTCCGAAAACCCTATCTGACCAAATATAGGCACCACCGAGATCAAAAGTGCTAAGGTGTAAACAACAATCTATTGACACCATCAATAAATGCAGTTGCTAAGTCCTTTTTTACGGCAGTAATCAAAACACACATCAATGCTAGAAACACTTCTCCCTACACATGGAATCAATTAGCATAAGAATAACTTATGCTTTCACATAATTTTTACGTGAAAAAGATTTACCTTTAACATCGTCTTCTCCATCAGAAAAGCCAAAAAAAGTTACGAAGCTATTGCACTTATTTGCATGTTCCAGGAATTGTGAAAGAGGTTCATTTAAAAATAGGCCAATACAAACTCATCCAAGCCGTCGTTTACATCAAAATGTAAAAATTTAATCAGCAGTGACTTGGAGAAATTACAACACATATTTTAAGTCTAGTTTAGCAAACTCCACGAAGCATAAGCATCTATTTCCATCTTTCATAAGTTATGGCTCATGGAGACGGCTTGACATACAGAGAATCTTGCTAGAAGATACTTGGAGTGCACAAAGAATAAGTTATTCATGTTCAAGCAGAAGATAAAATTGATAGTTCAAATGTAAAATTTTCTTGGCGAGTCACAAAGAATAAGTTATCCATGTTCAAGCAGAAGATAAAATTGAAAGTTCAAATGTAAAATTTTCTTGGTGAGTATTCATGTTTGTAGACATAACAATTAGCTAATTCATATTACAAAAAGACTTATATATGATAATATCACCTTATAAGTTTCCAAAAGTTGCTAAAAAATATAATATGAAGTTATTGAGAAAATATATTAAAGTATTTTAAATTTGTTGATCTCTTTAAAAGTATTATTTTAACTCAATTTTCAAAAAGGATTATTGCTCATCACTTTATGCAGATAAAAGCCTTATAGTAGAAATCCATAGATATGAGTCTCTTTCGTTTTGAACTCTTTTCTTTTTTATTTAGTTATTTTCTACGATATAGAATATATAATTTCAGTATCTTAATTTAAAAATTATTCTTAGTGTATTCTTAGTTAAATATTTGATATTCTAGTTAGAAACTATAAAAATAAAAGGAAATTATTTATATCTAGTATTTCGATTTATATAAAGAAAAGAGATAAATTATCTATTTCAATTTCAATTAATTTTTTTCAAATCAAAGTGATAATGATGACAAAATATTTATGGTAGTAGAAGGGAAAACTAGACATATTCCAAATGAGTTTCAAAAAATCATTTACACATGTCAATTTCTTTACAAGAGAAATGGAAGAAAAGTTCAAAGCAAATTAAGGACATTGTAGGACTACACTATAGACAATCAATATTACATGATATCAAATATGGGCAATCAATATTACCACTAAATTTTAGCCCTCTCCAAAAACCCTGAAGGATAATTTAATTATTTGCACAAACACACAATATTTCGGTAATACTATCACACCAGGTTATCAAACGCACAACTTTATCTTAATGAGAATTATATTTTGCGAAGTTGCATCAAAATAATGATAAATATTCATGTTTTTTATTCAAAGGCAGGGGGCAGTTTTCATTTCAATTATAGAAAATCCTAATTAAAGTATTTATAATTCAAAAAATTAGCCACAAAGAAACTTAGGTTGTGTTTAGCACAACTGTTGTCTATAGTAGATTTCTTGGAAAGCATTACTGTATAGAAGCTTCTCAAAGTAGCGTTCAGGAAAAGCAAGTTTTATATTTAACAAAATTATTATAGAGAAAAAATGAATTACCAAACAAGTAAATGTGTTTAGCACAACTGTTATCTATAGTAGATTTCTTGAAAAGCATTACTGTATAGAAGCTTCTCAAAGTAGCGTTCAGGAAAAGCAAGTTTTATATTTAACAAAATTATTGTAGAGAAAAAATGAATTACCAAACAAGTAAATGTGTTATGCTATCAAGGAATGCTGACTTTAGAGATGACAAAGCTATGCCAAGCAGTCTTAACTATTAATGATCAAGCTAGGTCAAAACGCCTAGTACCCTACTAGAAAGAATTCTATTCTTGTCACTATCAAAATCTTATTCACAATCCTATATGAGGATAACACACGCATTTTCACTCAACAGTCATGAATCATCAGCACACTTGAGCATAAATAAAAGGGAATCATTAAATGTAAATCATCTGACGAAACA
Organism: Vanilla planifolia; assembly: GCA_023846275.1. Taxonomy (NCBI): domain Eukaryota; kingdom Viridiplantae; phylum Streptophyta; class Magnoliopsida; order Asparagales; family Orchidaceae; genus Vanilla; species Vanilla planifolia. The sequence goes on from CM043865.1 coordinate 39,263,495, forward strand.
AAAATCATGCATGTATATCAAAATAAACCTAAAAATCACAATCGATGCACACCTAGGAGGCTCACATTTTCTATTAATAGGAGGAGAAAGCTTACTTTTTTGGGAAGTAGACCCTTTCCTGCAATAAAATCTGAAACATGGAATATAGATGTTAGGTGCAAATTCCATGACCATGATATGAATCATAAATATTATATTGAAATTAATTTAGATTAACATAATATTTATAGAAAAAAAATCTAAAAAGGAGAGGTGAGCAATACCCACTAGTGCACGAAACCTTTCTAACCGTGCTTGGGCAATAATAACCAGCAGGACAAAACATCTCACCGCTACTCCCAACATCTGCCCATCTATCTGCACCACCGCAAGAATGATTTGTTTGCCCTGGAGGAGGTTGATAGTTATACCTACAAAAATTTTCTAGAAATAATTCATGAACTCCTCTATTTGAAAAAACATTAAGTAACATTTCTGTAAAAAATAAACTTACGGGTCACAAATACCAGTGGTGCTATTCAGTATTGCACGTGGACAGTACGCACCTAAGGGACATGCTTCATTTAATTTAAATAAAAAAACAAAAAAAACATGTTAGACACATGTTCTCAAATTAAATAATATGGTAAGACATCATGTTAAGTACTACAAAAAAATATACAACATAAAATGAAAAACTTAAGATAACTTGGGAGCAATATCAGGTACTAAAACTATGCATCAACACAAGATAAAAGTTTCCAATTCCTGATATTGAAAAGACAACTAATGCGGCAATAGCTTTCTCTGATACTAATAATTTTTTGGATTATTTTAGTGAGTTAATCTTAAATAATCTTAACGAATGCACAAATTACACCTAATTTCTTAAAGCAATTGCATTATCAACATGCATATAAATATAATTGCTTTGGGCACTCCTTAATCCCTAATCCCTATGTACTTCCTAGAATAATTGTTGACCAAGTTCAATCAATACTTGTATCTAAAACCTGTCCTTTGGCCATTAAAGCTCCTGCTCTTGCTTAGCTTCACATAATCTTCCAGGCTTTGGAAGTGGTGCCTCCAGATCTTTCAACAATTGCATTATCAACATGCATACAGATATAATTGCTTTGGGCAACTCCTAGATGCAACAACAATCTAGGATGCTCTATGTACTTCCTAGAATGATTGTTGAACAAGTTCAATCATTACTTGTACCTAAAACCTTTTCTCTGGCCATTGAAACTCTTGCTCTTGCTAAGCTCCACATAATGTTCCTTTTCTTAGGAGCAGTGCCTCCAAATGTTTTAGCACCAACATCTACAACCTTAGATTTTGTTATTTCTATCCAACCTGGACCTACTCTTCCTATTCCCCATGCATCAGGTTCATAAAGCTAGTAGAAGAGGAAATCTAATAAGTGTGGTGACCTACCATCTAAGAGAGCATTGCCATCCTATACAGCTCTCCCTATTCTCCTAAAAAACCTGTTGAGAGAACATGGCTAAATTAAAGATTTACCTTATGACTAATTTCCATGGACACAAAGATCTTGACGCTTACTTGTTGGAATTCAACATGGTGATGCCCCCACTAGTAGTTTCAAAAGCCTCGAGATGTTGAACCTTCACAACTTTTCTTAAAGTGTCCTACCCTTGAGTATATTTACAGGCTTCCACCTAGTTCTATCATCTCCTTTGATGACCACATCCAAGAATTCCAAGTGGGTCTCATCAATAACCATTGCCCCAAGAAGCTTGCTAACTACATTTTTACGCACATGCAAGAAAAGGACAAACCTCTTTGGAGATATCTAAAGCTCTTCAACAACGACACAAACCAGGTCAAGGAAGGAAACAACAAAATCCTTTAGCTGGACTTGATTGCAATTTACTAAACAATTCTCTCTCACCGCAAACACCACTCTACGAGAAGGACGAGAGTGCATTACTCGATACATTAACACATAAGAAGATTGTGAGAAGAAACCCCCTAAGCACAAGAGACTACCTAGGTAATCAAGAGCCCTATGACAAAGCCTCAACCCAAGAAACCTCTTCCTTAATAACAATAGCCATATCCACACAAAGACAACAACTATAACATCAATCACCACCTAAGACTTCCTTAAGGCAATCCCATGGACAACATAACCCAAGAAATGGTTTTGGCTAAGCTAAAGTGAGAAAGCTACCATAAGACTCCAAAGATCCATGAGGGAGAGATTCGTAAGCATCATAAATCCTTTGATCATAACATGCCTCACCCTACTCGTTAAAACATTGATGAAGGTGGCATCTGTTTGGTACCTATTCTCAAGGCCAAAGAACAAGCTCACCAAGCTTATGAGGTTGTTCAACATTAGTTTGTTCCGCTCATCCTAGAACTTCCACCTCTAGTTCTAAGAAAGAACCAATAAAACAATAACATCATTTATATTATATCTGGAGGCAATCATGCCACCTCTGAGATCCTCCCTCAATCAGCTCATGAAGGCCATGATTTGCCAAGTAACTCTTGCTTATAACCTCATAAATTTTTATTTTATAGCCCAATAATCCATGTGATGATACCTTGGTGATCACACCTATATTGAAACTTTCTTGGTCATTAAAGCCCCATCTTCATATAATTACATATTCATATAACTACATCTTCATATAATTACATCTCTCAATAACTTTCTATGCCATTTCATCCATAATTCACTTATCCCTAAAGTTTCTCACTCCCAATGGCATCATCATGGTTCAAGGAGATCTATTTCAATTCTATTAGTGTTACTTAACAACCTTTAAGAAGAGAGAAAAAAAAACTATAGAAGTTGAGAAAAAGAAATTAAAAAAGGCCAAAGTTGAGCACTTGGCCAAAGGAAATAGCATTAAGACCAACCCTAGAGAGACCTCAATTATCTTTGGGGCACTAAGAAAAATGTAGATATTTCATTCATCTTGAATGAAAATAAGAGAGCCACTATTCTCTCTTTATTAGAATATTACATAAAAGTACTCTTGTCAAAACCTACAGCTATAAATAATAAGCATCATGATATTGTCAAGCATGAAACAAATGAAGGCTCCTTAATGCAGCTTACATCAGCTTGTGTAATATCCAGTGAGTTATTCAAGATGGTGCATTTACATATACTTCACCAATTTACTATGACTTGCTTAAAAGATTTGTATCTCCTTATGAGGATCGATGAGTTGGACTCTAGATTAGGATTTAACTATCTATGTTTTTAGCACTGAATATAGGATAGTCTAGTATAAGGTTATACTATTTAACCACAAGAATGCAAAAACAACATACTAAAAGATGGTTGATTGAGTCTTTAAAAAAGATAAATCCTTGAGAAAAATTGCACGCCTCATGATGTAATTCAACATCATCCTTGAAAAGAATAGAGCCTTTTCACGATCATTTTGGAATTTAAGAGAGATCCTCGAGATATTCTGTCACAATCAATTGTATCTTCATCCTTTGAAGTGCAACATTGAGACATCCTATGCAAAATTACTTGGATACATGGTCTTAAAAAGAGGATTAAGGCTAATCACAAGAAAGTTAGAGCTCTTTCCAAAATTCTCTCTCCCAAGACAAGCATAAATAAATAAAAGCTACCTAGCCAAACTCAATCATTTCTTATCTCGATTAGCAGATCATTCGATCCTATTCTTTAAGGGAAATAATGTCTTAATTGAATAGACCGTTGAACGTGAGAAAACTTTACAGCAACTCAAGGAGTACCTCATCACTCTGATTCTTGAGTCCTAAACAAAGAGTTGCACCATGTTCACATTGTCACAATAAACATTGCCTCAACACAATCTTTGTATGAGAGCAAGAAAATATCCAAAAAACCAATCTACTACGTTAGCCATGCTTCAAGGATTTGGAGACTTATTATCCTCCTGTTGAGACACTGATGTTAGTCTAGTCATTATCTTTTATGGCCCTTGACCCTACTTCCAAGCTAGTTGTAAACCTCTCTAGAGGATCCTTCACTTATTCAAGGCATCCAATCGCCTCCAAAAGTATGAGGGGAACTTGAGGAATATGAGATCGATTGTCCTAATAATTTCCATTTGATTCAAAATTTTAACAGATTTTTGCACCAATGGAATAGTCATAAAACATGTCCAACCTAATATCCTATCACCCATGTGATCTCTATGGGTTGATGGAGCATACGGAGACTAAAGGAAAGGGTTAGGGAACACGCTTACCAACCTCAATGGTATCACGATTCAACAAGTCATTTGTGTCGCATTTCATGTCACCAACAACCAAGTGGAGTATGAAGTTTTGTTATCCAAACTTTACTTGACAAAGGGTTGCTAGTCAAGCATACAACCATCTTTTCCAACTCCCGGCTTTTAATTACTCAAGTTAGAGTTTGTCCAACACCCATGATTCAACACTAAAAAATTATCGAGAAACAAGCCCAAAACTGCTCTTAGCTTTCAACTTTGTAAACTTATAACAAATCCCTTGTGAGGATAATGCCATTGTGGATATCCTCTTAAGACTGAGGAACTTGGCTTTGCCGATTTATAAAAACTATCCATTCCAAGCATAAATCAACCTGAAGTTCTAGAGGTATCATCACCACAAATGGATGGACCCCTTAACAGAGTAACTTAGTGATGACAAACTCCCAACTTCTTATTGTGATGCTCAACATCTATCATCTACTATCTATGCAATGGAATTCTCTAGCACAAAGGCTAACTCAAGCCACTCCTTTGTTGCCTCAATAAGACAAAAACAACTCAAGTTCTTGAAGTTCTATGGGTTGATGGAGCATATGGAGACTAAAGGAAAGGGTTAGGGATCACGCTTACCAACCTCAATGGTATCACGATTCAACAAGTCATTTGTGTCGCATTTCTTGTCACCAACAATCAAATGGAGTATGAAGTTTTGTTGTCCAAACTTTACTTTACAAAGGGTTGCTAGTCAAGCATACAATCATCTTTTCCAACTCCTGGCTTTTAATCACTTAAGTTAGAGTTTGTCCAACAACCATGATTCAACACTAAAAAATTATCGAGAAACAAGACCAAAACTGCTCTTAGCTTTCAACTTTGTAAACTTATAACAAATCCCTTGTGAGGATAATGCCATTGTGGATATCCTCTTAAGACTGAGGAACTTGGCTTTGCCGATTCGTAAAAACTATCCATTCCAAGCATAAATCAACCTGAAGTTCTAGAGGTATCATCACCACAAATGGATGGACCCCTTAACAGAGTAACGTAGTGATGACAAACTCTCAACTTCTTATTGTGATGCTCAACATCTATCATCTACTATCTATGCAATGGAATTCTCTAGCACAAAGGCTAACTCAAGCCACTCCTTCGTTGCCTCAATAAGACAAAAACAACTCAAGTTCTTGAAAAGGTTCATTGTAGAGAGTGTGGTATTCACTCCTCTAGGTGCATGATCTCCTAAAGAATTTGCAACGACTTTTCTTGACCTAAGCTCAAAAAAAATGTCTATAACTTTACACACCGATGTCAAAACTACTAAATTCATGCCAGCATTAACTATCTGGGTCTCTATGATCAATCAACGTTTCATGGCCCTTTGCACTTTGGAGAATGAATTTTCTAGGCCCTTTTCCAAATAGCCTTTGAGGACTGCACACATCTCTTGTACTTGTTAACTGCATGAACAAGTGGAACAAAGCAAAACTCATAGTCAAATAAACCATGACTAAGGTACATAAATTCCTTTGGCCTGGAATCTTTCAGAAGTTTGGAGTTCCACTAGCTATTGTAACTAACAAAGACACCATATTCCAAGTAAAATATTTGTAAGAATTTTACCACTCCCTCAAGACATAAAATGGAGTGTTTGTCTATGATTCATTTGAGAATTGATGGAAAGTTGTGATCACCAATAAGAATCTTCTCAAAATGCTAAAATCAAAGTGTTGGTAACTTTCTCTTGTGACCATCTAGTCCCACGCACATGTGAAGTCTTTCATCACCAAGGTGTTGGTAAGTTTATTCTTACCTGGAAGACCATACATGATCAAAGATGTGCCCAAGAAAACACGTATAAACTTCAAATAGAGGATAACACTAAACCCCCATCGAATCTAGTTTAATTATTAGGCTCATTTTTCCATTTGTAATCAAATAGCACCCAAACAATAGTTTGAGCATCCTCTTTAAGCCAACCGCTTGTATTCAATCAAGGTTCCTTGTACGTTTTTATCATCTTGAATTCAAACAGCTGTCATATCCATGATTGGAAGACAATTCATGCTACAAGGTCAATATGTGGACAAACATGCGACTTTATTAATGGGACAAGGGGAGTCTCCCTCGAGAATAGCTTGGTAAGCCAATGCACTTTGGCTTCAGGCAGTGGTGGCCCATCTAAAGCTTTTCTATTAACATCCCCAAGGACCTTCAGCTCTCTCAATAGTCCTTGCATGTAGATCCATTTGATGTCAGTTTAACAAGGAAGTTGGGATGTTGAACAATTGAGCACCTATTAGATCTAGAAAAAATATATTCCTGAAGCACTTTGGGGATTTCTTCAGAAGCAGTAGATATCAGTACCAATCCAACGTTAAAGACAGTCACTTTTCCTCTAAATATCTAGCAAAGCAGAAGATTACGATGTTTGGGGCTTGTTGCACTAATGCAATCCCATGGTGCTCTACCACATCTCATAAAAGTCTTGAAAAAGAAGGTAAAGTTCTAGTATCAAAAACTCTAAGATGAAGGCAATGGTCTCTTGATGCACAATCTTTGGCAAATCAAAGTATGTTGGCGCCACCAAATTGATCTAAGGGTAAAGGTTAAATTTGCCAAAATCTACCTTGTAGATGTCCTTCATCTTAATTATTACAACCCAAAATTTGTCACATCCGTTAAAAAGTTGTGTTCTCCATATCCTAGAACGATCATAAAAGGTAAGAGAACTTTGGGTTGCAAAGAGAAGCTAATAAGAGGGAAAATATCTCTACTTTATTATATCCAGTTTGAAAACCTAGCTTTAGATCATGTCATTAAACCTAATCCTCATCAACTGGTAAAGAAGACCCAAGCAATCTACCAGTTTAGTTCACAAAGCACCTAGATCCTTTTAAGCACTCGATTGCATCAAAAGGCTCTTCAGATGCCCATTTATGAGTACCCACAATGTGATTATCACACAATTTCCTAAGCAAAAGTATAATTTTTATTTTGTCATCGACTTGCTACACAATACTTGTCTAATAAAAAAACATACACACAAAGAAAGTCACAATACTTGGCTAGTTCATATGAGGGCTGCTCCAACAAACCTTGATTCTAGATTGAAGTTGTCTTTTCTCTTTTCACAACCTCGTGCGCTTCTCCTTAAGCTTCTCCTTTGCCTTGACATTCTTGTGAGTCAACATCATGACTCCAATCTTGTTGGATTGTAGCTTGTAGAACTCAAAGAAAGTCATTAGACATTCCTAAGAGTTCTATAGCCTTGAGGATGCTAGCAACGAGCAAAATTTGGGCTGCCTTCTTCAGCTCACCTCTCCATAATCTTTGCAAGTCATTGAGCTTCTAATTTGCTCCTTCCTTCAAAGCCCAAAATAACTTCTCACACTAGTTTGCTCCTTCATAAAAGCTATCATTTGCCCCAATAATTGATTATGTTCTACCATGTTTCCTAAATAAAGCAGTAGATGAACTTGTACTAGCTATTTTTCATACTTAAAGAATTCATTTTCTTTCATTAAGACATGTTGAGCCCTCTTGAGCCTAGTGTTCCCTTTTAACTGAGTAACTAAAAATGTTCATGATCTCTGACTACATTTCAAAAGACAAAAGTGGTGTCTTACCAACATTTTGTTTCTACTATTTCTCAACTATAGGCCTTGTGGTTCTTTCTATTCTTATAATTAGATCTATTAATAGAGAAATATCTTGAGTTGGCACCTTTATGTGCTCTTCTATGTAAGGGTTTTGCCATAATAATCGTAGCTGATGATTGTCACTTAGCTTCATAAGATTTCTTTTTTATTTGCTCATTTCTTCTAAGAAAGTGACACACCTCATCATGTTGTCCAAGAGATTTAGATGCAAACAAATTGGAAGAGGAAACATCGTAGCAAAAATTAGGTTTCCCTTAAAGAAGATGAACAAAGCAGTGGACTACTTTATAGATTTTAAAAAACTACCTGATGTGACATCTTAAAGTTTAGCATTTTGATGCACTCATTATGTCACTTGGATCGCATTGTTTGACATCCAAGGAAACGCTATGCACACTGCTCATGTAGTTAGTTGCCATCGTTAAGTCTTGCCATGAGAGGCAAATCAGGTTCTTCATAAATAAAGAATCAGGTCAGGGAGAAATGTTTGACTAGTTGTTCATGTATAGCCTTATCAGGTTGCATGTCGCTCATGCTGGCTTGACCCAAGAGCAATCAAGTTCATCCAAATCTTGTGCCAAGTTTTCAAATCTAACTCATCCCAAAGCCTCAAGTAGTTATGCTTTGCCTCATCCATATCACACAAATATCAAAAGTAATGTAAAACTATCCTAGCCTCAAGTGGTATAAGCCCAAGATATTTAAGAGAGCAAACCTGATCCAAAGAAAAAAAAATAAAGATTCATAAGGAAAATGTGACCCAAGAAGAGATGAGTCTTAATTGAAAAGAAGTGGGAGGCAATTACCAATTATTGTGGATAGAAGCTACTCTCCAAACTCAGTTAAGGCATTGCTTCCAAATATTTCTTTGCTCTCAAGTTGTAATGAAACCCCTAATGTGTGCTTGAGGGCTCTCGAGACTTTTCTAGTCTTTCCTCACTCATTCCCATGCTCAATGTCCCCACAAAAAAATCTCACAATACCACCTTCCCCTTTACATGGTCTTGGGAATATCTTTTGTAATCCTCCTGTCCATAGCAAAGTAAAGTCGGCCATCATTCCACTCCATTTTTCCTTTTTTTGGGTTTTTCATGTAAACTATCATCCCAATTACTTATCTTTCATCTTCCTCCATGTGTGTCAAGTAAATAACTACCTCACATCAGAATCCCAAATTTACAAATACCAAGAGAAACAATTTTCCACACCATGTTGTGAATTTTAGTCTTGAATTTGATTTCTGGTTTGCAAATTATCGATACAATCACTTTGTTGACTAATCAAATATGAATATGTTAATGGAGAAAAATTAAATATGGATTAAACCTACTGCTTGATGCTATAATGTTTAGTACACTAAATGTTAAAAATCAATCTGGCCTCTAATATTCTCTTATGTATGTCCGACATCAGGTTTTAGCATCAAATCTCAGTTTTCAATTATAACTTGTGTTGCCCATCCACATGTAAAGGAACAAACTAGGAAATCACCTACAAAAACATCATATCATGGTTGCATCACATTCACGTCAAGATAGGTCAGTAGCCAATCAATTGTAAAAATTGTGTTTTAGTACAAGATTTAATGCTTTCTTAACTGTAGCTAATTAGTTTTAATAGACTTGCAATCATTAATTTTTGGATATGCTGACACAAGTTTAGATCTTAGAATTCTCTTAGACATCTATTTTATGGACCTTGGTTCCATTCAAATCATAACTATTGTCATCAAATCTTCAATGTGGAACAATGGTCGTTTCTCCTTAATTGCAACAAATCAACAAGCATAAGTCCAACAATTTTTGTTTCGCCAATACTTTCTTTTTTTGGTATCTTATTCCGATATCTTGATATCATTGTGTTATTTGATTCCATTGTATGGAGAAATTTTCTAGTTATGGATTCAATATGGTAGGTGAATATTGGTGTAATTGTAGTTTAATGAAATAAAATTGGCTGTGGTCTCGCTTTCCTACAAAAAGAAAACAGGTAGAGATAGATTTGTGACAAAAATAACCGCTAGAGTTCGAGGGAGATGTAAATGCCCCCTAATTAGAGGAACTTCGAGGAGAGGGTAGGCCAAATTTTCAAATTGTTAACTCAAATCCTTCAAGTCTATATTGTTGCATCAAATGTCTCGTCATTACCGTCACTAAGAGTTGGTCACTATCACAAACCTAAAGACACAGAGGATATACTAGCATACTATGAGGATGAGGAAGATATAACTAAAAAGGCTAAAATCATTGCACCTACCTAAGAAAATTAAACAGTCAGAATCACGATACCAAAGTTTTCAATGTTAGTTGGCATATCATGGGTATAAAAAACTATGACATTATGCTAAGAATTGTCATAAGAATAAGAAAAACTCAGAAATTGAAAAAGCAGCCAATGCAATAATTGCACTTTGGAGGCTAAGATGGAAGATAAAGACAATACTAATGAATTTAATTATGGAAATGTTCCTGGTGACCATGAGGATGATAGCCATTAGTCATGAGGTAAATTATGGTCATAGCTCAATCAACTGAAGATTGACAAATGATTAATATTTTTCATACCTTATTTAAATGTTGGGAGAAATCATGTAAACTAGAGATAGATGGGAGGTAGTTATATGGAAGTGTATAAGATTGTGTTGTCTAAAATGAACCTTAAGGGAAATCCTCATCCACACAAGGCTGTATGAGTAAATTAGAGAAATTCCTATGACTAAAAGTTATTGTCTTACTTGAAATAGGTATTTATTTAGATAAAATCAGGTTCTATATTTTGCTTGTGGATGTCAGTCATATTCTACTTGGAAAACCTTAGTTATATAACTTAATGTTATACACAACATAATAGCAAACACTTATTCATTTAGGGTTAGCAGGAAAAAGATTACTTGACATCTCACCATATTTAAGGATTCTTTTAAGTCCCTCAATATTTTAGATAAGAAAGAATTAAAGAAGAAACATTTTGATTGTGGCAAATATTATAACAATAAGAATCTTAGGTGAAGATGATTTCTTACCTAAGATAGGAACTTATTAAAACAATAGAAAGGTATCCATTAAAAAATGTTAATAACCATAAGTAATATTCAATGTATTATAAACTTGGTGTCAAGATCATCCTTCTCGAACTAGCCCAATTACACTAACTGTCAAAAACCAATGGAGTTGCCTAAGAAGAGGCTTGTTAAATCCCTTAACAAAGATTCAATACAAGCTACAAGTTTTGATACATTTGAATGGAAGCTCTTGTATGGATCTAATATGACTGAAGAAAATGTGTGAGGGGTAGCGCGAGAGAGTACAGATTATGTAAGTTAAAATTTTCCAAATTCTTTTGAAAAATTCTTTTTCAAAACTTTAGTATTTAAATAAAAATCATGACATTGATATTACTAATTTAATTATAACATCTAACCACAAACAAATTAAATGAAATAATTAAAAAGTCAAGAGATTTTTCAAGTGATATGACTCCTAATCAATTGAGTCTACATCTATAACTAAGCCAACTATAGGCATGTCTTTTCTTTTCACTCATTTTCCTATGTTAGTGGAGAAAACAGTACAAGTGTATTTTTTTCTTAGAGGCACAAACATAATCTCTTAAATCTTTTCCTATGCTAAGTCTTAACTCTTGGTAGTTCATTAAGTTCAACACTAACCTCTCTTGATTTTTTTTATAAGCTCAAATCAAACCTAAACTTTTACATAATCTAAACTCTAGCCTCTCTAAATTTTTGCAAACTCAAATGTAAAATAACCTTTTACATAGGCTAAGCTCTAATTTTCGATTTTTTCAAGGCTCAAATCTAACTTTTTCAACTAGTCTTACATAAGGCAATTCATATCATTTATAACTTAGAAACCTTAAGAAATAAAAGAATATAAAAGCAATAGTAACAAAATTGCATAAGAGTTATGTGTAAAAAGAGTGTTATAATGAAAAAAATGAGCGAGTTAGACGGACCACAACTATGCACCTTAGATTTCTCCAAATGGATATCTCTTAATAATTGGATGCTTCAGTTTTAGATTCCTCCTAATGTGATGATACTTAAAATAAATAGGAAGAACACTTGTTCTCCTAAAAATTTTAAAAATCCAATAGCAAGAAAATGAAAATGTAGAGTTTTCTGTTCCTACCAAAACTTACCTTTTCCTCCCAAAAGTATTTCTACAATTATAGCAATAATAAGAGGATAAAAGCTTTCTATATATCCTCCCAAAGTGATGGTGAAGATAGCAATAAGAGGAGGGAATGAATGCAAGATATGCAATGCAAAATTTCCAATTTTTTCCAATAATATGCTTTTAGAGCATTAACTTAATTTTAAACTTTAAATGAATTTACAAAAGTATAATCTAACTATCAACAAGCTTAAGAGAATCTTAAATATCCATATGAACAGTTGCTAACATTTAGAAATGGCTACATACAAAAAAATCCCAAACCCAATGTTCTGAAAAAGTAGTTGTTACTGCTCATGTTCCGCATGCATTTGCCTTAATTTTTCTCTGATTTGCATGCATGTGCCTTGGCAACTCTCTAACGTTAATTTCAATGTAATGTGCACAATTCTCAGGTTAGTGCATGCATTTAACAAATTGGTTGCAGGGTCTCAGTTTCACACGTGCAATAAACACCTTGCATCTATGTGCCCTCCGCGAGCTAGATAAACAAAGCTCAGGTCCACTCGAATGCAATAGACTTTCTTTAGATCAACATGCCCCTACCATGCAACTCAAATTTTAAAACAAATTTCCAAGTCCAGCTTTCAAAATCCACTTTTTGTAAGTTAGGGAAAATATAATACACAAAAATTGTTTTTAATAATATATATATAAATATATTTTAAAATTTAAAAACAATATAAGAAGTAATTTAATTAAATTAAACTAATTTAATCTATTATATGATAATATTAATTATGCCTAAACATACTATAAATTATAAAGACATGTGTGCGTAAGTGTGAGTGTATAAGTGCAATAGTCCTAATTTAAACAAAAATCAAAGTGTAATTTTTTATATAAGTTCCTTCAAGCTTTGCAACTTAACATGTTAATGAATTTATGCTTTGTCTTCCTTGAGTTCCATATCATGTGTTTTACTTTTTGGTGCATAACTTGAACGTCATGCTAAAACTCTTCTCGACTCCATAAGATGTAGATAATCTTCTTTTATCTATCTTTATTGAAAAAAATGTTTATAACGAAAAAAATTATCTTTCATGTGTTCGAAGTACATAAGCTAAGATGATGGCTCACATCTTTAGACCTTATATCAAAAATTTATAGTAGTTTGCTTCAACAATATTTTCGTGTATAACAGATTTACTTTAGATCATATAATTCATTTAAGGACCACCTTTTAAGGTACTTTGGATAAAAAAACCTTTATATGAACTTAAGTATTTGATGATGGAATTAATATTTATCCAATTATAATAAAGCTATTAGAGAGTGACCATATATGAAGCAAAAATCTTTCACAATTTAGCTAATTTATGCATAATATTCTTTGGAAGATTTAGTATTATAATGACACCAAATACTAATCATCTTAAGAAAGATGATTTCAAGTTATCAAAATCAATATCAAGAGCTTTCCAACTAATTAAAAAAAGGCTGAGTGCACTTGCTTTGAGACCCTGTAATCTCTTCAAGGTTTTTTTAAGTTTGGTGTGATATTTCGAACAAAGATATTTGAGGAGTCCTTAGGAAGGATATCCTATTAGTATTTTAGTGAAAAGCTCACTAAGTCAATATTGAACTACTCTAACTATGAATAAAAGCCATATGTAATAGTACAAACTTTGAGACAATATAGACATCATATGTTTCCAAAGTTCTAGAAAGAGTTGCATACAAGAACACAAGTTTTAAGACACCATGAATATTAACTACTACCTAAAAAGTTTATTATCTATAGAGTATACTTCTGTGTTGAAGCATTATAAAGGTAGTAAAGACATAAATGCTTATTCGTTTAGTTACATATATTCTATAATTATTGTGAAGGTTATCAGGTTTGAGAGAATTAAAGATAACATCTCAAATTGTATCGATTTTGGGAGTATCTAGTGATCTACTGGAGTTCATGTGTGTAGACATTGTTAAAGATGATTTCTTATTTAGAAGAATCAAATTATTTGTTCCAAATACTAAGAAATTTCATAGTTTCGAAAATACATATGAGAGGTTTAAAAGGTCAGCTTGGTACGTAAAAGTTCATATAAAAGTTGAATATAAGTTCTAAGATAATTTCTCATTGTAGAACTTATCAAATGGTTAAGGGTGGTAAGCACAACTCTAGTTTTGAATAGGCCTTGGGAAGATTTTAACATGGACTTCATATTGGAGTTGTCCCAATCCTTCCAAACACATTATACTAAATAAATAGAAGTTCATAATTTTTAAAAAAAGCTGATTTTATTCCTTAAAATAGAATTGATAATACGTCTCATATAAACAAGATATATTTTAAAGAGTTTGTTAAGTTACATATTGTTTCTAAGACTATAATATCCAACAAATATATCAAATTCACAAGTTACTTTTCGAAAGCCTTTTGAAGACTTATAAAGAATAAACTATCATTCTACACTTCCAAAAGTTCACAAACCAATGGACAAAGAATAGAGTTTAAGAAATTGATTTAGATGTTTTGTACATGAAAACAAGTCTAATTAAGGCATAATAATACCTTAAGAAAAATATACTAATTCTAACTACAAGTTGGATTATCTCTAAATGAAGTAATACGTGAGTACAAAACACATTTTCTTATGGATTTATTTCCATTGTTCATTGTATATAGGTTCAATTTGCACAACACTGCATGCTTTTTGTAAGTTTATATGAAATTAGCCATCTCTTATGACATTATTGGAGTAAAATATTTTGAGTGATGGAGAACACAAACTTTTGAGAGAATCATGAAGAGATTGTCATCTAGGACCCTTAAGTTGACCAATAAGGAAATAGGTCCATTTTGGAGTTTGGAGGAGAATAAGGAAAAATGCTTATGAATTAGAAATGCCTCAAGGTTTGGACAGTCCATCTCATGTTTGTTGTATCTAATTTCATTGCATACAAAGATTCTCCTAGAAAAGCCTTAAACTTTTCATTTGCACCATCACCGTGTACTTGTACTTCTCCTAGGTTGGAAAAAGTCCATAATACTGAAATTTCTATTGATTCACATGTTGAGGCTACTATATCTAACTTGGTTACTACCATGGATGATCATTTGCCTACTGATTTAGTTACTACTATAATTGTTAGTTCTATAAGCATGATACTTCAAAATGTTCAAGCTCTAGAGATGATTCTAAGTGATTAGATTGTAAGATCCACTGATGATGGCCTTTAGAGGTACCTAATTTGTTGGAAGGATAAGCCTAATTTCACAGATACTTGGATTAACCAAAAACATAAAGATATTAGGTGCTGAAATGTTGGAAAAGTAATGGCATGATCACTCACCGAATTCAAATAGGGTAGAACTCAACATGAACGAGTGCTATGTCTACTGTTAAAAAGTGGAGCTAGACGAGACACTATGTATTCCATGTTATCTGGTTGATTAACAAGACATGGCTTGATATATCTACACAAATCTGTTGCATAAAATAAACTCCAAAATTTAAGGTCTCCTCTAGCAAGTTGAATGCATCTACATCTTGATAAATGTTAAGCATTGAACGAGACTTTCTTAAATTCAAGTCATCATATTAAGAACTAAAATTATGAAATAGAATAATCAGTCCAAAAAAAAAAAAAAAAACAAAACATGAGTGATTAGGGACTGTTGTGTTAGATGCTATACAACTTGATTTGATTTCTCAAAGCTCGCTGTAGCACACAAGTCTATTATGCTCCTCTCTAAGCCAACAAACCTTTTTTTCTTCATTTACACATGTTCTAAACTATCAGATTTTTGCAATTCTTTAATTTTCAAGATCAACTTATTTATTGACATTCCTGTGTTGCTAATTCCATTTGCTTCAAGATTTTAGTTTGAACATCACATAAATATTTATTCATCAAGAAAAATAGATAATATTATATCAAAATTTTAAACCTCTCATCTTGTAATTGACAAGTCTGGGTAACAAATAATATCCTAAGTCCTCATTCATGAGTTCTTTCGAAATTTTGGTATAAGGGATAGAAATACTATAAATTTATATTTTTTGAGTTCTTTTGACCCTCCATATGTTTTTGGTTTTATTTTTTTAACAATTCCAATTCCCTAAGAAAAAAATAAGAAAGTTTATCTTTTGAGATGGATAAAGTTTGGATAATTAAGAATAATAAAATTTATCCATTCTCGATTATGTCGCACAATTCAAGAGCTTGTGATTCGAGAAACATAATGAAATAAGAAATAGCCAAAAAAAAGTATACAAATCATCAACCAATTACATTGATCATTTATTTTTGATTAGATATATTTTTTTGTGGTGAGAAGCTAAAGAAAAAACTCTTTAGCAGATAATGTCAATAAAAATGAAAAAGACAACTGCTAAATTAAAATTTGTGGTTATTAAGATAAATCTAGCAAGTGTGGTTAGTTTTTCTAGCAAAATAAGATTATATTATAGAACAAAAGAAAAGGGCTCTACATATAATTGGAATTTTGAAAATATATGAGCTATAAAATAAAAAAGTAAATAATAGAAGCATAATGGGATGAAAGTGAAAAAAAGCCTATATCATAATTAAATCACAAACAAAATGGCAATTACTTGTCATGGATTTTGATATGTAGTGGAGATATTGATAAATAAATATGATGAGCATGACTACTTGAACAAAATTGATAATCCATGCTGAGAAAAATAGCTCAACAATAAGTATAGAATGAAAGAAATGATCATTCTTAAAGGCAAGAGTTATGGACACATACGTATCATGCACGTAATACCATGAGGGCAGAAGAACCCCTCACAACAAGGAGCACAATCCTGCGTTCTAGAAGGTATATTTGAGGCATCATTAAGTCGAACTTTATTGTTCTCTCCAAAGCTACATGCCCATCCTGGCTCACAACCAGAGGCCCAAGAAGTAATATTGCAGTTCCGGTTAGGCCTCAAGAAATTACTCTTTCCCCCGTTAATGAAGAAACTGCTGAAGTAGAATTTTATTTCTGCTGCCGTACATAGTCGTGAAGTGACATCCCCTGTTTATTAAATTAACTCAAAATGCGTGATTCAGCATATAAATGACAAAGAAGAAAATAAAGGTTATAGAAAACATAGAATAAGCTTGTAGATAATCTAAATGTCAAAATTCAGCCGTTGCAAATTATGTTCGGAAGATCAAATGTTGCCAAAAGTATAGCCATTCAGTTCTTCAACAAAACCAGTGCAAGTTGTTGGCAAGCAGACTGAAGTAATCAGTTCACAAGTAATGACAAGGTGGCTAATTAGACAAGTGAAACTTAGTAACAAACTCACACAACAAGATTGGATATGCATAAACTGATGATATGAGTTGTACTTCTTGGAACTGATATCACAATAAGGAATCAAAGCCTGGTAAAAGCAATAAGTTTAAAGTCATCAGGATAATCCCCCTTCAATAACCAGCCCATTTGAGCTTTGTTACCTATTATCATATGTTGTGTTTAAACTTCAACCAGTAGTAACTACTGAGCCTATCAAAGAAATTCTAACTATAATTATGAAAGAGGTCATATTGAATCAAGATACAGATTGATGTAATTGAAAGACTACAAAGCCATCACCTAATCTACCCTAGTTGTAAATGAAATGGACAAAATTTTTTACTCATTAAAAACTTGCTGGATGTTTGATTTCAACATCAAGAGGTGGACTACTAGGAACTATAACAAAAAGGAGCTCAATTGAAAGTCTAGTACAGCTTAGGAAAGGGGAAGCGAAAAATATTCACCAGGGGGCACAAATAATCTCAAGCATTCATGCCGATGGAACTAGAAAAGAATACAACTTGTCCAAGACTTCTCAATGGGATTGCTAAAGGATAGTCACTAACTTGACCTAAAATGAGTTACAAAAACATTCGAAAATATTTATCATGCAAAAATTGATTAGAAGAAATGAAAGAGGAACATTTTGATGAAAACTCAATTGATTTCTAAATTCTTCAAAGAAGAGAGAGAGAGAGGGAGGGAGTGCCAGAGATGACCTTACCCTTACAAACTCTTAGAAGAAAAAAAATCTCAGAGATTTTTTTTTCTTCATCTAACAAATACAAAGAAATTATGTTTGAAATTTTGGTAGGGTTTTCAAAAGGAATAACCCTTGTCATAGGGCCCTATTTCAAGAAGAATAAAGTGGTAGAAGATGGACAATTTCATCTTCCACATGGAATTTCAATAGTTAGCTATTTCAACAATTGGAGATGATCCTATGCAAGATCCAAATTGGCAAAGCTAGTTATATAAATATCTGATGTAATTGTTGATTTCCAGAAGACTTGGTATAACACTAGAGTTGGTCATTGACCAGAAAGACATTCGGGCCGACCACTCAAGCTAGTCAAGCTCAAAACTATTTTGGGAGAGCTTGAGCATCAAAACAAATGCTCATATCTTAATCAATCTTAAAGGCTACCTGTCGAAATGGTTGTTCAAGGTCAAGCCTTTAAATATTAGCAAGCCCGAGCCTAGACTAGGAACAATTTTTGTAAGTATAGGTGACAATTTTCTCACGAGATTACTATTATAACAAAATAAAATAATAAATCATTTAAAATTAAAGAAACTAACTAGTAAATCTTATTATTTAATATACAAAAATGCTTTACTTAAACATTATAATGGATTTAAGTATGCTTCTATTTTAATTCCACATACTTCAACCTCTAAATTAATTGATTAATTTTGTTAATCATATTGTTGCTTTGAATTTTATAGGCACTGGAAAGCCCATTAGCCCAAACGGGCTTGGATAACAAACCCAATTATAAGGCTTGGCTTGAGCTAAGATTTCAAATAACAACATCAAGACCAATTGGGTTAAACCAACACCAAGCCCGGCCTAACCAAATGAACAAATCTACAAATGACATATCCTTTGAGTAATATTTTGGCTTTAAAAAGATAAGATCCTTTGATGCAAAGTGGGAGCTATTATTAAGTGCCACATGTTCCTTGATTGGGAGAAGGCAGTTACAAGTTTACCCTACTCCCCAAAGCTCTGTGCACAACTATCTCCAATGTCCTCAAGAAGTAAGCAATGGGACAATATTTTACTTCTTCGAGATTCATCAAGATATTAGTGCTGATATGATCTTATCTTGTGACTGAGATTAGATCTGTCAACTTCTGCAATCTCAAATATTCTACACAAATTAATCGGATGTTTAGAATTTGATCTGCTTTTGCATACCGTCAAATTATGATCAAAGCCCAACTTAGTCAACGGACTGGAGAAATGCATAACGGAAATCAATGTTAAAACGAAGTGCAACATCATCCAATAAGTATATAGAGATCACACCATTGGTATCCTTGATGCAATTTGCTAAGAATCCCAAGTCCGCGGAGAAGTTGAACGCGCCATTCCAGTCCTTCTCCCTGAAAAAACGAATGTTTCCACAAGTGATCAACTCCATTATCAGCAATAGTCAAGAAAGACGAACAGTGATTGGCGACCATACGGGTCCTTGATACAGAATCCGAGATGCTGGCTGATATCGAGAGTGAAACTGTCGCTGTAGTTCATAAAGCGGTTATACACCACTTGGGTGAAGTAGGGCACCGCCGAGGCTGAGCCGTCGTCGGTGGCAGCACCGACGACGTCCTCCTGACACAGACAAGCAGAAAGGTAGCTCAAGAAGACGGCAGCGATGAATGCGGAGGATGAAAGAAGGCGAACTGTTGACATTTCGAACGCGCTTGACTGGGGGACGGCGAGCTTCAGGTAACCGCCGGAACTGTTGCCGACAACGAGGTGAGGTAGCAGTGGGACTTTTGTTTTAAAAAAGTCTTCTGGGGGTCATTGATTGTCAAGAAAAACTTCCATCCATCCGCGTACGCCGGCGATGCCCCATCCAGGATTCCAGCCTGGTGACGATTGAGTCTTTCCTATTTTTGAAAGCTTCCCAGTCTAACGGCGTCTTTTACATAATTAGTATGATCAGCAGCAGCTTTTTTGAAATACATTACTTAGTTAACTATTTTTAAGCTTTATTGTCCACAGTGCAATGAATTATTGAACCCGACGTGATCCCCTTCATCGTTTAGACTACTAAGTTCCAACGGCATCCTAATCTGAATTAGAAATAAAGGTTTACTTTTTTTTTTTTAATATTGTTGATATGAAAAGTTTATTTTTTTTGTAATTGACTTAAGTTGATTTGTTGCTCTAATATGTTGTTATTGATGTCAAGAAAAATATAAATATACAAAATTTATTATAAAAAATATGTTGAACAAAAACAAACCACATGCTTATGATATTAGGATAGAGAGATAATGGAAGATATTTTAGTATATTTATTATATATGATATAAGTTGACCAATCGATGGGCTAATTGAAAAGAGCCAAGGATTTAGTTTAGTACATTTAGTTGTTTTAAACGATCACTTTTGTAAAAAAATTTAATAAATAATTTTTTTTATGTAATATATTATTACTAGACATCTAATTTATTGATATTATATTGTTTACGATCATGACTCTTTTAAAATAACATCAAAATGGTATCAAATTTTGTCAGTATGTAGATATTTGATAAAAGTAGACAAGTAAGATGTTCAGGCAGTATTAGGTTGAACAAAGGAATATACATAATTTTTAAATAATGCCGACAATAAGATAATATAGATAATTATTGATGTTTTAGTCGTCATTATTTAAATAATATTTATTCAAATAGGCTTCCACATGTTAGCTATTCATCCATTGGCTTACACTGCAATACCATTATTGATTATAATTTAATGGAAAACCATTTTGAATTGGTTTCTCGAAATATAAATAAAAAATTGCAGAAACGTTAATTTGTAATTAAAATTTATCAAATAAGAAAAGGATATCAATTTAGATATTAAAACTATGGATTCGAGTATTTTGAGAGAGGTGCACCATATGCAAAATGTCAAAAGGGCACCTTCAAGTACTCAAAATTCTTTTGTATTCTGAAAAAACAAATAGTATGGAACACTTTTTCCTATCTTTTATTTTGATTATTTTCTACACAAAATGCAAGAAAAATTAATAAGCTATCCCATAGTGGAACAAATCACAAAATGTAATCATTCTTTCAAAATACAGACTATGTCTTAACTTTTTCATGAAAAAATACATAATTCATTGATTTCATTGCACTCCCCAGCTAATAGTTTTCTTGTTAAGATAATGCACATCAATTTTGTTAGTTTTCATTTATTTTCATTCTTATTTACAAAGAAGCTTAACTATAATAATTCACTCGAGAAATAATATAGCAATTGAACCTCTGTAAATAATAAAAAAAAAAAGGTTACAAAGGTCATTCAAAAGACAGAGACTACATGATAGCTTAAGAAACCCATTTCACTAAATAATTAGATTGCAGTGAGATGAGGTAAAAAGCTTAAAGCATCCTGGAGGAAGCAAAACCTGAAGTGGTCGGATTCAATTGGCAACGGCTGCAGCTGCTTCGCATCTTTCTGCTTCAGGAAATGCTGCTGCTTCAGAAAAGCTGGGAGCTTTTGGTGTCAAGCCCAGAATCTTGAACATCTGTTGGTCGGCATCAAAGTCATTGTTTGGAGTTGTCAACAACTTCTCGCCGGTAAAGATGGAATTAGCACCGGCGAGGAAGCAGAGCGCTTGCTCCGGGATGGAAAACCTCACGCGACCAGCGGAAAGTCTAACCATTGCCTTTGGCATTGCGATTCGTGCGGTGGCAATCATCCGGATCATTTCCCAGATTTCCACGGGCTGGAATAGAGAAAAATCGTTTTAAGACTTTGGGAGTTACAAAATTTGTCACATATTAGTAAAGTTTTAGTTTGTGATTCAACGAGACAGTCCAAAATAACAAATTTAAATGTCGGATTGTAAAGATGAAAACTGAAAGCATGAATTGATATAATTATAAAGAAGAGCATTTAACTCAATTCATGCTCTTAAGGAACTTTAAAGCAAATTGAATTAGCATTACCTTCTGGTGTTGAAGGGGAGTACCCTTGACAGCAACTAGTGCATTAATAGGAATGCTCTCTGGTTGAACTGGAAGGGTAGCAAGCGTATGCAGTAGACCTACACGATCTTCTTCTGTCTCACCAAGTCCTATAATTCCACCTAAATGCAACATGAACAGCACGTGTCATTTCAAACTGTAACCAATAGAACTACAAGTGTATGGAAACAAGCAAGGAAGAGAATCGAAGGATTGCACAAAGAAGAAAAGACAAGTTGAAAACAGAAGAATTAATTCAAAATTCAAAACCCCGGTGAAGGATGATATTTGAGCACTGAGATGCTAAATTCAATGATTTAAGTTACCATGACAAAAATATATCAAATATTGATTGATGTCATAAAATTATTCCACTTTGAAGCAAATTGGAAACCTTAAAAGCAGGTAACAATATCAACAAAATTTTAATTAGAGATGTACTGGCAGGACTAATCGGCAAACTCAACAATAAAGCGCACCAAATCCTAGCTCTACACACAACATTTCAATCGAACATTAAAATTAAACCAAAATTTGCAGTCATGTTGGCAATAACTTTGTCTGAGGTGTTATGGTGGATGATGAGAAAATGACAAAAAGACTACTAACAAGGGATCACATGTAAATTGTTGTGTTCATGCTGATTGACCAATCAGCTAGGTAATGTAGGCATGTATTTTTGGTAATTTCATTCTCTTTTCAAGAAATATGTGGCTAGGGCTTATCTTGGCAAAGGGTTGTTAGCATCAAGGAAGAGGAGAGTGAGCTAAGCAAGGTCAAGGAATATTTGGGGTAGAAGATTTTAGAATGACAAAAAGATTGGTGTCCTCAAAAAAGCCAACAAGATACACTTCCATAGCCTCATAAAGCGTTTTAACAATGAAGTCTTAGAAGCGGACGAGTTCTGGAAAAAAGAGCCTATGAGATCACAACCTAGATAATTTGGTGAATGAGGTAAGCCAACCACAGGAAAGCGGTAACTTCGCACAGGAAGGACGTTATGGAGGGATGACTTGGTGTGTGTGCGTGTGGAAAAGGCACCTTTGTTGGCAAGGGACAATGTTACAAAGTGGTTTCATATAAGATAAGGGTAGTGAGACAGCATACGAGAATGAGGTGAAGCAACAATAGAAGATAGCCAGCACAAAATCATTTCAAGTGGTTGATAGATCAGCCGAGGGAAATGATTTCTTTGATAAAGATTGACGGGAGATTATTAGTTAGAAAGGAGTTTATGGTTATGGTGTTGTAAGGCCACGAGGCTTAGTAGAGAAGAGTTTAGGGTTAATGTGTTGATCGAGAATAAGGTAGGAACTAGATTATTCCAATACCAAGTGAGAAAAGGTTTGAATTTTGTTGATTAGAAAAGAAGGATTTGATACTCTTTATATAAGATTCCATTCACAAATACAAAACTAAAAAAGAACTAATTAAAAAAGGAATATTATACTTATTATTATAGGTCTATATTAATGAAATGTAAATTAACCTTACATATTCTAACAACTAAAATTGATTCATTACTGATCATATAATCCACTTATAGCTATTTGTCAACAACTATCTGTTCATCCATATATTTATCACTGAATAACTACTACAATAAAATGATGTGTATATCTTTGTTCTTCTAACTTACTCATAATACAATAAATGTCACTTATTAGGTCAATTAACTCTTTTTACTAAGTTGTGAGACTCATTTTGTTGTCTATATTTTTCAACTTAAGCTTAAGAACTCATAAAAATTTACAAAAAATTGGATAAAAGAAGCTTTGGATTTATTCATGCTTTTTCTTGACTTTGTGATAAACTTTTGGATTACACTTGAGAGAGGTTTTATAGAAAATTTTCAAAAGTAGCATTTATTCAATTGATTTTGACTAGTGCTTTGGAGAACATTAGATTCATATTTATATTTCAAAGTTATAGTTATATAATAGTATACAAGTAATTTATGTCTTATGATTGATATAGATGGAATATTTATATATATTTCACTGCACGACTATTTATTAATATGTATATCCATAAAACTCATCCCATCCACTAGATATGTCATTGAAATTTTGGAAACGGCTAGGACGGGCATGACAATATATTTCATTAAAAATATCTTTTCCAAGAAAAAATCAAAGGAAATTTTTTACACGAAATCAATAGAAAAAGGTTGCAAATATGGTTAAAAGTGACAAAATGGTGGCATTTACTAAAGGAGACAAGTAGGACAGATAATAAAGGGAGCTGAAACCCACCTATTAAACTTCCAAAATGGTCACCATAACATACTGAGACTATCCTTCATCATCAAATGACATCATATTCATTAGCAGCCAAAGGCAAGACCCATGGCACACAAAACTAGTGAAATAGTGTCTAACAACCAAATTCTAAAACTATAGTTCATAAAGACATGCCTAACATAGTGTAATTGTTTCTTAGAAATCAATCAGGGACATCATGATTGAGGTTTATGTGATGTAAGTAGATACGTGAGATAAAAATAACGAGCACAAAGCATAAAGTTCATCATAAATATGTATATAAACAAAAATCAATAATGAAGGCATAGACTTCAAACACTACCTCATCAAATACTAATGGGTTAAGAACACTTATTGCATGAGAAAAAAGCTTGAAACCAAAAAACTCAAAGACTAAATTTTATTAATATTAGCATACAAGAATAATAAGTTACATTTACTGCTTCTGGATTGATGCAAATAACAACTTTTTCAATACCTAGCAATACACGCATACCTGAGCAAACACTTATTCCTGCCTCATGGACATATTGAAGTGTCTCCAATCTTTCATCATATGATCGGGTGGTTATAATGTTAGGATAGTACTCCCTTGAAGTATCAAGGTTATGATTATATGCTGTGAGGCCAGCCTTCTTAAGCTCTATGGCTTGCTGCTTCTCCAGCATGCCAAGCGTGCAGCAAACTTCCATTCCCATTTCCCTGCAGCGGTATTTACAACTTAACTACATTAATTGCAGAATATCACCAACTTATGAGAGCAGAAAAATAAACAACAAAAGCTGTGAAAACTGCAGAATAAAAGCAAAGCAGAATGCTTTTAACCTACGCACACAAGTGTTCAGAAATTCTATGATTATGATCATGTCTACCAATGATATACAGCCTCCAAATGCCGAACAAAACCAAAACCAACCATAGAAAAGGTAATCTAATGGTTGAAAACCAGAATAAACTTAATGCTGGAAAGACGAACTTGATGCTTCCAAAATTTCAACCTAAAAGAAATAATTGAGTCACTAGGATTAACCATTTTAAGTGGGAATGACAACATGAATCACAAGTATTAACTCTCCTTGAACTCTAAAAATTCTTGATTAATCCTAAATTCTCTTTATATAATTTTATTAGCACTTCCCCTTCCCTTGTTGGCATTGATAGAAAGTATCATTGTCCAAGCCACGACTTTGCAAGTGAAGCACAACAATATAGGTTCACTTGACCAATGTAAGCTTTATAGAATATAGCAGACTCTTTAGGGTCCTTGCTCAAAATATAGCATACCTTGGTCTTAAGAACAAGTCAAGGGGCCATGTAGTGCCCATTGCATGGCTGCAAACATTAAATTATAAGCCATGCCTTATCAAGTTTACTTGTAGTAAGCATCAAATCCAAAACAAATCCATCACCACATGATGAGCTAACATGGCTTGACTGAAACATTCAAACTCCCCCACTTCTCATTTCAATAGCAAAACTAAATGAACAACCTCACTAGAAACCAAAAGCTGCTCACAAAAGAACCACCTTCTTGGGCACCACCTATGATCTTTGCTATTCCACCTCCTTTCAGAACAAACATGTAATAGGGATTTTCTAGATGGTTGATCAAATTAGGATCTAATACTTTAAATCACTTCCTTCACACAATTGAAATGTTTAGAATGGCCATAAATCTGAAGAGCTTAAATAAACCTTAGGATCTTGCAACAATTTCAAAGTTTTAGTAGCATTGATTTCATGCAACTTGTTATATCTTGTCATGTAGAGAAAATGAAGCTACACAAAAAAAACAAATGCTACAATGATTCATGAGCCTTGAAAACATTTTACAACGATCATTACAAGAGTCTAGTTAATATTTCCTGTAAATTAAACATTCATTGTCTAAACCATCAAGCTAAAACAATATCCACAATCTTATAATAACTTGCAAATACTTTTAACTTATTAAAAATTATTAAAAGGCTCCCAGTCTGCAATAATCATGGGAGAAGGATTCAATAAAACTAATCCAGAACAGATAATTACATGGACATTCCATGATAGTGAAACTTGATCTCATGTCACCTGAATTAACATGCTAATGAATAAGATCACATTTAAAGGTAGGATAATGACTATTCCATGATTTATAGAAAAAAGTAAAATAATAAAGGATAAACTGCATGTCCAAGTCACAAGTAAAAGGGCCATACATAAGGTGTGATGCAGAAAAGACTAGCTAGCCAGCAAGAAGGAAGAAGTTCAACGATAAAATTTCTTGCTTAGCACAAGAACGTCAGAAAGCAGAAAGATACAAAGGTAGATGCAAACTGAAGTAGAAGGGCCATACATAAGGTGTGATGTAGAGAAAACTAGCTAGCCAGCAAGAAGGTAGAAGTACAACGATAGAATTTCTTGCTGAGCACAAGAACATCAGAAAGCAGAAAGAAACAGAGGTAGATGCAAACTGAAGTAGCAAACTCTGCAACAATTGAAAGCTCTTTAAGGAATTTTATGTAGGAAGACCTGATTTTGGAAGACCTGATAACCCAAAAGAGCTTGGCGACAAAGGATGTTTAGTCAGCTGGATGCATGGGAGAAAACAACATGGAATGTGGAAGTAGAATACACCAAAGTAGGCAACAAAATGGAAGCAAGATAAACATGACCTGCCCTATTACACAGAATAAATACTAGATCCTAGTTGTTACATAAAAAAAGGTCTAAACACCTTCAAATATTGCACCAACACTTAGCAACAACACTAGGGAACAAGTAGGTAAGTCCACAGGCCAACTTGAAGTTGAATCAAATCAACATTGCTAAATGAAACAACAAAATATTAATCCCTAATCACTAATCCTCATTCCATTATTCCACCCCACCATTGACCATTCAAAATGCCTCAGCCACAATGAGCCTAACAAGTAATGGAATAAAGGGCTCCCTACCTCTTTAGTAATAAAGGATAAGGATCAATGCCTTTCCAATAAGCCATCGTATTTAAGCATTTTCAAACCTTAAGCAATGACAAAATTTTTGATTGACTAGAATATTCAGTCTCTCTCCATTTGCTTTCTTCTTAGTTGCTTGCTATCAAAGCCCATCGCGATGCCATCTAATTCTTGAGCTTCCATTTGCCCCCATCTTTCTGCGGCAATTTCCATTGAAATAGATGTTCTTGTGCCCCAAAGGGCCACCCCTTTTGGGTAACATAGAATATCGAGGATCAAGGCCCCAAATAAGAATAGAATAAAGCAGATAGAAGCATGTCAAAAGAGAGGTGAGCGTACCTTTGAGGAGATTATAGAGGAACTAACAAGTGTTCCAATACACGCTTAGTTCAATCAGAAAAAATTAATAAAGAAACAGGGGCTTAACATACCAACAAAACTCACCTAAAAAACAGAATGTTAACTAGACAAAAAGTAGAATGGGTTATGTTTTATTCACAAAATTTATTATACCTTTTGTCTTTCTTCTCTTCTTGGCTCCTCTTTGACTATTTGAAAATTGCATATTGGAAGATTAATTGTGATTCAATAATTTTCTAGTAATTTAGTAGTAAATTAAATTAATAATACAAGAATAAAAAATCTAGCCATGAAGTAGATAAGCAACCACTTTTGTAATGACAAAATCAAACCTAAGGCAGTAAAGCAATTTTTTAATAACTTTCTATAGTTACAATAATACTGGGACAACAGCATCCAATCCCAATTAGTGATTCAATAATTTTTTAGTAAATTGATAATAAAGTCAATCAATGATAAAGAATATGAAATCTATGCATGAAATAGATAAGAAACCATTTTTGCAATGACAAAATCAAACCTAAGGTAGTAAAGCAATTCTTTAACAACTTTCTATAGTCACAATAATACTTGGACAATGACATCCAACCCAAATAAAAAAAATTAGAATCATATTGCAAACTATTACTTCAATGTTGCTATGCTTAACCACTAGCTCATGAGCAAAGTTCCCTTTGGCCCATCACTTAGTCAACCAATCAAAACTTTGAGCTTATAATAAATTCATTTTGCCCCAATCTTAGTCTTATAACTCTTGGAAAAAAAAAATAAGAAATATTGTTAGATAACAAATTATGGTCATACGTGTAATGACGATAAATTAGCAAATTCAAAATTCTTTTGTATTCTTGATGAACAGAGTTAATTTGCATCCACTTTTGATAAGCAATATGGCTAAACCACATTAGTGCAAATGAGGGCACTCTTTGAGAACTTTATGTAGATTGCATACTTTCTAAAGTAAATAAGGGCTACCTCATGCAACTTTTTGTTAGGTGAGACAGAGCTTTGAAAAGCCCTTTTTGGAACACTTACATTGAATGCTTAACAATTGACAAAAAAAAGCATTTTTGAATGACAAACCTAGATATTTTAATTACGATGCTAAATCAAGGGCCCAAACCCTTCTTTCATTGATTAAAGAATCATTCTTCCTATATTCCCAAAACAATCCCATTTTTTAATAATGGTTTATATAAAGCTTTCAAGATTAGTTAAGTGCCTTTGGACTTAAGACGATTCAAATAGGTCCTCAACTCAACCAATTAAGACTTGAACATTCTCTAAGTTCTAATTTATAATTACAAGATATCGGGTATTAAAGACTATGTTTAAGGGTAAACAACACAACGGTTCACAATTTCTCAAAAGTTATTAAGGTCTTGAGGATAGATCTCAAGAGCTACATGAACTCGAGAATCCCTTGAAACTTCTTTGTTGAATACAACCTAATGCCCTAATCATATTCTATCCCTTTGCTTCTTTTTGAGCTTACTCGTGGGTCAAAATTGAGATGATGAAATTCTACCTTCCTTTGATCTTGATTGTACCACTTTCACTCGAAACCTTATATCCCATGCAACCAACTCAAATATGCCAACTTGGTTTGTTGGCCTTGTTTTTTTGGTTACTTCAAAATGAACAAACTTCAAATGTGTGAGCTAATCAAATTCACATTAACTAATCTCTACATTGTGAAATATACATCTATCAACTTTCGTACAACATTTATCTTAAATTATGCTTTGATGATTTTCCACTGTCAACCTCCTCCATGACCATCAAGTCATGATCCTCTTCATATCTAACGGAATACTTCGCATGAAACATGGTATGTTTATGGGGGGCCAAAAAGTATGTCACCCTATATATTCTAGACGCCCATTTTGTTTTTATCACAATATTGAATTGCTACATTTACATCATCAATTTCGTATGTCGTGCTTACTATACAATATGTTATTGTATATAAATGTTACAGAGGTTGATGATCTGAATACACTATTATCTCTTCCTTAAATATATAGGGTTGTCAATTTTTAATAGACAAATGAAGTAAAAGGTGCTCCTTATAATATGTCAAGTAGTTCTTTTGAAATACCTTGAAGAAGCTCAAAACAAAATACATGTCTTTCACTTCCATCAATGCAAGTCTAATAAACATATCCCATTTGATTTGAATCAATGTTGAATAGCTATTAAAGGTTAGACAATGCAATGCTTTGCAGATGATATTCTTAATTTAAGAAAAGTCATGACTTTCTTTCCACTCAATTTTTTTATAAACTGAAGTTAAAGAACAATGAGTTTTTATCTTAATAAAGTTAGATATTGATAAATTATCCTGAAGATTCTAATTTTAGTCACATTTTTTTAGTCACAACCAATCTCATAAATCCTTGATCTAATCTGAATTATACTACAAATACAAAATAGATCATAATTTTCTTACCAAACTCACTTCTTTATGTTGAATTTGATTTTTGATTGTAGATGAATTGCTTATCTAATTCATAATAACATAAGTGTAATAACTCATCGTTGTAAGTACTTAAAGGTATAAGTTTTTTGTATTTGACAAAATAATTACCAAATAATTGAAAGTAGTAGTTAATATTGTCACTTTAAACTGTGAATCCTCTGATTTATTATTAATTAGTCAATAATTATAGTGATTGATAGACAGAAGGTGATAGTAAGTCCTCAATATATGGTCTCTAGATATCATTCAAGATAACATGAATATAATCGATGCATTAAATAATTCAAATTGTATAACAAATCACTCATTGTATTTTTTTTTTTTCAAAGTATCATGTGCATGGATTCTCCTTCAAATATAGAACTAATTTAGTATATCATCAATTCTCTTTAGATGGTACATGCACTTATTTTCTACATCAATTTTCTTAAGTGCTAGATAATCAAAGCATATCACTATCCTCCATCTATTTTGTCTAGCAGCATAAAAATAAAGAGCCACTTAATGAGTTGCTCAGTTCAAGTTTCCATTTGCTAGCAACCCTTTCACTTATCTTTTAATCTCCTCATTCTCCACTATTGAATTTTGATACATTCCTACATTATGCCACTTGTTGATCTTTGATGCTCTTGGTCCTTTGAGTTCCCATCATGACAACCAAATTTCTTTGATATCAAAATATAATGAGTCCCAATCTTATTCTCAATAACAACTTACCATTAGGATTGAATTTCATCAAAATAAGGATCAAAGATATGCTTAATACTTCTTAAGAAGGGAGATTTTATTAGATCCTTCCATGACTCTCTTATGGCACACAATTAATCACAACTAAGAACTCCCATAGCAAATAAGTTATAAAGACCTCTTAAGGATAGTTTAGTGGTTTTAACTTAGAAGTAGTTTATATAAGCCTTGAAGCCAGCATGTGAAACATCAAACATTACTCAAAGAAATTCATTAGAGTTGGCGTGAGAGTTACAAGGCCTCAAGGACCATAATCTTATGACTTGAGAGCTAACGATTTCATTAGAGTTGGCATGGACTTATGAGTTATATTAGTCTCAAGAATGACCTTTATACCACAACACAACTAATGCACGACTAACTTAGGGATTAAAATTACATAATTTGACTCGTTCACGTAAATGCATGCATGCGTATTATCAAAACGTTCAAAGTTGAAAACTTGCAAAACTTTAGTTTTGAGCTAATTCTTTATCCTAGCCTTGCTTTTTAGCACTTCAATGTTCTAGTACTCTTATGTCAATGAGCTTTGCCATTAGTTTTATAGCACCATAAGCTATCTGTCAGGAAAACAAATGTATAAGACATAATTTTTTTTAGATAGATTACATTAGTCATGTTTATGAGATAAAAACAAAGGTGAACAAATAGGAATACTGAAAAATGTTATGTTAACCTCCAATATTTTAATCGTACCTTATTTCTTTAACATAATTGAGAATCTGGTTGAAGTTTGTTTTTCTACCAAATGTATCCCTCCATGCAGCACCCATGCAGAAACGTGTGCTACCTGCCTCTTTTGCCTAAAAGTAATGTTGAATTTTGAAGACACCAGCAACCAAAATAATGAAATAATTATGAGTTATCTTTTATATTACATAATACAATGGTTAAAACCATGCATATTTATGAGCAGCATAAGATTGGTCCACTGAATAGCAAAAAGCTATTAAATACATAAAAAAAACTGCAAGTTTAATTAACCACATATATCTTGAACAAGTTTCAGTAATCATATATAGGAAAGGTTGGGCATTACTTTGGTGAGTGGATTTAAGATTTTTGCAGGTAAAATTTTTTCTCGCCTTCATCAACAAATAAACAAGCTAAATTGCAAGTAAATCCCCCTTATTTACTACTTGTTGCATGTAAGCCATGTAAGTCTCTGAAGATAAGATATGCAAGTAGGTTAATACATCTCATTTTTTCTCAAATCAATGATTCCACTACAAAAGCAAACAAATATCTTACCACTCATTGGGTTAGGGCCTTGTAAACATGGCTCCAATGCTTAAATCACCATCAAGCCCTGCAAAAATGACTAAGTGGATTGAACTCAGAATGGGTAAAGTGGTGCAAACATTGAACACCTCTTGAGGACCTTGCAGGACTAGCTACTTTAGAGAAGAGTCACGAAATTCATCTAAATGATCACATTAGCAATACCAATCTTTGTTGGTACCTAGTTTGTGCATGTCAAATACAGTAGTTATTACACTTTACATGTCACATTGATGAAGCATCAGCAACTCATTTATCCTAATATGTCAACCATAACACTTATTTTCCAAGCATCATACGTCATATATGACTCAGTATGTTAGTCAATACTTCTTCAAACACTATGTACAAACCTTTTGGAAATTAGATCTGATTTCATAAGTTTCTAGACTTCATACTTTCTTATCATAATTTTCGATGGACATTGTTATTTTTCTAACTTTTGGACCTATTTACTAATTTTTATTAAGTGGGAGCATCCAATATGTAGATGAACAACATATTAGGTTATCTAAGTTGTTTGGGTCATGATAGATCATGGTCTATGAGACAGTGGGAACTTTTAGTCCCACATAATTAGGGGCTTTCATGAATAACTTACGATGAGTATTTAAGGTGTCCAAGTATATTCAAACAATGCACGCTATTTTAAGTAAAATTTTTATTATCTCATAATTAAGATTTTTTAATTTGAGATTAAATCCTTATAAGTGAACTTCTTAAAAATAATGTCCCCAAAAAAGGGAGAATAGAGGCCTAAAAAGGAGGATCTCCCTCTTCTCTCACAACCCAAAAATTTTCAAAAACTTCAAAGGCACCATGAGTCCTCAATAATTTTCTATTTTTTTTCAAGAGGATACCCATGCCCCCTCACAATCCCACACCTTTGGTGACAACCTTCAACTGATGCATAAAATTCTTGATGCAAAATATGATGAGCTCTTTGAGAAAAATCATTGAAGGGTTAAAATGCTTAAAGATTGTGTGAATGTTAAATCACAATTGTAAAATAAAAAATTTGATCATAATCTCTTGATATAAAGTAGGACAAAGAAAACATTTAGGCCAATGTTAAATTAATTAATTTAAGAACTTTAGCACTTCATTTTAAACATTTTCATTTTGCTTAATCAGCTTCTCAATACAACATTAATGAATTATAATTATTGGTTGGTTGTTAATGGTTAGTTGTTTGTAGTTGCTTTCATTGGTTATACATTGATGTACATCTCTATTAATAAAAGAAATTCTAAGATGAATGATTGATTTTGATTAATTTTAGGTTACTCTTATCTCAATTTGATGACTTGAATGTTTGAGTTGACTTAATGACTTTCTTTGTAATTCAATTTAGTGGATGACCCCTCCTCTTTCTTATCTCATACTTCTTTTCGTTTCCATCTTCTCTTTAAACTCCTTACACCCACTCTGCATTCACAATATTCCAAATAAGTCACATTACCTCCATTTCTAGTTCGCTAGAACTTTAATTTCTCTTCACAAGGCATTGGGTATTGTAGCATTGTGCAGATTTTGTGGCTTTGCCACAGCTACATGCGTTGTATTGTGTCGGCATGTCGTCTGCACTTGCCTACGCACAAAAGTCTAACGTTGCCAACGCCCTTGGTCCAGCACGCCACATCCACACACCTAAAACACTCTCCTATGTGAGATCTCACATTTGACCTACATGTTGCTTGTGCATGCTTGCACGCAACAGTCTTGCCGGCTCTCCCGTGCTCACACTTGCTTGCGCACCCACACATGCCAGTCAACTGCTTCTGCATTGATCCACACCGAACATGTAACAATAACAACAATACATTGGAAGAGTTTTTGATAATCCTCATTGACTTTCTATGCAATTGTCATTGCCCAAATTTGTCCATAAGTGCATCCTCAACCACCCTTCTTTTCCCAAATCTTTTTTTTCCATCCTCAACTACTTCCCCTTCCCTTCATGTTTCCTCACCCACTAGTGATCATCCCTATCTCCTCCATTGACCATCAAACCCTCCATATGAGCTAACCTAGTTGATTCTCTTGTTTGCACATGGCCCCTTGGCTAATCACTCCTCCCTCTCCCAAAAAAATGTTTAGGAATCTTTTTAGGTAGATATTGATATTGCGTGAGAAAATGTAACAACTTAATTACTAAGAATTTGCATGTTTGCAAATGCATTGCTTCTACTCCCAAATTTATTGTTTCTATCATTGCAATCAATAGTTATAATCACGCTCCAAGTAGCTTGACCTTTAATTTGATAGGTAATTTCTTAATATGTCAACGATTTATTTATGATTAATTTTGATTATAACACTATCTCTAAATTGCAGACATATCGAATTTAGATTACATTCGCTTTAGTTTAATTCACTTGAGCAAAAATGAGATCAACATTACTCTAGCTATAACTTCGACATACAATTTCTAAGTTTCAACTTGTTCATTGTCTCATTTGGCATTATTTTGGAATTAAAAAAAAATGGGGAAGACTATGCCTTGTTTTTATTTTTTATTGATTCCAAACATTTTTTTAAATTGCTATGATATTCAAGATTTTTCTACATATTTTATTATTTTTAGTACATTTATTTTGTTGGCTACATATATTAAAATTAGAACAAAAAATCCCAAAAGAACTACGAAATTGAAAAAATTAAAAATGCATAAAATTTTTTTAGCATAACATCCTCTTTTTTTGTTGAACTCAAATTCATCTTATCTTTATTTTGATACTAAAATTTCTTGAAATTTTATCTAGATAATTTATAGTTAATTTTTCGCATATTATCTATTTTCTACATCTTAATGTATACAAAAAAAAGCTTTTGATCACAAACATCATTATAACAAAATTCTTATATTCAATTTTAGCTGTGCTGTAATTTGAGAAAACCTTCCAATAATTTTTTATTTTTATGATTAATTTTCTTTCTTTTTTTACAAAATTAACCCTGCTATTTGACATACATTATTTACAAAAACACAATATTCACACACGTAAGGTATTCATGTTTATAGTACCAAGTGTTTATTCATTTAATTCTATCTGTGCACAATATTTTGCAAAATAATTGCACTAGTTATACAACCATTACAGGAAAAGCAAAGACAAAGTGCCATCGTTAGAGACAAAATCGCAGCTATTTTAGCAAGAAATATTGTCCATCTTGGTACCATGGAGGTAAGGTTTGACACATATACATGGCAGTGGGAAGCAAATATACATGATGTTCCACAAGGGGAGCGTTTTTTCATAAGAAGCTGGTTGAAGTTCAAACACATATGAAATGAAAAGGCTGGAACAAAGCAACATTCCATAGTTATACAGCCACAAAAGTAACCAAGATCTTTAACAAACTCTGATTATCATTCCATTCCAGTCAAGTGGAGTATACCGTAAAAGCTTTATCCACCATCAGAACAGTAGGAAGCAAATATACATAGTTCAACAATGGGATCATTTCTTTTCATAAGAAGCTGATACACAGAATCGCACTTATAGAAATCCTAACATACAACCAATTGCATTTTTGTTAAGGTTGCACCCAAAAATTCATCTAGATAGGAATTACTGCTCTATAAGGAAGCCAAATCCAAGAGCAACAAAAATCAAGGCTCCAAATTGTTAATGTTCCTACAAAATGTGTTGACAGTGAGGACAATGGCTGCACTAAACTGTGATTACATCCAAAAGAATGCTCCTTTAAGGATAAACCAATTATTCTACCATCCACACTCAAGCTCCTATTCTTACGAAGAGGGTAACCGATGCTCACCACATTTCAATCTCAAGATTCAATGCAGCAATAATCATGTATAATGGGTCCACACAGCATCAAAATGGAAATCAGAAGACTTTATTCTCCATTCTCCTATATTCATCAATTTTTTAGTATTTCTTCTAAAGAACAACCTAGAGTTGGCAATCAAACTAGAAGGTGAAAGAAAAATAGACTACAGAAATAATATATATATTTTTGATGCATGCAAATATTTTATTGTAATGAAAGACCAAAATACAAAATTTTAATCCACTCTAAGATTGTTAGACAATAATTTGTAAAAACAATGACAATAATAAAAATGTGGTCATAAAGTGTTCATGAATCTTTATAAACAATAAGATGTGTCTAAGAATCTTTATAAATGACAAGAAGCTTTACGTATCAAAATAATAGAACAAATATTGAATAAGCTAGAAAAAACTAGCAAATTGATGACCCTATCCTTGCAATGAAGAAAGCCCTCGTACGTACAATGGTTTTTTGACTTTTCTACTCTAAAATTTCAACCCATGCAATAATAGCAAGTGCCTCATTCGTGATCATTAAAACTTCAAACAAACAAAGTCCCCATACCTTGTCACCCAAGTTGAAAGAAAAGGAAGATATTAAAAAAACTCATCAAATGATTGAATATTATATATATCTACTCCAAACCCATTGCCAAGTCCAATAATATGATTTGATAATAAACTTTATAAATCAATTGATACGTTAACTCAAATAGATGTTAGAAAATTGCACTTAAATGTTCCAACAGCCCAAAAAATAATCATGTAATTATTTAATTAATCAATTAATAAGTAGCTTAACAACATATAGCTCAATTAACAATAAAAACATGAATTCTTCAAAAGGTCCATATTCCTCTAACTAGGAAATGCCATTTGTAATTGAAATGCTGCACATTCTCCTTATATTGGATATTCCAATCAATGAAGAGAAAAAGAGGCTTTAGTTTTCTAATACACCTTTTTTGCTGCCTCCAATACATCATCTTTGTTCATCAGCTTTTGGGCTTTTAGTCCGGTGTCATACCTCGAGGACTGTGGGCAGTATGAGCAATCTTCACTACATCCTCCAGTTTTAATAGAAAGGAGCGTACATTGCTGAACTTCACTAAATTTGTGAGCGTGCCTATGCACTTGAGCCTGTGAGAAGCCAAAAACAGTGACAATGTTCAGGCCAGAAAATGTCACACTGCTTCCATTTTTATCGTATTCAGGAGATAAAAATGCAAGAAAAATAGAAAGTAAAAGGACTGCTGAGGGAAAAAAATAGCTGCTCAAACCACCAAATCACAGATATGGTACTCTTAAGCTTCAGCACAACACCTCCTTTTACCATCATTCATTAGCAAATAAAAAATCTTAGTCCAAAAGCACCATAAATAAAGATTCCCAAAATAGCTGAAATCATATAGTAGAAGAATAGCATTTTATTGCAATATATTTTTAGTTTCACATGTCTCCAATGTAGTGTCATCTTTTTTATTCGTTCCTTGCAACAACTAAACAATTAAGAAATAGATCTAATCGCATCCTTAGAGAGTGAATTTGCTGGTCAGAAGGTTCATTAAGCTTAGGTTAGAGTTGAACTTTCAGGGGAAAACTCAGGTGAGGGTGGAATTGGAGAAGAAAATTAAGGCTGAGAAGGCAGGAACCAGAGGAGATGCAATGAACAAGCTTTCTTGCACGCAAGCTCTTCCAAACATCAGAAACTGAGAAACATGTTTCATGGTGAGGCCAAACAAGGAACTCAAAAGGTTCAACCCTATCGAATCAAAAAATGGGATTCTACATAGAGGATCTCACCAAAGTAGGACCATTTGGCGATTAATGGGCCCTAAACCTTTCTAAAGAAGGCTACTAAAGCTGCAAGTGGTAAACCCTTACTGTTGCAACCCAAAGAAAACCCACTCAAAAGAGAACAAGTGTCCAGTGATGAAACTATGCTTATTCTGTCCAAGCCAAAGAAGAACGAAAAGGTCACACCATAACTGAATGGAAGTGCGTCTACCCCAAAGATGCACTTTCTAAATACTTACTCCCACATTAGAAGGAAGAGAAAAATTCAGCCATGAACCCACCAACAAGAGAAAGGGGAGGCGATCATTTAGTGATCCGAGTAGAATGACTCACATCCAGGATCTTCCATGTAAGGTGTCATGGAGTTCATCATCAAAAAGTTAAGGAAAGCACCTCACAAACTTGATAAGATGCTTTCCACAAAGCAGCTAGAACTCTAGAAAAGATGACTATATCATGTCTCATAAGGCAATTGTTAAGGAAGAACTATAGCATACTTAGGGTCAATAAGACACTTAGATGGTTCCAAGAAGAAGGATATGTTAGGCTATGCCATCACAGGCTTGATGCTAGCACTCAATAGTTCATAGGCTTGACGACTATATCAACTCTCCCCTTACCAATTCGAAGGAAAATGTTGGTTGGACAAAATAACTAAACCTCTATGTTAGTTTGGCTTTTCAAAAAGTGTTGAGATCATATAAGAGAAGGATGGCATTCATCAATAGGCATTTAAAGATGCACCAAAGGAGTTATATGGAAACGAACATCTAATGAACACGATATCATGAAGCAGACAAAACTTATCACCTTAAAGGAAAAATGCAAGGCCATGGATAATAATCTAGGGAAACATTTAGTTGATAAGGAAGCTGCAAAGAAGAAACTAACAAAGGGAAAGCACAATCCAATGCAATTAAAGCGATGATTGGTGGTCCACTTGGTGACTTACAGTGGTTGCGACAAACTGTGCATAACGCTTTGGAAATGATTAAACTCCGAGAAGAATGAAAGGTCACTTGGATTAAAACCAAGCAAAAACTAAAAGCTTCACTTTTGCTTTTGCAAGAGAACCACTTGAAGGAGTTGAAGACCAAGTTAGTTCATGATGACCTTCTCATTGAATAGTAGGTTATTTATTTTGATGTAAAAAAAGAAGCCAACATTTGATTAAAAAAACTCGCAAAATGAGTATCTTGACCTTTCAAGGGAATAATGTAAAAATTATATATAATGGAAAATATCTTGTTATTATGTTTCTTTCTTCAATATATAATATGACATAACACCCAATTGGATAAGACTAGAGTCAGTCCAAGATAGAATGTGCTATCTTGGAGAGAATGGCAATTTTTTAGGAAGTAAATGGTATGCGATCTCTACTCAACTAGTTTTGAGAGTTTTAAAAAAATGTGTTTCATGAGACTCAAATGAGGAGTATTCTTAATCCATAAATAGGTCTAGTAGTTCAAACATGCATGTTAGCCTAAAGAAAGGAATAACCTCAACAAATGATAAATTTGATGGTAAAACTCAATCCAAAGGTAAGGAGTAATCTCAACCTGCAGCATGGCTCAAAAGTAAGGGCTAAAAACCCAGATCAAAGTAAAAAGTAATCATGACTTACGACTTGATCCAACAATAGGGATCATAGCCTATCACTAGTGCAGAGAGTTATCTTGACCAATGACACGAACCAAAAACAAGAAGTAGAGGCCAAGGCTAAGGTGAGGAATAATCTCAACACATAAAGAGGCTCGATAGTTGGGTTATCATTCATGACAAAGTTAATTCTTATTACTTGATGTATTATGACACCCTCAAACTATTGAGGACTCCACCAATCCCATTTTTGACCTCCCTCAAACCCTAGCAATGTTCTAATTAGAAGCTATTACCCTAATGCCACGCCTTCTTGGGGATTAATGAGAAAGTCAAAATATCTATGATTTTATAGAACCATGGGGAACACATGGTATCATATACTAAACTCTTTTTATATGATAGAGTGACTTTCCTATAACCAACTAAATCTTACATTCTTATAGTCCTTTGAAAGTCATGATTAAGGTAAGGGACATCATTTTCAAGATTTTGAGAGAATGGCTTGCATAGCTGCCTCCTCTCTTCCTACATGGGCCAAACACTAGTTATCACTTTTATGACAAACAAATATATCAAGAAAGACACCCCTTAATGTCAACAATGAAAATAAGAAGAGAGAAAAAATATCGATTCTTTGTTTCATTGCTCCTTTCACTTCATCATTATTTTGATCCAAAGCATCTTGAAGAAAGACACTTCCTTGTCGACGAAAATAGAGAAGAAATAGTTTTGTTGTGATTGTATTTGCCAATCGTTGGATCACATAACAAAATTGAGAACAAGAAATCATGGGGCCTATACCTTCTCAAGTATGGCATCAATCCCAATTTTTGTAACTATGAGA
Organism: Vanilla planifolia; assembly: GCA_023846275.1. Classification (NCBI taxonomy): domain Eukaryota; kingdom Viridiplantae; phylum Streptophyta; class Magnoliopsida; order Asparagales; family Orchidaceae; genus Vanilla; species Vanilla planifolia. The sequence goes on from CM043865.1 coordinate 39,303,641, forward strand.
CCTATAAAATTGCCAAATGTGACTTTGATTGGGCACTTTTGAGGGTTTGGCTCATTTGATTCTATTTGAATGTCTCCAAGTCACTCGAATGTCAACAAGTCGATCTTTTAAAGTTCTACCCTTCATTAAGAGATCGCCAGCATGAACTACAGCATTACTTATTAATTGGCCTCGAAACACCTCATTGTTCATTTTTTGATATGTAGTTTATGCATTCTTAAGACCAAATACCATCATTTAAATAGCATAATTTGCTCACATCAATCGTGAAGATTGTTTTTATATATCTATCATATGAATCTGGTTGTAGCCAGAGAATGCATCAAGAAAGCAAAATACTTGAGCACAACTCTTAGGACCATCAACTCCCCAATCCTTAGCAAAACATATGAGTCCTTAGGTGTGCACTATTTCAGCAAGTGAAGTCAAAGCAGACTCACTAACAATCATGCTTCCTTTTTAAACAAGAAAATGCTAACTAGTCATTCCAAATACTACAAAGGTTGAATGAACCTAGTTTGGAGAAGCTTTTCAAACTTTTCTTGTTATTTTCTTGGTTCACTAAACTGACAAACCTTTCTTTTTGCTTAATTGGGATGAAACCATATTTGCATTACAATGGTGTTCAACAAATTCTTGCTTCACACCTAGTATATTCATCATCCATGGATTCCCAAGCAAATAAGTCCAAATAATTTACCAAAATATGGAGATAAGCCCAACAAAGAAAAGTACACTCCTTTGTTTGATCGATGAGATTTAAAGGAACAGATTCGTTACTAACCCCAACTTTCACATTTTCTTAAGCTTTTATCTTTGGAGGCTCTACAAAATTTGTTTTTAGGGTATTCAAACAACACTTTTGAGACTAGATTAGATATCTTTGGAACATCACGATATTGAAAATCATTGAAAACTTGAAAGCCATATAAGATGTGGACAAGATGATAACGAACTTAAGTGTATGCAGAGTTTTCCCTCGCCACATTAAAGCCTAAAATATGCTTCAAGGAACCAATCTCATGGCCTAAAGTGAGAGGGTAGGAACTTTGATATGTGATTGACTCCCCAAAAAGCTTGCCCGCCTATCTTGCCTTCCATAATAGCCATTTTGTATTACACAGGAGTCTTTGCAAAGCACATATTAAGTTCATTTCTAATAAAAGCTGGTTCACACGACTTAGTGGTCAGCCACAGATCTTCTTTCCTGCCAAGTCAGAATGACTCGAGCAGGAAACTTAATGCAACATGCCGATCGGGATAGAAGATTTTGATTCATCACTGCCTAAATAGAAACCTAAGATATACCGTGCTTACCTAACAGGGTTAACTAACGAAATTCGGCTATTGTAACATATTTAACCTTATTTAATTCCAAGTAGCACTCTAAAAGTAATAACAAACTACGCTAATAATGCATTGAAGAAAAGCAGGGTGAAAGAAAACCGAGATATTACCCCATGAAAGAGAAGATCAAGGATGGGCGAATCGTAGACCGATTTGATTTCTTCCTTGCTCCAGTCGTTCCGAGAACCCTCGCGGATCGTTCTCTCCGCTTCAACTGCCGCGGAAGAGGTGGAGAAATTGAATCGAGCAGCACGAAATCCCACGGAAATGCGAAGCGGTCGACACAGGAGCATCGCTGCGATTCAGAGCACACTGGAAATGTGCAGACATCCATCGTTTTCACCGTTTTTCTCAGTATTTATACTTTTTTTTTTTTTTTTGAGAAATTGTACCTTTTTTACAAGTATTTCTGGAACTACATAGTCCATACCATGAGTATCGTTGCAATAACGATTTTTTGTTCGTTTGTTTGCTCAGAAATATTTTTTATATTTATTATGAAATTCGAATTTTTTTTTTTTTTGCATTTCTTTTGAAAATTTACAAATTAAAAAATATATCCTTAGAAAATGTGATCAAATTTAAAGGTTTTGAAATACAAGTTTTATAAAAAAAAAAATAGATGATTTCATGATTATTTTTTTTTATGATAATACTAAGCAATTTATTTCAATCTTTCATAAAAAAATAAAAAGATATTTCTATCATTTAAAGATAACAATTATTTTATTATATATTTTTAAAATATATATATATAATTAAACCAAAAAAATCTAAAGGCATTTAACAATAACATTCCACATTAATTTCTTCTAAATTAAGCAACAACGAATGTCAAACTAACCATTGATAAAAAAAAAAAATTTAAAAGAGCTCATTTTTTTATTTACAAGATAATTTGAAAAAACAAACTTCTATATTGCTATTTTTTGAAATAAAAATATAAAATTATTGAAAAAAATCGTAGAACTCAATTAATTGTATGATTAGTTGATCACAAACCTCTTCAACAAGCTCAACCCTTCAATCTTAATCGACAAAACTCCAATTCTCAATAAACGGCATAGTTTTCATCATATATTAAATTATTTTGCCTAATCCCTTAATGAGATCTTCCATTGCATCCCCTCTCGCCAACCTCAAGAAGGCTTCCCTTTACATCCAGCCTCCTCGTCTTGACTCTATAGATTAGTCATACAACTCTTGATTTGACATAGCTCTTCAAAAAACGTACACCTTGAGTGCAACACAAAAATATAAATTAAATTATTTTTAGTATCATCTCATGGTAGAGTTCCATAAGCTGCAGCAAAGTCTGGCCTTCTGCTTGCCCACAACAAAATTAGTCCGCAACCGCAATGCAGAAAGGCAAAACACTCAGCTTGGAGACCTCTTCCGGCTGCGATGTGATCGATCATTGTGATGCCCATGACGGTTGTTCATCGAATCAGATTCACCCAACGGGCTTCTTCTCCTTCTTTTGATGGAGTCTTTATCGACGTATCTTCGATGATGATGATCATCTTCTCTTGATGCATGGTTGCTTTTCTGTATAAGAGAACTTTCTTCACCATCATCTAATCTTCGCCGACTTGAATGTGAATCCCCTCTCCATTTAGGTGGAGTGTCTTCCCTGTCCCTGGCGCCATGAAATCTAAAGAGAGAAGCTTCCCTATTGCCTACATCTCTACTGCTTCTCTGCCTTGGGGGAGTGACTTCCTTGCTCCTGTGCCTGGGAGGTGAATCTTCTCTTGTTTTCCTCTGGTGAACTCTCCTTGGAGGAGATGGAACCTGAAAGACAAACACAAGTTTGATGTACCGTAGCTAATCTTCACTCTTTACGGGGATACCCCATATATTTCTGTGAAGTCATAATAATTGACACCCAATATTCGTAAAATGAAGACATATCAAGCTTTTTAATCAAATTTTAGCACAGCTTATTACAAGTTAAATTAAATTTGGAAACGATAAAAATGAATTCTTAGGCTCCATAGGTTACCATGTCTAAGAGCCTTATTTCTCTAACCCAAAAGAAAAAGGAGAGAAATCATACAAAATTACCAAAAAAATTACCAATATCCAATTAAACTGGTATCAAAAAATAAATTACCAAATTTATTGGTTCATGACACTTATCACTATTTGGTAGCATAAATACTTAATTTTAATATCCCGAGTTTGTAATTATTTTGTAAATAATGTGTATAAATTGAAACTTTTGTTTATGAGCATATAATGATATGTATTTGATATAATAAAATTGATATTATGAAACTTTTATGTATTACAATAAAATAATAACATTTTAAGTTCCATCTAAAAAACATTCCCAATTGCAAATAACTCAAAATTTGAATTTGAACATATGACTAAGTAATACAACAAATTTATTATTCATTGTTTCATAATTTTTTTAGCTCTAAATAAACTATTATGAATTTTCAAAATAAAACATTAAAGAAATTATTCTATTCATAGATAGTTAAACTAACCTTAAAAACAACAAATACGTAATATAATATACATAACTGTTATTAACTCTATAAGAAATATTTTGAAAATGTCCTTTAATTTGATTTATCATCATCCTTGTTTGATGCTGAAATTGTATCCTCTATATTGTGTAAAAGCTCTAATCTAAAATTACTGTTACTATGTGTATTATCTACTCTAAAAAGGACAGATGGGACGTAACAATAGTAATTAATAAATATGATATAACCATATATTGGATGTTACAAAGAATTGAAGGGAATTCATAAATAATATATTGCACTAAAGGGAAAAAATTATAGAATTTGCTCATGTTGATCAAGAGGAAGATTGAAAAAAAAAAGCAAGAAATCATTACAAAATATTTCATGTTCTTGGAATTTAATGAGAAATTATCCTTTGATAGAACACAATAACATTGAAGTATTTATGTAGAACCAAACACTTCATGGGGATTGAAGTTAGTTAAAATTGATTTTCCCTTGACTCTAACATGTAATTGGCTTAGACTAGTAAGCTTTTTATTTTGACTTGGCAAGAAAAACTCTTGACTACTCGAGTATACTCTTCATAAATTTATAAACATTTGCAACAAGTCTACAAACTAATAAAGATTATTTTCAAGTAGTGCGAATCTAAGCCTAAGAGTTTTAGTTTGATGATAGATGTTCCAGAAAGAAATGAAGAAATCATTAAGAGAAGCAAGTATAAAAATTCAGCAAAGAAATATGGCGATGTTTTATATACCTGAAAGCGTGACATGAACCGTCCTTGAGGAGGTGGTGGAATGCCCAGCCTTTCCAAACCATCATATGGGATAGGACGCCTAGAAAAACCAAGAGAGACATATCACACATGTTTTGTGCATGAAAGATGTTTAGAAAAAAGCAGCAACAATTTCTTGATGACAATAACTTCAATTCCAGCTTTAAAAACAACAACAAGGCTTGTAAAAAAAACAAAATGCAGGCAAGAAAAGCTTTGTAGATACAGAGGGGCTCGGAATGGTCTCTCTCGACCACCAAAGCGAAGCTGACCAGATTCTTTTTTTCCTCCAAGGCCACCTCCTGTTAAATTCCACCAAGAGAAAATTTAAAAACTTCAGCACCACATAGGCTTATCATCTTCCAAAGTGGTTCAAGTCTTTCAATGGAAAAACTAAAGACTGACCTAACCTCCTAGGAATCCACCCAGCCATAAGTTGCTGCCTGTTATAATCAACAATCACTTCACAATCATCAATGATTGAATGATGTGCATCCTGCAAATAAGAGGCCTTCTTATGTCTGAAATTTTATTACCAATGCAAAACACTTGGAGCCGATCATTCACAATGAGAAATATAGTATTGAAAAGTGAGCTTCAAAATTAGTTTACAAAATTCGTTTTCTCCATTTTCTTTTCATTAAAACGGTGTTACACATAAAATGTATGAAGTATACTTAAAATATGTCATATCATAGTACAATTGTGGCATACTAAAATGGACAAATGAAATAAACTTTAAATCATTTATCACAGTGCATTAAAACTACATTGCAAAAAACTTTTTTTTTGGGTACAATGCAGTTTGTTAAGTTCTCATAGTATACTTGACAAATTATTTTTGTACTCTTAAGATAAACTAAAATTGACAAAATTAAACTACACTGCAAATTGTCCATAGAGTACACAAAAAATATGATGCAAAAACCTATTTTTAGCGTAGTAAAAAAAACTAGAATACTCATAATAAAATGTGCTGTAATTTAGAAAAAATGTTTATAAATCCAATGAAAAAACTATTATATAATTAAAATTTTGAGTAGTGTACAATACATATGCAGTAATTATAAGTAACATTTTCCTTCTTTTTTGTCCAATAATAACCTTTCTTGAGATCAAATACCATAATAAAAATATACATGACAAATTACACTAGTACATTTAAAATATATTTAAATGCTAGACGTACATCAAAATTATATCACAAAAGATAGTACATTCTCTCTCCTCCCCATGTCCATCTCCCTCACACATGCTCATTGTCAATGGCGGCACACAGCCCCTCTCCTACCACTACCACAGTAAAAACCCTGCGCTTTTACTGATTCAAATTCAGCAACTTTTCGGATTGACACACTCAAAATGATGTACAAGCTCAGAAGAGCCAACATCATCATGGTTGGTACCTCTGACTCTTCTTCATAACCTTTCTTCCATTGCCTTAACATCCTCATTTGTCCAATCACAAAGCCCCCTCCTCTAGTTGACACTGCCCAAAGACCACCTCCCACTACGATGGCTGCCGCTACACATTCATAAACACAAGCAAACCAGGCCAACCTCATTAAAACAATTAAAACTGTGTTAGCCTAACATCACAAACTTAACCTGATTCCAAACAATGCCTAAGAGATAAGCCCCCTGTCGATATAATGTTTCTTTCTATTACATCTATGGAAGCTAAAATTTCTGTCTTGAATACACATAATAAATAATTCGATAGGTAGTCACATGACAGATACATCTTCAATAGCATGATAACTGAAATCTAGGTGTGAAAATTCCATGGTAATTTATGTCGTCCTTTACAGCACGTCCATGTTAGCTAATGTTTAATATTGGGCAGCATCCCCGACTGTGTAAGGAATCAGCGTTAATATAGATTTTATTTTTCTTATTAAGAATAGAAATTAATACCACTTTGGATTGCTATTGCCTTCCTAACTTCTTCCCTTGTCTGCCAATATTTTCTGCACATGCATATACTTTCCATTGCAAGTACCTCAACTAGAAGAAAACCTATGAACCTTATGCATGTATGCAGCCCAGCACAGTGAACGAAAAGATAAGAAACACAGTATTTCTCATATTCCATTTACTTCTGCACTAGTACATCTTTCACACAAACAATTAGTTGCACATTTCAATTCCCAAAGTACATAAGTAAAAAATTCATGATCACAAGCATATCAATGCAGTTCAGATTCAACAACATAAAATGTCAAAATTCATATAACAAAGCACCACATTGATAAACATCGGAATGTAATCTTCAAATTTTTAAAAAGCATTGTTTAACAAGGGCATGCACTTAAGTGGAAAAACAATATAGATAGAAGAGTGAAAATCAGGAAGAGAACACACCAGGTATGCATGGCGCATCTCTCTTTCAGTTTCAAATTCCACAAAAGCATAACCACATGAGGAACCAGTGACTGTATAAAAAAATTAAAATACAAGTTCAATGTAACATAAATTCAAAGAAAGTTTGTTAAGATATGAAAAAGAGAATGAAATGCAGTGTACAAGAATAAAAGGTACAACCCAACATATTGTTATCACATTAACGAACTTCGGTACCCTACATTCAACAATGACTCACAAAAAACGAATCTCACTGACCAACAAATAAACCTGGGTGGCAATTAATTTACATTTAAAGATATAAACAGTCTATAAATGCAAGTCAATTATTTAATCACATGAAGATGTTAAACAATGAAATTAGTGCTTAAACCATTCTGATGAAGACATCCATACTGCCCAAGATCATTGGCTTCTAGTTTTTCTGAATTCAAGGACATGGAAGACAGATATTTAACATAAGACAACGTGGCATTAGTTGACCACTTAAGAAGTTGGCTTTAGTTCAAGGGTTTAACAAGAAAAAACATTATTAGGGAATGTAGCATAACAGAGATCAAAATCTAATACTCTTCATGAGAAAGTTGTTGAGGATTGTTGATACAGTCACTTAAGATAGACCAAACACTAATGCTCCACATGAGGTAGGGACTATCTTGCAGGGGTTTCTTATTCTAGAATTAGCAATCGTTTAGTTCAAATGTTTGTAGGCAGCATTTTTTCAAAGATAGATCTTAAGCATAATCATGAAATCAGCATTAAACCCAGTTGCATTAATCCTTTCAAGATGAAAAATAGGCTGTATGAATGGTTTCTGAATCCATTTAAGTTGTCAACTACCCTTAATACCTCCATGCATAAGAGATTTTCTTGAGGTTTGTGTTTATAGGGAAGGAATGTCAGCAAACCAACGAAAGCAAAAGTTGTAGTTGAGTGGCCTATGTCTCAAAGCACAAATGATATTCAGGATTTTTATGGAATCACTAAATTCTACAAGAGCTTCAAACCCAGGGCCATATTATTGGTGCATGTATCATGGAATGTACCAAGGAGGTAAATTATGTGGAACAAGGATGCTGACTAAATACTTGGTAAGTTTAAGACTTGTATGACTTAGGCACCAGTTTTGTGGTTGATAGACTTCTCATAGGTGCTAGAGCTAAGAAAATTGTTGCATGGCTTCCTTTAATGAGATATTGATGTTATTAGGCAATAGAATTCCATCTATGAAAAGAAAACTTATGTTAAGATTGAAACTCCTCAACATTAAAGGCATTATATTTTTCCCCAATAACTAGTTTTATACTCTAACCATGAAAAATTGCTACTTTACATTCATAGGAACTAAGCTACCAACATGCAAAATGGGGAAAGTTTCTCCAGGAATATACATTTAAAGTCAAGCATAAGTTTATGATGGAGAACAAAGTGATGAATGAATTGAGTCAAATAGCATCTTTGCTTTTAGCTTTGAGAGTCTTACGTCAATGGATCAGAATTAAAAATTATTTACTTCGCCAAATTGGATGGGCCATCCCAAGATTAAGATGACAATGTGTTACAAAGATTATCATTTGGGCAAGATGAGATGTTTGCATCTAGAATCTCACTTAGGAACTTTGTATAGTTTAAGAAATACTTGGATATCATTTTGGACACTATGACGATAAGAAGACTATAGCTAAGGTAATGAAGAAGTTCTATTAAACCAACCTAAAAAGAAATATTGCTAATATTGTTACTCAATGATGGACAAGTGCTATTGTCATGCAATATTAGTATGGAATATGTTAAGGTTGCCAGAGAACAATCAATAATAAGATTATGAATTTGTGTAGGGATTTCCAAAGACTAATCATTAATAAAAAACTATTTTTATGATGGTGGATAAGCTTTTCGAAGATGGTGCATGTATTGCTCAGGTTCATTGTATCAAATAGAGATGTCATGCCTACTAATTATTTTTGAAAAGCTTTAAGATCTATCAAGAGAACTAAAATTAAGTACTCATCTATCTATCATCCCCAAATTTATGGACAAACTAAGATTTTTAATTATAGATTTGGTGTTTGCTTTAGTGTTTGGTAAGATAGAATAGAAATAATTAAGATATATTATTGCAAAGGACCAAATTTGCATATAATAGCACAATCAATATTTCCATAAGCATGAGTCGATGTGAGATTACACATGATTAACAAGTTCAACAGATCTAAACACATTACACTTCAAGCTAGTCCCGGAGTTAGTACAATTATTCAAACGAAAAGTACATAGCCAGCATGAGAATATATTAGAATATAACGATGTGGATAAAAGATTGGTTAATAATACCAATTGTTACTGCCATACAAAGCTCTCTGAGGAAGACAATGCAATGATTAGGTTGACATCTAATAAGCTTCCTCCCATAACCTTAAAGAAGTTCCATGGAAGATGAGTTGTTCTTTTTAAAATACAAATAAAACTTGGATAAAATAAGGTGCAAAAACAGCCGAATAACTACAAGTTGAGCTTATTATTCAACATATTAGATCTAATGACTTACAACCAACCAAAAATAATTCCTAGACATGGTTCAGCTCTCACCTCAACCTACAGATTAAACATGAATATGTATGCCCACAAGCCTAAAATGGTGAGATGATAGAGCAACCTCATTAGAATCTTAGATGAGAAATGTATTGTAACAAAGAATCGTAGCTAGAATTAGACAACACTTGGACCACACGAGAGAATTTTCACAGTATCAAACATACTTACGAGACATTGGAGTGAGTTTGATACTTAACAAAATTGAGTTTCTTTCATGCTATCAAGGCTCTTGAGGATGCCAAATAGACAATTAGAGCTACTTCTAGTTTCAACCTTGTTCAAACAAAAGCTAGAGCCACATCATGTCAATTTAGTTAAACTAACGAATACTATTGTTATCATTCCCCTTCCAAATGTTGCCTAAGTTACTATCAATAGAATAAGTCTTTAAATTGAAACATATTTGCTAGCACTACGGATTAATATTTATGAATGTTGCAATGCTCATATGGGAATCCTAGACAAGACAGCTATTATCACAAAGAATCGTAGCTAGAATTAGACAACACTTAGACCACAGAAGAGAATTTTCAGTGTATCAAACCTAATCTACTTACGAGACATTGGAATATAAATATTAAAAAATATAATATAAATACCATAATTGTATAATAAAAATAATAAAATTAAATTTTTAAACCTTATAGGAGGTTGTAAGGAAGAGGGAAGATTTGTAATAGCCTGTTCATTCATTTATTGTTACTATAACTAATGCTGTGATAATTAATGCGAAGTCATTAATGGACAATTACCTGACAATAAAAAATAATTATTATTAGATCAAATATAATTTAACAACATATAATAATTAAGAAAAAAGAATTTTGAACAATATCAAAAATCCTTTTTTAACATAGTAGCTCTTACAATGATTGAAACATTCTCGTCATTGAAGCCAATAACTATAACAATATCTAATAATAATAAAATAAATATATTAATTAATGGTTGATGCTAATAATTGGTTATAAACAGGGTGATAAATAGTGAGCTTGACACTTAACAAAATTGAGTTTCTTTCACGCAATGAAGGTCTTGAGGATGCCAAATAAATAATTTGAGCTACTTCTAGTTTTAACCCTGTTCAAACAAAAAACTAGAGCCACATCACCTCAATTTAGCTAAACTAAGTAATATTATTGTTATCATTCTCCTTCCAAGTGTTGCCTAAGTTTCTATCAATAAATCAAGTGTTTAAGTTGAAACTTATTTGCCAACATTTATTATTAATATTTATGAATGTTACAATGGTTATATTAGTATTTAGTGTTGGTTATATGTAACTTGTGAGGTTAGATTTAGGATATTATATGATATGATATCAATATAGCATCTTTTGGTAATTATAAAAGAAAGTAACTCATTGGTATGATATCTAAGTGTTATGATGTAATGATTAGCTTGAAGCTCTAAAGGTTTCATCCAATAATCATAAAGAATTTGCTTGCAAAAAAGAGACCATTTAAAATACCAATAGCTCGGATCAAATGCAAAAGTTGTAAAATCACTTGAGAATTATGAGATAAGCTTGACATTCAATAATGAAGCCAAAAAATTGGTTTGAGCCCTCAACTTCCGCATAAGTGCAAGTATGAATAAGTATGCCCATGAGCCAAAATCATGAGATGAGAAAGCATGTCATTCGAATCTTAAACTAATAAGGTAACATCACTAGGAATCATATAATATTGCTTAGTATTTTCTTTAGATAACACTTGATTCATACAAGGGGAGCTTTGGAATATCAACCTGGATCTACTTAAGAGACATTTTAGTGGCCTTAATCCATGCTTAACAAGGTTGGATTCCGTTCATCTTGCAAGAGTTCTTGAGGACACTATACAGACAATCAAAGCTACTTTCATCTTCAATCTTGTTCACACACAAAACCACAGCCAAGTCATGTTACATTAGCTAAACTAAGGAGTTTTGCTACTACCTCTACTTTTTACATTGTCTACTTTGCTTTTAGTGTTTATTAATTTACTTTCAAATGTTACCTTATTCATCATCAATAGATTACAAGCAGTTTAAGTCAACATCTACTTTTCAACACATACTATGCTTTGAATTGATGTTCATTGATGTTACAATGGTTGTTATAATGTGTCAAGTAAGCTACAAGTACCCCCATGCAATGTTAGATTCAAATCTATTACACATGGTGCCTTAAGGTTGCCCAACAATATTTCTAGGGACTTGCAATATCCCACCATACCTCACAATTACGATGAGAACAAATTTCTGAGATTTAGTTTGGTTGTTGATTATGTGATTTTACATGGTTTCACATCTCTAAGAAAAGCAACCAGCTTGTAAGTAAATACATATAAACAAAGGACCGATGAATTGCAAAAACATGTTTGATTAAAAATTTTTACTATTAGAATTTTCAATTTTTTTAAACATTCTGTAGAATTCTACTAAAGTTTGGTGAGGTCCTCAAGGATTCTTTGACAAGAGGGGTAAATATGCCTAAGCATGAGACATCCAAAGCAAAGTGACAAATTTTTAATGTTTAGAATCTTTCAAAAAGGTAAAAACATATTATAGGCTTCCAATCCATAGGCCATTGTATCCTACTATCAAGAACATAGCTTATTCTATAACATTACACCTTATTATGTAGTCAAAATCATCAAATTTTTTAGTTTAATCATTTAAAATACAAAAATTTGGTTAACTAATATTACTAGGGTAAAACACAATTTTAAGGTTTATCTAATTTTTATAAATAAAGAAAAACAAATTTTTAAGGTTTATTGATTTATACTTGTGAGAACCTTTTAAGATAAACATATTTATTTTGCAAAAAAACCTTGACCTTATGATCTAATTTGGATAGATGCAATGATGAACCTAATCCTTTAAGTTGTTTAATACAACCTTTGACTTGAGTAGTCATAGTAGATTAGAAGTGTCTTTATTTTGCAACGCTGCTTTGGTTTCTAAGCTTGCTTATGATCATACTATGAGCTAAGGTCAATTTCTTATCACACTAAAAAATTTATGATATCACATATCAAAAACAACAAAAACTAAAATTAGAGTAACAGAAGAATAACACTTAGTAGCAAAACCCCTTCATTTAGTCAAAGTAACATGATAACACTTCAGCTAAAGGTACAAATATCACTAATCCAATTGAAAAATTTGGTGATCTCTCTAGTGATCTCACTAAAATTCATTGTTTCAATTGTTATGTTAGCATGAAAATAGTGGAGGATAATACTATTTAATAAATAAAAATCCATCTTGAATACCTTGCATTAGCCAATCACCACAATGGAAGCCAAGCAAATTATCCCTTTAATTTCAATAAGAACTCTAGTTCTTTATCAAACAATTATAGTTCCAATCAGAAGCATTAGGAAAATAAATACAATAAAGGAAAAGCTTTTCACTTTTTGTGTATCAACTTTAAGGTCATCGTGATTTTTAAAGTAACATGAACATTTCAGAACTGACTTATTGCTTATTAGCATTGCATATAATAATGCCATCTCTTCAATTACAAATGACAGCATTCACAATGATATCATGCAATTGCAATTGATCAAGTTCTCCATTATTAATAAACACAATATTATGAACTTAGAACAAAGCAACAAAGAAAACATCAAATAAACTTGAGAAATTAACATAGTTACAATGAAATTTTAAATAAACATAAAATGAATTGTTTTACAAATACTTAGCACTAGAAGCAGTTAGATATCACACAAGATGGCAATTTAAATCAATGAATGCTAGTCATAATGTACTCACAAAAATACGCTTAAACTAGGAAAAACCACTCAAACTAGCACTTAAAAATGATGTTCCAAATAAATCAAATTTGAAAAGAGTGGTCAAAACACCTACACATGCCAAGGAAAACATCCATATTCCAAGTAGATGCTCACATATTTATCCACTCCAAAATTTGATATGACTACATATTCCTTTTTCTTGTTAGGCCACTCTCAAACAAATTTAACTTGAGAAATCATTTATTTTCTTCCTAGCTTTACCACTTAAACATCCATTTTACTATAGAAGCATGCACAAAATAAGTCCTTGCAAAAGAGAAATATTGACCATAACATCCTTACACTCAAAAGTTAAATAAAAAAGAACATTGCAATAATGCATTTGTGGTGCAACCAAAGTACTGTTTAGGGTCCCATAGCATATCTTTCAACTAAAATTAATTAGCAATAACACTACAATAGTTTACAAATTCCACTTCATATGTAAAAGAGACTCACGCATGCCCAAAAGACATATTGTAGTGATCCTTTCATGAGTTATCATAGAATACTTGCTCCCTATCAAGAACCACTGCCTGATTTGACTCAAATCTAGCATCATAATTCCGGCTTCAGCTAAATTTTTCATTCATGTCGCAACACTAATCCCGTTATTCGTATTTGCATACAATTTCATGTATCAATCACCTCAAAATATAAACTAAAGATACCTTCGGAAAGAGAATCCCATAAATAAGTGCACTTCAACTTCAGCATCCCGAACACCCAATAAGATACGCTAAACAAATAATGCAATGGCAATACATAAACTAATTTATCCTTGGAATTAGCAAAACAATCAAGAAACAACAACAATAGGAGAAGAGCTAACCTATATCCCGAACTAACCTAAGTTTCTTCACCCTTCCGTACGTGCTCATAGCCTTCAAGCATACAAACATACAAGAATCTATCAGCAACGAAACCAAAGTGTCCTCCCCACCAAATCCAATAACAACGCGGCACCTTTCGAAGAGTTTCTTCACTGGTCTGACGAGAAAGCCGTCCAACGAATATGTTACAGAAGGGATCTCCAATGACCTTGGGGTCGCCGAAGGGGTCGTCTAAGCAAAGCAGACAAGAGACGCACGACTGAGCTCAGGACTGCAAAGAGAAAAGTGAAGTGGGGAGGTACAGAGTAAAAAGCTCACAGAGGCCGGCGGCGGAGCAAAGAACGGCTCTGTAGACGCCATTGTCGTGAGGAACGATGTCGGTTCCGTCGATGCTTCCGGCCTGTATCGGATGGTACGCATCGGCGTAGAAGACGGCGTTTAGGTTGCCTCCGCTCATCATCGATCATCGAATCTCATGTTCGATTCCCGATGACACTAATGTGTGCGTGTACGATATATATAATTAGGGACTAAAAATATTATATTTATTAATACAAAAAAAACATACTTCAAAAATTATCTAATGTTATTAATATATATTAAAATAAATAAATAAAAACTAATAAAATTCAAAATGGAGTATGCTAATTAGACTAGAACTCCTTACAAATCATTTTTTGAAAGTGTAATTTAAACCCAAGTTTAGTAAAGTTTAATCAATATTCTTTTTATCAAATTTTTTATTTTTCTCACATAAAATTATTTAAAAAAATTTTAAGATCTCACATTCAAAATTCTTTTCTATATTTGAAAGTTATTCATAAATATATGATTTTAAAAATTAACCAATAAAATCTTAGTCTTATTTTATCATGCATAAATTCTTATCTTGGTTAAGAAAAATCATAAATAAACTATGGAAGCAATCTATAATAGAATCAAGTTATTAATAAAGTGTTAATTAAGATAAAATGACATAAAAAATTAATTGATTTAAAAGGAAAAAATATATATTTTTATTTTAAAAAAAGCATTAGTTTTTATTATAAGAGTTATATCGAATGATTTATTAATCTGGTAACAAACTCAGTATTGTATATGTATATAGAAACTAGTGATAATATTATAATAGATTATAAAAACTATGACATGTGAATGGTGTAATGGTTTTGATAGTTTATAGTTATAGTTATAGATATAAACTATCTGGTTGCGATATTGGGAATATAATTATTGTATTATTCTACTTGTAAATTGAAAAATGAATAAAATCTATGAGATATTCTATCTAATTGAATTCTAAATTTTGAAAAATTAATTGAATATATAAGAAAATAAGAGATGTTATATTTTGTGGTATCAGAGATGCTTTAATTAGAAAATATTTAGAGTCTAATTTAATGAGAAAATAATTTGTGCTGAAATTTAAAAAAAGAAAAAGAGATGTCATCATAATAGTAGAATGGTGCAAATGTCCACAAGTGTGTAGCAATGCAAATATAAATGGGTTATTGTAATATAGATTTTATAATGATGAATTTATTAGTCATGCTCATGGAACTTGTGATAAATAAAAAAATATATTTATTATCATAAATTATTATATCAAAATCTCTATAAAAAAAGAATGAATGATAAATGAGATAATGGTATCCTTTGAGAAGAGAATTGTATCTTTGGACAAAGAATTGCATCATTTGAGAAGAAAAAGAGAATCCCTAGAAAAAGAATTATAGAGAATAAAAGAGGGATTATTCGAAAAAAAATTCATCTTTTGGGCAAAAATGTTTTCTTCCTCAGTTCCTTGGCATTTTAATGCTTAAATTCTATTGTTGTGACTCTAAAACAATGTCTGGTATTAAGAGCTTAAAGTAAAATAATTCATAGACAAATTATTGTATTTATTTGATAAGTTTTGTATCTATCGTTATATGTTTGGTATGGGCTTATTCATTATCTTATTGAGCTTTTATCGGCCATGATAGTGATATCTTGTTATTATATTATAAAACTAACAAAATTTTATAATGATACTACTAATAGGATGCAAATAATTGATTAAAATAAACTATTTGTAATGTGTTAATAGTACATCCCAATAAATAAGAAAACTAAATTTTATAATGTTATAATGAAATTAATAAAATCTCATAATGATGTATATTAATGCATAAATTAGAAACAAATAAATTGATTGTATAAAGATAATGTTGTTTAGATGGATGAATGACTATTATCAAATGAATATGATTATGAATGAATTTATATGAAAGAAGCTCGGTATGAAATTTAGAGATTTTAGATCTAGATTGTTTATATGTGCTAAATATAGAGCTATTAATACTCCAATAGGGAGATGTTAATCATTTGAGTTCGTCCTTGTGAATTGGCAAAGAGAAAATTTAAAAAATTATTAAAGGTTTGGTGTATTAAATTTTAAAGAATAATGGATATGATATAATGCCATCAAATTATTTATGTAACCAATCTAATTAGTAAGATTAAAGTTTGTTTTTGTTACATTTTTTATTGGTTGATATTATTTGTTTGATTTATCATAATAACATTTTATTATGATCTTTAGTTATATGTTTTATGACAAATCAATAAACAGTTTTAATTATTATTTATATTTATTAAAACAGAAAATAAGAATCTATTATAAGTAATTTCAAACTATGAATCAAATTATAAACTAAAACGTTTTTGTTTATTATGCAATAATAGATCGTATGACTAAGTACATGTTGAGAAAAATAAATTAATACATTAGAATCATAGTTAATTATAGTATTCTAACTCCTAAGAGAGAAACATTGTACCAAGGAGTGGAATAAATAATAGTGCAATGGATCATACAAAGAAATTTTGATGTATATATTGTATTCTTTGTAGTAATTTTAATCGTTAGCATGTATTATATTAGATAAATATCTAAAAACTTAGATGATGCAACATGATATTCATATGACAGGAATATAGTTTTAGGAGTGTTTATTATGGCCTAAGCTTGTCTAGGGGTTTATTTTGATCACATCAATTCCAATTGAATTTTTTTCAAACCATTCTATGTTAATTTTATGTTTAATTGGTACCACTTAAATTACATGGGCTATTAAATTTAATGTTTTTGAGAACCTCACATTTTTTGGTTTATCAAGACTAATCTAACTATAACAGCTATTGAAATTGCAAACCTTTCAATATGGCATTTCAAATTTTTTGATGAAGTGAAGTTAAGGGATATAAAATCTATTGATTGAAGGGTGAAAAAGAAGGAGGCAAAAAATCGATCTAGAAGTGTATAAAAGTAGCTCTACCTTTCTTGACGATTTAGAAGTACATAGAGATTAAGGAGATGAAACAAGCATAAAAAAAATTAAGATCGTGCAAATTTATGCAGAGGAAATTGCGCAGTGATTAATAAAAGGTTGGTGAATATTAAAGTAGAAATAAAGTGAAAAAGGAATGACATCAACAATGAGATTATTAGTCATCATCTATGACAGCAACACAAATAAACTCCCAATAGATGACAAAAAAATAATGAAATTCCTCTTAACTTGAAGCAGATTGAATTGCGTCCTTCATACCATATGATTCAAGCATCTTAAATGATGATGTGCTGCTTCGTGTTCACGGTTGTGATCAACCAAATCGTTGTACCTTAACGTGTATTGTAGAATATGTCAAAAGTTACATTAAGCTTGGATCTTCATGCCTCTCTGTTATATGATGTTAATTGTATCATAGTTTGCACCGAATGACAAATGGACTTCAAGGTACCATTTCTTCTTCGCCTAAGCTTAATACATTATTGGGAACAATGTTCAAACAGGCTATTTTCATAGTTGACCTCCTTGCAATTTGATGGTGGCAGATATTGCTAAGATTGATATTGGTGGAGGATTATAGAATTCATTTTAGAGAAATCTATTTCTTGGTCTTATAGGTTAGATTCCAACACAACAGCTAATCCTTCTCTTCTTCTTGATGCAGGAAGCACTAGCTAAAGCATCAATCCCCTTAGCAGCTTCTTCCTCATGGCCCAGCATGCTGTAGCTACAGCTGTCTCTCTCTCCCCAAGCAACAAACTCCGCAGCACAACTTCTTCTAAAAGCCTGCTTTGTCCAAGGTAGGATCCGCAGCCTGCAGCGACTCCGTCTTCCTTAAAGCAGCACCTTTTGCTCTCATTCTCCCTGCTATGCTTGCTGCTCAAACCTTGCACCCCTCGAGAAAACCTTTCATAAGGATGCACGCCACTATCCCCCTACAAGACTCTTGAAGCCTCTAAAGGCAAATAATCCCTTCTGCTCATGGATAATAATAGAAATAATTTTATTTTATTTTTAAACAATCATTCACTTATAACTTTAAACTTTACATTAAATCTATACAAACTTCAAAGATTATAACTTAACCAATTTCTCTTGAAAAGTTTTTTGAAATATATATTCATTTCAATATCTAACATATTTATAACTTAACCAATTTAGCAAACGATCGCTAATAATCATATTTTTTGCTACACTTTTTAATCTTTAACAAATTAGAGGATAATAACTATAAACGAGGACTTAGGAGATAAAATCAACTTAAAAACTTTAAAAATTTCTAAAGAAATATTTATCATAGATGATGATTAAATAGTTCATAATGTAATTACTAAAAATAACTAGGAAATAATCATGTGTAATTAATAATAAAAGTTTATGTTATGATAATATATAAATTTTTTGTTATTTTATCAACTTGTACTAAACATATAATAAAAAACTTAAGCATGCTATATTTAAGCTGCAGTTAACATGTACCCCATTTTCACCCCATAGTCCCGTCGAGCCACCCGCTCAACGTGGGAAGGAGAAGGAAAGTCGGAGCGTAATGGCGAAGTTGTTATCGTTATAAAATCCCTCGTCCCGCCCCTCCTCCTCGTGTCGATAGCTTCTCCCTCTCCTTTTTTCTTATTTCCGAAGCCAAAGCAGCCTTCTCGAGAGGGAGAGAATGGGAGGTTGCGCAACCAAGCCTTCGGTCTTGAAGGACGAGGCCGACGCTCCTCAGCCAACCGAGGAGCCCATCACTGCCGCCCATGCAGCTGACCCCTCCATCGAGGAGCACAAGGACGGGACGCCAGAGGAGGCAGTCGACGGCCAAAAATCTCTTGGGAATCTCTTCAAGGAGAAAGAGGCGAGTCTTCATCCTTGAACTTTTCTCTTTTTTTGTGCTGCTTCCTTGTGGAACCAATGCCATCAAAGTTCTCCGTCTTGCAGGCAGAAGAGATCGCTGCCATCGGGAACGAGGAAAAGCCCAAGGAGGAGACTATAAACACCTCGCAGCCGGAGACGAAGGCCGAAGACAAGGCTGAGGAGAACACCCCAGTGGTCGATGCCTAATGATTTGATGCGTGATGATATGTGACATTCTTTGCGTATAATCCATGCACGTTGAAATTATTCAATTAAATGTTTTGATTCATCATTATGTGGTTATATAAAGAAAAGTTGCTAAATTAATGTTTCATAACTACATTTTTTTTTTTTAGTCGGTTGAATATCAAAAAAAAAATATTTATGAATATTAAAATTATTACATAAATCATAATTTTTGTTGGTCATACAAAATTTTCTAATGTAATAATTGTATGTAGTTGTATATAAGTTTAATGATTTGTAAAAATTAAATGATATGAAGATCTACTTTTTAAGATATAATTTTTTAAAATTTTATTAAAATCCAACTAAAAATATTTTGGTTAAACATATTTTCTTCTCATATTGAATTTTTTTCAAAAAATATTTTTTGGATTTTTTTAATGGCTAATATTACTACCGAGTCAAAATATATCATAAATTATATGTACTAAAAATTGATACTAATGAGACACTTTATCACATGGATCCCTCCCTTAGTCAAAATTATCCAATGCAAAAAAAAAAAAGGCTATGATATTAATAGTTTTATGACATTTTTATAATTAGTAGAAAAAATAATTCATATTTATATGATGTTAATACAATAGTTGAATCTATTATAATAAATAATCATTAGGTTCAAACTATTATTATTTAAAGCAATGACATTATGAAGTATTTGTTTGAGCAAAAATTATCAATCGTCACATTAAAGGATGATGAAAGTTCCAAAACATTGGTGAAGAATAACAAATATATTGTGGGTCACATTGTTTATCCTAGTCCATGTATCCTTTGTTAATTAGATTATTAATTTACATGAAAAGCAAAAGGACAACGTATTTATGCTAGTCCATGTATCGGGCTTTCTCGTGGAGGTGCTTTGATCTTGGCCAGGGAAGCGGAGGCGTGAAGCGGAGGCGTGAAGCGGCGGCGTGAGGGGTGGCGTGAAGTGGCGGCGTGAAGCGGAGGCGTGAGTGGTGGCGAAGTAGCGATCGGAAGGGGTTGCGGCGCAACGTATTGAAGGGTCGTGTGGCCTGCGGGATCGCGGCCGAAGCTCCTCGCTGGGTCCTCTCCGGCCCCGGTGCGGGGGCAAGGTGGTAACCGGAGCATCAGCAACGGATGCTGCGGCTGGTGACGGGGGAGTGGTCTCCCATCGGGAACTCGGAAGGAAGGCCGGCGGGCGGTGAAGCACGGCAACTCGAAGCGGCGGCGAATCTTGGTGGTCAAATTGGGCGTTGACCGCATGGTCCCGAGTCGGCGCATGGGGCCCTGGTTCGAGCTCGTGTTCGAATTCGAATTTGGCCGGTTCGCAGGAGTGCTCGAACTGGATTAGTTGCACCTTAATCCGCAGGTTATCTTACCGCTTCGTCCCTGAGCTCGGGCTGCGTCTCTTGCAGCCCAAATGGCGGGAGGAACTACCCGGAGGAGCAGCAGAAGAGCCCGATCTTCCCAGAGCGACTCTCCCACTCGCGAGGGTTCTTCTTCTTCTGTAGGTGGCCTGTCGGCCTTGAAGCTTCCCCCCCGTGCGTCCGAAGTGGCTGTTGGGGATGACCAGGAGGGAGACTCGTTGTGTAAGACTATGCAGGAGCAATTGAAGCATATTGGGGAGGAAGCCCATGGAGTCAGGAGTGGAGCTGAGGATCCTTATATCCCTGAGGAGACCCGTCCTGCGGTTGCGAATAGGGTGAGCTTCCGGGATGCCTTAACTGCCAACAGCGCTCCCAGACACAGTGACAAGGCGATTTTGCACGTGCGGCCGGCGGATGTTGATGTCAAATTGCGCTCGGTGGATATCCCCGAGTATGTGGAGGGAGGGGACGTGATTATGTCATCAGAAGCTTGCTTGAGGTGCCTGGATTTCCACAAGTTTGACCTGGTGGGCCGTCTCTACGGAAATACCCTTCCTTTCCATGTCATTGAGAGGGTTTTACTCAAACGATGGGGCCATATTAACAACTTCAAGATTTTTGATCTCACGGCCAACTGCTTTTGCCTTCATTTTGCGTTGATGAGTGAGAGGAATGACATCTGGTTGGGCGGGCCCTTGCAGATCGCCGGCCAAGCCATGGGTCTTGATCTGTGGTCTTCGGAATTCAACCCTAACTCCACATCTGTAATGCGCGCCCCTGTCTAGGTAAGGCTTCCTGGTCTCCCCCTTATCTACTGGGATGTAGACAATATTCTTCGAATTGCTAAAGCTATTGGCGATCCGTTTCTTCTTGATGGCTGGACGGCGGGCTTAGAGAGCTCTTCCTTTGCGCGAGTTTGTGTTCGGGTGGATCTTGCGAAACCTCTCAAGCCGGGCATCTGGATCTCCGGGGACTACGGGAGGGTTTTTCAACCCTTTGAATATGAAGGGCTGCCACGCATTTGCTTCGCTTGCGGTCATGTCGGACATTTGGAGAATTCCTACAAGTCGGTCAAAGCTGGAGGAGCTGACATCAACGACACCACGACCACAGATGAGGTGCGGGAGGAACGCCCAGGGGTTACTGAGGCTCTCGGCCGCAATGTGCCTGAGGGACCTGAGGATGACCGCCAGTCAGATAGGTGGGATGTACACGGCGAGGGGCACGGTCTGGGCCCTTGGATGATTGTGCAGCGGAGGAAGAACAATAGCAAGAGCCCCGAGGGTTTGATTAAGAGGCCTCCTGATGTCGTTCATAGCCGCACAGCCAGGGGATATGACGGGGCCATCACATCTCGGGGTAGTAAGGGTCCGCTCAGGTTTCGGGGGAGAAGCAGAGTTCGTGGGACTGTCAAGGATGGGGCGCAGAGTCCTACGCCGGCTAAGCCTTCGCAGGATGGGAATTTTGCCAATGTCGACCAGGCGAATTCGCCATTTCGACAGAGGGGATCAGGGGTTGATGGTGCACCCATCCCGGATGGGGGTGACCATTAATCGGGACTTCTTGCTGACCGTGCTTCGTGGGGCACAGAGGCCAGCAGCTGTTTGCTGGAAAGCTGTTTTAGTTTGGGTGGGGATGCCGGAAGCAAATAACCATATGACTACTATGCGGATCATCACGTGGAACATAAGAGGTGCTAAGAAGAGCAAATCGAGGGCCTACTTGCAACGTCTGGTTCGGGAGTGGAATGTCAAGGTTGTTGTGCTACTGGAGATCAAGATGCAATCTTTTTCCCGGCGCGATGCTAACTGGATCCTTGGGAAGGATTGGGATTTTGTGTTTCATCCATCTTTGGGTATGTCGGCTGGAATTATTGTGCTGTGGAAGGAAGAGATCAAGTTAGCACTCACGGCGGCCTCGGCCTTTATGGTGGCTTGTTCAATTACCCCTCGGCAGGATTGCACCCTCAACTGCTGCTTTGTTTATGGTCCAAGGGTGTCTCAGGGACGTCGCACGATCTGGGACGCTATCCGCACATCATACTATGACAACTCCCCTCTCCTGGTGGCTGGTGACTTTAACTTGATTATGGGCCAAGAGGAGAAGCGGGGAGGTCGGCCTTTCTTCTATGGCAGTGAGTAGCAGTGCTTTGCTGATTTTATGCAGGACCTTCAGCTTGCTGATATGGGTTTTTCTGGCAACCAATTTACCTGGTGCAATGGGAAGAAGGGGGCGTGCGCATTCTGGAGCGGCTTGATCGCGCCCTGCTCAATTTTGCCGGCCTGATTGCTTTTCCCAACTGTTCGGTACATCATCTGGACCGCCTTGGCTCGGACCACTGCCCGCTGTTAATCAATCTGGGTGGCGACAGGATCTGGCCGAAATCCAGCAGGCTCCTATTCGAGAGCATTTGGCTCCACTATCCCCAGTCCTACCGTGTGGTGCAGCAGGCTTGGAGCAGACGTGCGTTGGGGGACCGTAGGGAGATGGTTTCGATGAAGTTCAAGTGGTCACTTATGGCATTGCGCAGTTGGAGCCGCAGAGAACTGGGAGTTTGATTAACCGAAACCAAGTACTTTTACGTGACATTAAGGAGCTGCAGGCAAGAGAATCGAGGGTGGGACTCACTGAGGAGGACCATGGGCGTCTTGCGGATTTGATCACTGCCTTTCACAGGGGTGGTGCTCATAAGGAGCAGTGGTGGTGGCAGCGTGCCAAGGTCCATTGGACACAGGTCGGGGACACCAACACGCGCTTCTTCCACAACATGGCTTCGTCTCGGGCCCACATGAACCACATCTCCATGATCCAGGGCATTGATGACCGGGTGGTGGATTCCCCGGATAGCATCAGACAGGTCTTAACTGAGTATTTTGAGAGTAAGTGGCGTGGTGGCATCTCCAGGGTAATGCTGCAAGTCATCTCCCCCCCGGTGGTTGTTAAAGCTGATGTGGCTTCCAGGCTGGGAGCTAGGGTCACCGAGGAAGAGATCATCGAGGCTTTGCGGGGCATCAAAAGGAATAGGGCATCGGGATGTGACGGGATCTCGGCTGAATTCTTGCAAAGCTACTGGACCATTGCGCGCCATGATGTCATTAATGCTGTGCTGGCTTTTTTTGAGGACTGCAGGCTCCCGAATAAGTGGAAGGACACTCTTATCATCCTGATTCCAAAGAAGCAGGGCGCGAGCAAGCCGGAGCATTATAGACCTATCAGTCTCTGCAACACTGTGTACAAGGTGGTAGCACGGGTCCTTGTCGGGAGACTAAAGCCCGTTTTGCCGACCTCATTTCGCGGGAGCAGGCGGCATTCATCCCTGGCCGTAGTATTTCTAATAACATCAACATCGCGCAGGAGATGGTTGCTAGGATGCGGACTTGCAAGGGTGCGGCTGGACTTATGGCAGTGAAGCTCGATATGGAACAGGCCTATGACCGTGTCTGTTGGGACTTTCTTCTGGAGATGTTGATGGCTAAGGGTTTCCCTCCCATCTGGTGGGACTGGATTGCTGCTTGCATCAGAAGCCCTAGATTCAGCGTCCTCTTCAATGGTATTCGCCTTCCGTGGGTGGAGGCTCAGAGGGGTCTTCGGCAGGGCTGCCCGCTCTCTCCGTATCTCTATGTCATGGCTTCTGAATATCTCTCTTGCTTGGTGAGGAATCATGAATCCCGGCAGCTTTTGGGGTTCCGGCCGGGGAGGCATGCGCCTTGCATCTCGCACCTCCTCTTAGCCGACGATGTCATCCTTTTTGCTCCTGCCTCCCGCATCGCTGCCCGTCTTATCAGGAGGATTATCCGTGAGTTCGGGAAGGCCGCTGGTTTGCAGGTAAATCTTGCGAAATCCAGGGTCTTCTTTAGCACTAACCTTTGCAGGAAGAAGTCCAGGTTAATTCTCAGGAAGCTCAGCATGGAGGAGGGAAGTTCTTTCACATATTTGGGGATCCCCATCACTGCCAAGCGCCTGTCCAAGACTGACCTCAGCTTCTTGCTGCAGCGGTTGGATGCCATGTTGCTCAATTGGAGAGTCCGGCCTCTTTCACTGGCGGGCAGGGCCATTTTGGCTTCGTCGGTCCTTAGTGCCATCCCCTGCCACGTGCTGAGGCATTGTGTTGTGCCGGCGGGGATTATTGAGGCCATGGAGATGCGCATCAGAAGATTTTTGTGGGGAGGGGCTAATAGTGCGAAGGACATTCATTATGCGGCTTGGGAGTGCATCACGCTGCCTAAATATGCGGGTGGCCTGGGCCTCCGGGACCTCCGCGTTTGGCACCGTGTTCTCCACATGGAGGGATGTCGACGTATACTCAATCGGGAGCCTAGTCTATGGGTGGATTTGATGCAGAGAAGATATGCTTTGGAGGATCCACGGATGAAGGCCCCCCGCAACGCGTCCCCGATCTGCAAAATGGTGTTTGGGGCAATGCCGGAGGCCACTTCCCTCTTTGTTTGGCGTATTGGGGATGGGCGGACGACGAGATTTTTGGAAGATAATTGGCTGGGGGTCCTTCCGCTGAGTTGCTGGCCCACTTTCATCAATGTGTACACCTACTGGCCAGCCAGCGTCGCCGAATGTCTCTTGCCCGACGGGAATTGGAATTGGGATCTTATCAGCGCTTGGGCAGATGGGGAGCTTCAGGACCGCATCTCGCATCTTCCGAGAGCCTTGCGGTCCTCACAGGACGTATTGCTTCTCTCC
This sequence comes from Vanilla planifolia, assembly GCA_023846275.1. Classification (NCBI taxonomy): domain Eukaryota; kingdom Viridiplantae; phylum Streptophyta; class Magnoliopsida; order Asparagales; family Orchidaceae; genus Vanilla; species Vanilla planifolia. The sequence continues at coordinate 39,329,290 of CM043865.1, forward strand.
CTCACGGAGAAGCCCCGGGCGGCCAGCGGCAAGATTTACTCGAGCATCGTCTGCAATGCTCGGAAGGGAGGAAATGGCAGCAGGCCCTTGGAGGAATTTCGTGGCATCTAGAAGCTTAGGGTCACTCCCAGGGTCCGCGTCTTCATGTGGAGGGTCGCCGGTGATCACCTTCCGTCGGCGGTGTGGTTGACCAGCCGCAAGCTTTGCAATTCTCCCACCTGCCAGCATTCCAGGTTTGACCAGTCTACCGGGGCCGATTTACTGTTCATTGACCGGATCCTCCGATTCGTCGGATCTCCTGCTGCTCGCCAGGGTGCCGAGCAATTGGTTGAGGCCACCATTGCGACTACGTTGTACTATATTTGGTCTAGGAGGAATGCAGCAAGACACAACATTCTGATGCCTCTCCCGGGTTCTACTATTCGGACCATCTTGCTTGAGGTTCACTCGTCTCTCAACCGACATCTCTCTCTCTCCTCCCTGTCCTGCAGGAACCCTGGCAAGTCCACGGACTTGCTTGTTACGCATAGTTGGATTCCCCCCCTACAGGTTGGATCAGAGTGAACTGCGATGCGGCGGTTGGTGATTCGGTGGCCGGGTTGGGGGTGGTTGTGCGGGATTGTTTGGGTAGACCTCTCCTGGTGGCTGGCAAACGGTTGTTGTCCCAGGCTGTTGACATGATGGAGACCCAGGCTTTGCTTATGGCGCTTGACATGATTAGGGATCTTCTTCCCCTACACCGGGCTGTGGAACTCCAATCTAACTCTATGATGGCCATTCAGTAGGTACGCGAATTGATGTCTTTACCCCCGAGATCGGGTGTCTTTGCTGCTACCATCTAGCACGCTTCGGGTCTTGAGGCCGTTCGCTTCTTACACATTCTCAGAGACGGGAATAAGCCTGCTGATTGGGCTGCGTGCTCTAACGATTTCGTCTGGGGCCTTGAGGATCCTATTCTTAAGCCCCTGCTTGACCTCATGTTATCTGATTTCACTTTCGATCCCCCTTGAGGGTCCTTTTGTAATTTGGCATTGGCCTTGATATAATAGATATTATATCATCTTAAAAAAAAAATGTTATAATAGACTCTTATCAAGATAGAATACTCAAATTTGTCTAATAAAAGAGACTATAGTAATACTTTGTCATCTTAGGCTAAAAAAATTAAAAAATAATGTGACATTAGATTAAGATGTTAGGAGATGATTATTACTATTATTAGCTACTAAACAAAACAATCTCAAGTATTTAGTCTCACTTTAAAGTTTTAAAACCCTTATAGATGAAAATCAAATGTTTTTTAATAAAAAAAAGATAGACCTATCCAAGTGTGAAAAATGCAATAACATATTGTGAAGTTGTAACTAGATAAGATAACAACTTGTGGATAATTTTTTTTTTATTCGATTTAAATTTGTCTGACATATAGAACATCTTTTTGTCTTCTTAATGCTTAAAAAACATTAGATTTGAATATGGACATAAATTTGATTATAAGATCTATTCTTTCAATTGGTTGATATAATCTCATAATTGAATGATTCCTAATTATGATGAAATAATTCAATCAAACTGTAATTTTTGACTTGTATAAATTTGGATATTATTGAACATGCAAAGCATGATTTTTAATTCGTTTTGGAATTTCTAATTCTAGTAAAAGATGATCAATTAGATTTGAAAAGTTTTTTTGTCTATTTGGAGATATTTGTGTGTTTTTGGAAATATTAAAAAAAAAAAGTTTTCTTATGATTCTTTTGATGATAAATTTGATCATCTTTTCTTGTCCTAGGTTATTTTGGATTGCATTAATTTTTCTAAAGTTATTTTGATTAAGATTAATTAATTTTTTTTATAAAACTTAGGACATTGGGCCTATTATAATGCTATTATTGAATGAGGTTTGTGATGCTTAATTAAGACAAGTTTCTTTTTATTATTCACATTCAACTTTGGCTTTGTTGTGTTCAAAAATATGATGTTGGAAACAATGACACATGCTAATTTTACTGTTAACATAGCTTGTAATGAATGTCTAAATGGATGAAAGGCTTATTTTGTCTCAAAATATATTGCGAATTTAATCGTACATTTTTTAAGTTTTTTAAGAAAATAATAACAAAATGTCCGAAATTTAATTAAATAATAAATAAATAAATAAAATGCTAATGAAAAGTATCAAAATCATCAAAATTGTTTGAGATTTAGGAACCTAATGTTTGACATGTGAGATTAGTTTTATTTTTAATTTTGCGTTGATTTGATTAACATAGTTGTCAAAATATTATATTGAATAATTAAAAAATTAAAAAAATATCATTATTAGGTGATTTTTATTTTTTTTTTAAATTTAAATGATTATTTGGTTTTATCTTAAAACATAATAATTATATTTAGTAATGCTAAAAAGTCTTATGAGCCTGGAAATTTAAAGGTCTTTTTCGGCATGTTAATTATCACCAAAATTCATTGTTTGTTGATTTTGCTCGTTATTCACATGACATACGATATCAGATTTAATTTTTGAGTCTTGGTATGTCATTATCTCAATAAGTAATTAACCTAAAGTAGAATTAATTTAAATTTTAATTGATAAGTAATTTTTAATTCTCATAACCTTAACCTTAATCTCTCTTATGTTTGTTTTTTGCATGATTCCAGGTATTTGATGATTTTCCTAACACAACATAATCCAATATAATAAATAAATACATAATCATTCTAATTTACTCTAACCTCATGATAACATTTTAAATGCAATTTAGCATTTTGGTGGCTCATTATTTTCACTTTTTAATATTTTTAAATCTTTTTAACTCTTAATCTCTAATCTCAAAGTTCGCAACCCTAAAACACTGTCACATCTAACAAATCTCTTCTACTTATATATGAATATCTTTCCATTTAATTTATTATTAAGGACAAAGAAGCCAAAATGCTAATCCCTTGTAATCTAACAAAAAAGAAATATCACTTAAATAGAAGCATAGATCATCTTTCTTATTGTCTAACAAATCATTTAAAATGTAACAAAAATATTTTTGTTTAAAATATTATAAAAAAATTCAACCAACAAACGTCATAAAAAAAATCATTTTCGTTATTATTTTTCAATCATTTTTTCAGCTTGTTTAAGTAACGAAATTGTAATAAACATTTAAAACTTTGAATCATTTTTTCAGCTTGTTTATAATAAGGAAAATACAATAAACATGTATCACAAAAAATCTTTTTAACTCAAAATATAATTTCTTACAAAAATATTATTTTATAAAATTTTATTTCACTAATTATCTAACAAGTCATCTAAAATAATTAGATAAAATACACTTCGTTTGAAATATTATAAAAGAAAGTGTTAACTAAGTTACTCATCAGAGTTAACTTGTGACTTGCATGATATAAATATTGTTATAACAAAAACAATAATTTAAATTTTAAAATTAATATTTACTTCGTAGAAAAATTAATGTTCTTAAAAAAACATTGAAACTAATCCCCCGTCATTGCTTAAAAAAATGTTATTGCTAGAATATAAAAAAATTTCTTAATAAAAAATATAATAAATTGAGCATGTAACATCAATTTAATAACAATATGAATAAATGTGATTATAATATTTAAAAAAATTGTTCAATAACAGCGTTCATGTATTAGAATATTTTTATTTGCTAATATTGTGTATATTTGATATCCTCATTCGTAATTTTTATAAGATGAGACGGTTTTTTAGACTTTTTATAAATTTCTAATCGCTATTTAAGTGACAAACCCTAGACGCCAACCTTGTCCCTCTTCTCAACCAGCACAGCTTGAAAGATGCCGGCAGGGCACGGGCTTCGTTCGCGTACCCGCGACCTCTTCGCGAGGCCGTTCAGGAAGAAGGGTTACGTTCCTCTTACGACATACCTCCGCACGTACAAGATCGGAGATTATGTTGATGTCAAAGTTAATGGCGCAATCCACAAAGGTATGCCGCATAAGTTCTACCATGGAAGAACCGGAAGAGTGTGGAACGTCACTAAAAGAGCTATTGGGGTTGAAATCAATAAGCAGGTAATCTTTTTGTGCTTGTGATTCCATTTTAGGCTTGTTTTAAACTTGATAGATTTTGTTCGATGCGTCGGGTGGGTTGATCTAGTCTAATGCAGTTCTCGTAATCCATCTTTAACATCGTCGTATTTCACTAAATATTTATGATGAAAATTTAAGTGGATCAAGAATAGAATTGATACAATACCGTGTTTTTTCTATTGCTCATCTTTGTGCAATTGCTTAACCTCCTCTTTAGTAAGATACTTTTGTGCTTGTTTTTTCTATTGCTCATCTTTGTTTTAATATAATTTTTGCTTGTGTTCTTTTATTTCGATGTATCCAAGATGGTTTTTCGCTATTTTTGTGATGAAAACTTGCTTGAGTTCCCTAAGTGCTAATTGATAGCTTGCATTGTTCATAGAAAATTGAGTGATGGATTTCTTCTTTGGGTTGTGTTTTGTTTGAAGAAATTGAAGGGATGGAAAAGTATTTAATTTCATACTTTTTGCCTACTTATTTGATTTAATTGTAATTACTAATAAATTAATTATTTCGAATGTTTAAATGAATGAATTTATAAGTGACTATTTTGTAAGTATGTATTATGTTATTTAGGTAGATGTATTTATTGTGATAAGCTTAATTCTCTTGTCTATTTTATCTCATTTAAAATTTATTTTTACAAAAATAGAAGAAATAGGTTTGATTGTTTCGAGGATTGAGAGTTTCAATTGTCAAGATAGCAGTTTTTAATGATTCATTGAATGTCTAGTCATTGGTTGCTAAGAGTCATCGAATGTTTGGCCATTGAATTGTTGATGGATTATTGCTAATTGTTTGATTACCATTGATTCTACAAATTATCCTTAACCATCTATTGATAGGCTATTATTGAATGTTGAATGTTGGATTGATGATCGCCAATCCTACTAATGAGGTCAGGTGATCATTAGCAACTATTTGAGAGTCAATAATTGGATAGCATAGTATGTTTGTTTGCATCATGCAAATTGATCACTTTGATCCATCTCTTAACTATGATAGGCTTCACCAAATATGGAAATTTAAGTGGGAGAAGGTATAGAGTTGGTACAATATAATTGGTTAGAAAGTTTGACTTCAATGAAGAATTATTTTTTTTTATACCATATAACTTGTTATCATAAAACCATGTTAAGGCATAATGGCTATGCTTAAGGCATATGAAGAAAACCTTACCTTGACTAGAATAGACTTATGTGAAGAAATTGGTTTCTAATTAATCAATCTAATAATTCAACTTGTCAACATTAATCCCTTCATTATAAATTGGTAGTTCAATCTTGGCCTTTACCTTAAAAGGTGTACTTGGCTTTTAACTTTTGAGGAGCAGTTATGTCAAAGCCATTGTCTACAACTTAAGGGATTCGAGATGGACGAATGACTTCTCGAATGTTCATGTTACCACTACCAAAGAGTAATGGGTTCCCTCTGGGTGAATTTGATTCAGTGAAAAGTGCTAAACTCTACTCAAAAAGAAGGAACCGAGGATAAGCAAATAGGAACATCATTTTCTTGGGGCATGTTGGTCTCTGTTGGATGTTGCTGTTTTAGAATCTTCATTAGGGCTTGAACTTGCTGGGTAGTTTTTGTGAAATGCATTTTCCATGTTGCATCCAACTTGTCTCTTTGAGTAATAGCTTCACCTCCATTGTTGTCGCTCCTCAAATCACAATGTAAATATTTGTTGCTGTGTTACTGTGCTTTGTGTTTCCATGCTTGATCATGGAATTCTAACTCCAAATACCTGAAATAAGACATTGATACCAATATGATTTGCAAACTAAAATTGAAATTTAAAATCTCATGTAATAGGAATATAAGTGCATTTATTTCAGGCTGTGTTGTGTTTTGGGTTGGATGTGTTGATGAGTTGTGGTTTTTTGTAGCTCTCTTTCCAACATCTGTGAACCTCTTGATCTAGAGCACTAATAAGAGATGCATGTTTGTTTGTGTTGTTTTAAATTTGACCACTCTTAAACATCTTAGTTCTCTTGCTCTTTCTCTCTCTCTCTCTCTCACACATGTGTTTTTTTTTTTTTGGTAATCTTTCCATCATCAGAATTTTCAATGCTATAGTTGACCTTCGTTGGTGTCTCTCATGGCCTGCTTTATTGATTTGAAGGAATGTTGTTTTATATGTACTATATAAAATGGGTGAAGCTCTTGGAGTAGGTAGTTGACATGGATATGAGATTGTAATAAAGATTTAGGTTGTGTTTGAAATTAATATGAAGTCAATTAATGAAGAAACATGTTTGAAAAATATTAAATATCAAGTCATTATTGTTGTAATGAAACATCTCATTAGGTATTGAAAAGAATGTTTTGCAAGTTCGACTGCATTTCAAAATATTTTTTTACCAAAAAAAATAATCGTAAAAAATTTACTCAAAAATTATTTTTGTTAAAAATTTAAATATTATTTTATTAATTTTATGATATCAATCACTTTATTAAACATTTATCTATCAAACATAATTTTTTAATATCTATTTAATAATAGCAGTTTACGAGTCTGTTCTCTTCATATTGTTGGTAGTCTTGCATATATTCTACAAGTGATGCACAATGGCTTTAACCAACCCTTGGAGAGCGGAATACAAAGTTTGAATCTCTTGGGAAGGTTTGGGAGTACACAAAAAAAAAAAAAAAAACAAACTGAAGTTGTGAGATATTTGTTTAGTGGAATACGAGTTATTTCATTTTGAATTGTTGGAGTCTTTTTATTTGCCGTTAACCTTTTCTAAGGGTAGTGTTGTACTTGCTTTTTGGTACTCATACTTTACCTTATTTTATTAGGTTGGCAATAGGATCATCAGGAAAAGGATCCATGTGCGGGTGGAGCATGTGCAACCTTCGAGATGTGCTGAAGAATTTCGCCTGAGGAAGAAGAAAAACGATGAGCTGAAGGTAGAGGCCAAGACCCGTGGTGAAGTCATCAGCACCAAGAGGCAGCCCGAAGGACCAAAGCCTGGTTTCATGGTTGAGGGTGCAACGTTGGAAACCGTGACTCCTATCCCGTATGATGTTGTCAATGACCTCAAGGGTGGGTATTAAGACGAAGAAATGCGAGCTTTGTTTGGTTCAGTTCACATGAATTTCTTTATATCAATTCAAACACTTGTTTTTTGGTATCGTAAGCTTGAATTTGTTGTTCAGAGATGCTTATTAGTCTGTTTTATCGAAGCAAAAACTTGTGATGCTTATTAGTCTGTTTTATCAAAGCAAAACTTGTGGTTCATGTTGTCGAGTGTATTTCTGCTTACCTTAGATTGCATTAATTTTTCTAGAGTTGTTTTCATGGATTTTGTTAGTTCCATGAATTCCGATCATTTTCATTTCTACTTGGTTTCATTTGCCTTGTAATGTTTGTTCCCATTCTTCACATGTTAATTTTAGAGCTTTGATACTTAACCCAAACTTTATCTCTATAGGACTTATGATTGGCTCTACGTATGGATAATTGTAAATGGTTTTTGTTACATAAAAGTATGTTTAATAATTTTCTATCAAGGGTTTATTAAAGAGAACAGTAAACTCCTGTTTTTCATCGTATTTGTGCTGGTTTTCATTTCAGGTTATCTCGATCAAATTAGGGTCGTTCGAATTTGTTTATCTAGATCTGGAAATAAGCATTGTGTGAGTTTAATGAAGGCTGTGTTGGAATGAACTGATATGTACCTTGTGTTTTCAACTGATTGCATTCTTGTAAAAATCATTTAATTTTCTACTAAGTTTGTAAACAATGTAGTAGTCGGGAAACTAATTTATGAATTTTCAATTCAAGAAAAGCATATAATACAACTAAATGCTACAGTTGTGAATATCTTGCATTAGTCTTTTAATTTCCAAGTATAATCAAATTATAAAATTAAAAACTTCTTATGAGATTTTGTTCAAACTTCAGGTAACTTAAAAAAGAAACTTATCAAGTTAAGAATATCAAAATTGACTCGTTTACTTATGTGTATGAGCTAGTTGAAATGACTTTAGGTGAAACGATAAAATCTATGATTGTTTTGCTTCACCAATATTTCAAATGGTCTACTTGGTATTAGAAAGGTATTCTTTAACGATGAGCATGTGCCAAAAATTATTAAAGTCCTTACCAAAAAATATGATCCTCTTATCACAACAATTAAAGTAGTAAAGAACATCTCCAAGTTCTTTGATGAACTTGTGTGAATTTTAATGCCAAATGAAATAGAGATAGCTTATTGTAAAAAGGAAGAGGATAGTGTAGAAAAAAAGTTAAAAAGGATGGAGACATTATTTTGAGGATTGAGTTCTCCGGAGGAGCCCACACATCTCGAGATGATAAGGTAGCTTTTATCTTAAGAGGTTTTACCTAGATTGCTTAAACATCATGGTTTAGGAAATAGAATACTAAAGGAATGAAGATCAAGATATAAGCTTAGGGCTAAAAATGAAATTACTTGTCATGAATATAGAAAGCTTAATAGTTACTTAATCTATCATAATTTGATAAAGATAAATTAAGAAGATTTTATAAATAAATCACACAAATTTTCTCTTATTCCACATGAAAAACTTATCATTTTAATTTAGATTTTATGTTAAGCAATATCAAATACAAGCATCCACTTTTAAATACAATGTCAGAATTAAACATTAAAAATGTAATATAAAAATTACTAAATATTTAACTAAATTATTTACAATAAATTGTAAACTTGTTCTCAACTCTAGCATCGTGAAAATCCAAGTTGTTTTTATTTTTCATTTTCTCTTTTACTTATGTGTAAGTTATGTTTCCCAAAGAGTCTTTAAAGCAAAGCATTGTTTAATTTGTGAAATGATCATCTCTAAGAAGAGCTTAAGCTAAATACAATTTATTTTCCTTGAAGTCATTGCAAATTTATCTTATCATCTCCTGTTTGGAGTAGTCCAGAATACAGTTTGTTTGGGAAACAAAAGACAAGACCAGACCAGATTGGCCTATCCCAACCAAGACCAACCTAAACCAAACTAGACCGCATTGCATCACAGACCAAACTGCACCACTGCACCAAAATTTCCCTACTTATTCACAAAAGCCTTTAATATTGCTAGATGCACTATCGAAGTAACAAATGTTTGTTAAAATTATATAAAATGCCATTGTAAATATAAAATTATGAAAAAAATACTTGGTTTTAATAAAACAAATTTCTCAAAAAAAATTGAAATCACCCCAAGAGCTTATGAACTTTATATGCAACTTTTAATGGATAATAATTATCTTTGAAATAACTAAATTACACTAAAAAGCAAAATAACTGAGATATACCTATATATTGAATCAAATCCAAACAAAAATCAGATTAAAACCAAATCTTTCATGTTTATTCAAAAGATATTAGTGAGACTTGAAAATTTTGTAATCTCAATCCTTCCAAAAAAACAACTTATCCCATAAAAGATAAAATTATCAAAAACACTCTTATGAAGTATATTAAGCAAAAATCAAACCAATCCAAACCTCATTTTACATATTCCAATAAAACTACTAACTTTAATGGGTCATACTCTCAATCAAATTTAAGTCAAACTCACATCAAAACAAAACTATCATAAGTCAAGATCTTGTAAAAATTACCCAAACTTTGGTCAAGTCATATTCCTAATCAACACCAAATGTAAATGCAATCAACCTTTTTTGGCTATATATCCAATTAAATCATAAACCTACAAACATTTAAATAGAATTTCAAAAAATTCTTAACAATCATTCAAGTTGTATTCACAATTACAACCTAAACCAAATACATATCAAAACTAAAACAAAATTTGATGTGGAAAAAATCTTATAAAACTAATAATTGAAGAGATCACATATAATCAAACCACTTATTAAAAATCTTTTTCCAAATATTTGGTGTGTCCTCCTTAATTTTTATTTTATAAGCTAACATGAACCTATTAAAAAATAGTTATCCTATTAGTAGGTGTTATCTCATAAGGCTATTAATTAAGGATGATACATATACCCAACCCACCAATTCATAATCTTTATATGAACAAAATTTTTATCTGAACAACCCACATATTCTTGTTTGGTAAGTCAATAAGATGCCTATCTTGACATCAATAAACTTTCCAAGTCTTCTAAAACATCATGAGAATAAGCATGTGCCCCAATCATTTCATGCACCATTAAGGCATACATAATATCACTATCCTAACTCTTTTTGAAACTAATATGAACTCACATGGTGCATGGAATACCTCTTTTATCAACTAGATAACAAGTATTTGGTTATTGCTGACATGTGTTGAATTTTATTTCAAATTTTTTATACCAATTGATGCATAAAAAATTTTAAATTGAAGTTTATTTATTTATTTTTCCTTGGCTTACAATTGTCCACCATTGGAAGCCACCTAATAGAAATCTTCTCTCTTATTTCTATCAAAACTCTCTTATATATGATCAACTTGTTTAGTCAAGCTTTTTAGTTTGATTTTTTTAATAGTTTTAATGAAAGAAGCTAATGCCAACTTAAAAAAATCGAAAGAAATGTGGCATAATTAAAAAATTAGTATGGTAATATGTTTTTTGAATGATGATCTGTGTTCTACATTGAAAATGATGAGAATTGCACCATATTATTGCCATTATCTTGCCTTGGTGTTCAGTCGTGCTTGGATCCCATAATCCTCTAGTCTTTCATTTTATATTTTTTAGTTTGTGTTCATAGTGAGGTATATGAATTTTATTTGTTTTAGCATTTCTATTTCCTTGGTCAAACACAAGTCTTAGAGCTTTATTAGGAATTGTAGATAATTTTTCTTGGCATTTTGGAAACCATAAATTATATCTTTTTGAGATTAACATATGTTGCATGCAATATTCTTTGTATTGGGTGAGACTTTGTTTTTTTTTTTGTTTTGTTATTATAAAAATGATGGGTGGCTTATAAATATTATCTTATGTTTGTCTCCTCTCCTCTATTCTGGGGTTTTATTTTTTATTTTTAAGACAATAAAATCAATCTACAGGAGCCTAAGCTTTGAGTGGTGAAATGACCCCAAATAGTTACTCCAATGTGTGGAATAGCAATATATTCATAGATCTATTTGAGCATATATAATATCAATTCCAATTGTGACTTAATATTTGAAGGCCATATTCACATATAAATCTCAATTGATGTGTAACAATCCAGACTGTGTTTAATCTTCATTTCTAATGTCATGCGATTTTATCTATCAAGTTTTTCTGACAAGTCATTCACTCTTTAGATAATATTTGATTGTCTATTTATGAGGCTTTTGTAGGGTTAAACTATGATTCTAAAGCTTAGACTATACCTAAGCTTCATTTCTAATGTCATACAATTTTATTTATTAAGTTTTTCTATTGAGTCCTTTATTCTTTAGATCTTGTTTGATTATCTATTTATGAGATTGTCTTGTAAATATTTAATATTTATTTTTTATGTACAAAGAAAAATATTATCTATTTAATTTAATATTCTTAAATTCACAATAAGGTTTTTTAAATTATAAAAATTATCAATGAATAAAATTATCCTTATGTTGATTTAATATTTTGAGTATTTGTTTTGAGAGTATTTTCAAAATAATATTATTAAAAATTATCAACTATACAATGACTGAGATTGTAATTCAATTAGTCATAGAATCATCCTGCCAAGCCGGAAGCTGTTGGTTCGAGTCCCGTTAGTCTAAAGCTAGAATTATAATTTTATAAATTTATAAATCGATCTCTCCTTTATTCATTAAAAGGAGGACAGAAAACGAAATTTCTCATTAAAAAAAATGAAAGAATAAAAAAAAAGAAAGAATCATATTTTTTAGTATGAATAAAAGATTTTTTTATATTATATTTCGTTCCTAAAAATGACTTTTAAATTTTAGAGAAGACTCTAAATTTGAAGTATGAAAATGATTCTTGTCCTTCCTTCTTGTCATATTGTTCTATTAGAAAGTTTATAAAATAGTGGCATTTACATTAAGATTTTTATTTATGCGATAAAGATGATGTATATCTTCTTTATATTCAGCATTGGCAAAGTTTAATAAGCGTTTTTCAAACTAACTTTTTTTAACATAAAAAATATCAAAAGTTTTTAAAAATTACCATTGAGCAAAGGTATATTATGTCACATGATATTAGTTAAAATTTTTTAACATTTCTTTGAAGGATATCTAATTTTTTTTGTAAATTATAATTTCACTACTCAAAAATGATTTGCAAATGTTATCCTTGTAAGGATAACATCTAGATATTTAAAAAAAATATATAATTGAGAATTTGTAAATATATATATACCAAATGTTGTTTAAACAAATCTCTTGTAGGAAGTTTCTCAGAAATAATTTGCAAATATTATCCTTGTTAAGACAACATTTAGGTATTTAAAAAAAAAGTAATTGAAAATTTTTAAATGACACATATATATAACAGATGTTGCTTAAGCAAATCTCTCATAGGAGGAGAGTTAAGACAAGCCATGATCTATTCATGCAAGATGAGAAGCTCGAAGCTCTCAAATTAATAGAAACATGATATATATGCTAACAAGACTAAGCATTTTGTACAACGGGATGCCTAGGATGTGTAAGAGTTGGAGGACCAATCCATTTGGAATTGAAGCATCTTTTCTTTCAACGAGCATGTTTATTTGCTGATGGATCACTAGCTCATTCATGTTGTACAACTAAATCATTACAAACCATTTGCAACAATTGGATAAACATATTAAAGAAAAACATATAGAAATATGACCTTATTGAATAAACATAGTTAACTTACGTTTTGATGCCTAACTTCTTTCTTCAGGAATGGTTTTACTGTCCATAGTATGCAACATAAGCAATCGAGTGGAGATGATCATGAGGAGACATGCCTTAGAGGAGGTCATATGCAATCCTTAGTTATTTTGCTTGGGCTAGTGTGTTTTTTCACATGAACATATAGAGAGGCAACTTAAATTTGTTTGATTATTGCAAGTATGACCACACAACACAAGGAATTCAAAGTCTCCATATTGCAAAAGACTTGTGAAGGTGTAATGGTCATAGAAAATGTTGAAAAAAACTACAAGTCTTGTACATGGTCCTATCCCATGGAAATGATCATTTTCTATCTTATTATATAATTGTCATATCAAGAGTTTATTATTTTATGTGT